>JAHXJL010000020.1:1200000-1583565 GCA_019395255.1 Botrytis medusae
CTACAAAGTATCAAAATTGGGTTGATACTGTTAACCCAGTTTCGTGCATCCCCACCTCGCGTACCTGTATCAAACAAAGCCCAACCTCGATGCAAGTCAACCTTGATCGCAACTCATTAGATTCCAATATTTCAAAAGGACGCAGGATCGATCCAAATCCTTAGAAACCGAGATAATCCAATAACTAATGCGGGGCAAGTAGAAACATTGATCCCCCAAGCTGGACATAGGCGGGGTGGAAGATGTCGACACGAGGCCGAAGACATCGCTCGTCGACTGCGGCATCAAATCCCCCAGAAGCAACAAAAGCTACCGCAGAACTACAAGTCCTCCTAGATGGTCTATCTACGGCCCTCCAAAAGCGTCTTGAGAATGCATATCCCGATCTGCCATCCATTGTTGAACAAGTTCAAAGTATTCGGGTGTTTCTAATAGCATCTTCGCAAACATCGCGATCCAAAGACGACTTTAGACATCTCCATGGATACCAAATCCTATTAAGCACCCTTCGAGCGTTCTCGGGATTCTATAATCCATTCAAGAGGAATCAGCAAGATAAAATTCGACTCTTTGACCTCCTCGAAAACATATTGGGGGTGTTGGCACAAACATTTCGTGATCATCATGGGAATAGGAGATACTTCAAGCGTCGGGTTGAAGGGGGAGGATGGGCTGCTTTAGAGCAAATAATAGCTAGTATTGGTATTGGTGGTAGTGATTCTGATATATGGACCGAAGCACAGCTTTTTGGGCGGCTTCTTGCATTCGCTTTGGACGACAAGAGATTTGAGACTTTATGTCAAATTGCTGCTGAACACCATCCCTCAATAACCGAGTCGAATGATCTCGTACCATCTGAGGATGTCAAAGACACAGTAATCGCACCCCAAGATTTGGAACACGAGTCTGAAAACATCAAGAGCGATGAAGAAATTCTCAAGTTGGTAGAGACTCGTTTGCAAGCCATTCTGCGCGAGAGTTCGCTGCTACATCATGCAGATATTGTTCCAGTTATCATAGACTTCTGGAAGACCATACCTCGAGTTTCCAATGTTCCGGTAAATCCAGCTGCATTGGTTGTCATTCTAACATTGTCCAAAATTTCTTCAATTTCAAATCACAGTTTGTTGGCTTTGCATTCGACGGGAGTACTATCTACTCTGCTTCCGCTTGCTTTCGATTCTGATTCTTCCCTTGCTACTACCGAGAGACAGACCGTCGAAAACTTGTGCGGTTCTTTGATGTCACTCGGTATAAGCTCCTTGAATGATGCCCAATATCTAGTCTCTAGCCAGTCTCCTATTGCCAGCGAATTCTTGCTTCGTACGATGAAGAAATCTCACACCCCTGCGTATATTCAATTTGACCTTTCTTTAAATGGCTTTGCTTCAATAGAACTTCCCACGCTAGCAAGATCTTTTCCACCACCATCAACGGTGGGAGGTTATACCTTCACAGCCTGGATTTTCGTGGATAAATTTGATCCAAATGCTCATACAACCATTTTCGGGGCCTATGATGAGACTCAAACCTGTTTTCTGCTGGCGTATCTTGAGCAGGATACTCACAATTTCATTTTACAAACATCTATTTCCTCATCGCGACCTAGTGTCAGGTTCAAGTCGACAACGTTTCAAGAACGCCGTTGGTATCATATTGCAATAGTTCATCGACGTCCTAGAACGATGACTTCGAGTAAAGCAATTCTTTATGTCGATGGGGAATTTGCGGAGCAAGTCAAATGTCAATATCCGGCTCCTCCGCCACCTACAAATGCTAGCACAGAAAGTTTCGCGTCCTTCACCTCAACTAGTGCGAAAGCACATCCAGTTCAAGCATTCCTTGGAACTCCACAAGATCTTTCTACTCGCCTCGGGCGTGGCGTTGTCTTTTCTCGTTGGTCTTTGGCTTCAGCACATCTCATTGAGGATGTGATTAGCGACGATTTAGTGGCTGTCTACTATCGCTTAGGACCGCGATACAATGGAAACTTTCAAGATTGCATGGGATCTTTCCAAACATATGAGGCATCCGCAGCTTTGGGAATGCGTCAGGAGCTCATGCATCCCGGGAAGGAAGATAATTCGGATATCCTCAAAGCTATACGAGGAAAGGCTAGTATATTAGTGCCGGAGTCTCGCATCATACTAAGCATCCTGCCTACTGCTATTCTTGGAGAAGAAGACCGACTAAAAGGACCAGAATCTCAACTGTTAAGGGGGCTAAATCGAACAGCCTCAAATAACTTATTCCAGTTGACACACAACAGTGGTACCTCCGTAGCTATCAATGGATCCACGCCTGCCATCAATGATGCCTTGACTAGAGCCCATGGCACCGCGATCTTGACAGGTGAACCAGTAGTCATTGTTCCCCAAGCTCTGGACGATGCAATGTGGAGGCTTGGAGGGTTTACTGCAATTGGGCTGAAGTTAGTCGAAGCCGCCAATACAAAAGAGAGTATTGTTCGGGCTGTCGAACACCTATTTGAGAGTATCAACGCAAGTTGGCGGAACAGCGAGGCTATGGAGCGAGAAAACGGCTACGCAATATTGGGCGCGCTTCTTCGTGGCAAGATGGGTGCCGGAACTGTTATTGCGACGAGGACAGGCAACTCTGATACCTCGAATATGAGCGAAGATGATCGTGATAAACTTGGTTTTCAATTGCTGAGCTTGGTACTGGATTTTGTTGGCTATAGTCACGAGACACCCGAGGAATCATTTATAATTAACCCTCTTGCATATCGGATCTTACTCGTCGACTTTGATATGTGGCGGAAGACAGCTTCACTCACTCAAAGGTTATACTATAAACAATTCATCACATTTGGTGTCAATAGCAAGTATCATGAATTCAATTCTCGTCGTTTGTTTCGAATGCGTAAGTTTACTAGACACACCCGAGATTGACTACCTTAGCTAATTGTCCGCAGGAATTGTAAAAAGATTTCTAGATGCTCTGAAGGCCGAACTGTTCCCCGTAGATGTATTTCCTTCTTTCATGGAAGCACTCACCAGTTTAGTCAAATGCAATATGACAGCGGAAGTCTTTCGTTCTCTTGCTCTTTTCATCACTTATGCATATCACAAGCCTACGGGTTCTGCTTCGAGAACCCCCAAGAATCCTGGGTCAACGCTTCCAACACGATCTGGCACGATATCAAGAGGCCCAAGAAGACCAACTATTAGCACTGTTTTCGATGTAAATGAGATAGCTTCGCCGATAATGACTAAGAGGCAGCTTGGAAATTCTGTGCTTGGAATGTATACTGAGCTTTTGTGTGAGGAAGGCACCACTTCAAACATTCGCAAATTTGCTAGGACTGTGACGAACAAGGTATTTATTCCAAGTTTATACTCATTGAGATTTTCTCCTAACATTACTAGTGGCTCTTACATCTCTTAACGGAGGATGACCCACAGATTGTGGTTCTTGGTTCAAAAATATTAGCCCGTCTCTTGGTCGTCCATGGCTCTAACTATGCTTTAAAATTCTCGACCAAAACCGGAGGTTTTACTATCATGCGTCATAGATTGAAGAGGTGGTGGGATATCCCAACATTATGGCCCATTTGCTTTGGTATTTTATTTGGACATGACGTCGCGAATATTGATTTCGACCAGCCGTTTGAGTTATATAATCTTCTGGACACATTTGGCACAGGCAAAATTGTGTATCCCAATGTGCTGCCCGTAATTATGGCGATGATGCAGCATGGTTTGAAGGATGTTCTGCGCAACCAAGATGACCCTGACTCGCCACTTCATGACAAGGGCAATGGGAGAGATCAGGATTCACCAACAGATACGCTTAAACCCCCAACTCGGCATAGATCGATGTCTCTTACGAAGGAACTTGAATCTCGACGTAAGTTTTTCGCTGGTTTCCTTACGGAGCCTTGTACTAACCATGGAATAGAATCTCAGCAGCCTAAAAGAGAACGATTGGCAGAGCAAGTTGTTATTCTTCACACAATCATCCGATTTCTCGCAGACTTGCATAGCAAATCTCAAGACTTTAGGGATTTCGCCTTATCTTCAGACTACGTTAGATATCTGCTTGCGGTTCTATTCCCTGTAGTTGTTAGTTCAGATTCTGTTAGTCCGGAGACGGAACTGAACTCTCGTGACTCTGCATTGACTTTCGAAGGCGACGATGTCATCATAAGACCGGTTTCTCGCGTATCAGCTATGCCTACACCAATTGTCCGCACATCAACAGTAGAGACTCTCCTTCCACCTAGTCCTACAAATCTCAAAGCAAAACCTCTTCGTCGAGGATCATCATTCGTATTATTAACATCTCGCCCCTCGGAGTACAGCCCGTCTTCTGCTAGACTTAGTTTGATCATGTCGCCCAAGAAAAGGATCGCCGCACAAAAAGTTAGTAATGCAATAGTTGAAGGCATGCTAGAACTAGTCGTCAACGTCTTCATTGACCAAGTCATGGCTCGTAAAGAGTTTCCTGGATTTGGATTGTTTCTCAAAGTTCCTCCTGGCTTCCAAGAACATCAGGCATACTTTGAATCATATTTGCTGCGCAACATGATATCTCAGCTCGGAACTACTGTTCAGTTGGACCAAAAGTCTCTGTGGGAGCCTAGAGTCATTCAGAACATGGCTCGTTTTGTTCTCCATATTGGTGAAGCTGTATTCGAAGGATGGTTTCTTGGCGGGGCTGAAACACTATTGGACTTTGCAGGAACAATACTAGAATACTTGGAGCGACCTGAAGTGTCCAAGATCAAAAGTGTCCGCCTGTGTAGTCAAGCCATTGCTTCGATCAAAAGCGTTTTTCTTCGAGTTGTTCTACTTCGTCTATCTGAGCTTGATGTGCCAGAAGCTCCCGAGTCAGAAGCATTAGCATTCATGGATAAGCTGCTCTATTGGCAAACCGTAGTCCTGTCTGCCGATGTAACTGAAGATAACTTCTTGAAACTCATCTGTTACCAGCTTTATGTCAAATTAGTGGATAGTAAAGAAAGTATACGCCTGGCGGCTGCAAACCTTTGGCGCATAATGCTTGTTCAGAAGCCCGAAGAAACATCTAATATGCTACGTCATGCTATGCCTGGCCAATACAAACATTTAGATTCGGGATTTAAGAAGCTTACCGAGTTGGACAATGAGACTTTTGCGGAATGGGTTGATAGCTACAGAGCTGAGCTCGATGCTCTGTTTTTTGGTGCAATGTCTCGTGCTTGGGAAGACTTTGTTAATGCGGAAAATGAAAGGAACGAAGATACTCTTAAAATCCGCGTTACCAAACGACGCGAAAAGCTCAGGCAGTGGCATGCCGATGATCTTAATGATGAAGACATATTGTTTCGTCATGATCTCGCATCAAACCTATGGATGAAGAACATTTATGCATCCGAACATCTTAAGCACCAAAGAGCACAACAAGATCAACAAGATAATTTCAGTTTCCTTGTTTCTACCTTTTCGAAGATGGATCGAGAACTTCATAGACCCTGTGCAGTATTTGATCGGGGGGTTCCCTTGAAGTGGAAACTAGACAGGACCGAGGGTCGCAATCGCATGCGCCTTCGTATGCTACCAGATCGCGCTGCTCCAAATTATGATTACAAACCCAAAAGACGTCCCACTGAGACAAACACAAACGACGTGTTACAGGTTAACACTAAAGTTGGAGGCCTCGCCCCGTCTCAGCACATCGATTCAACACCGAGGTCTGCAGTGTCACCGCCTAGGGGTTATGATAGCCAGACTGGATCTGAGAGGAATACTGAGAATCCATCAGAGGAAACTGAAAATGAAAATCCGGATAATGTTGTTCAAGAAGAAGAGTTCGAGCTTGTTGATGATCCTAATGAGCCCGGCGATGGCGATGACGGCTTTGAAGACAAAAATAGAAAGGTCATGCGTAGTCTTCAAAGAGGAGATTCAGTGCAACACGTTTTCAACATCTCTAGAATCATTGGACTCGAAGCAGTTGAGGGCCTGTTGATTCTAGGCAAGGATTCCCTGTATCTGATTGATAACGTCTTCCAACGATCTGACGGAGAAATTGTGAATGTTGCGATGGCTCCTAAGGAGGAACGAGATCCTTATCTACAGATGATTGCTGGTCACAAGGCAAGCGAGAAAACTACCCAACCTCTCAGAACTGAGCAAGAGTCAAGAAGTTGGAAGTGGAGCGATGTCATTAGCATTTCTAAACGTCGTTTCTTATTTCGAGATGTTGCTGTGGAAGTCTTTTTCACAGACGGTCGCAGTTATTTACTTACAGCTATCTCAGCCAGCCTTAGAGATGATCTATTTTCAAAACTTTCCTCAAAAGCTCCACACACTAATGGTAGCTCTGGTTTGCCAAATCCAGAAGATGGCTGGCGTCTTGAGGCTCTCAAGGTATCGGATGATACACCTACTACTTTTGGGTCAAAATTTGGTAACATCTTCAACTCTTCTGCTTGGAATCCAGCAATGCGACGATGGGCAAAAGGGGAAATATCGAATTTTCACTATTTGATGCTCGTCAATACAATGGCTGGTCGTACTTTTAACGATCTCACACAATATCCTGTCTTCCCTTGGGTTCTGGCTGATTACACTAGTGAAGAGCTAGATCTCAACAATCCTGCCTCATTCCGAGACCTATCAAAGCCGATGGGTGCGCAGCACAACTCCCGTCAAGCAGACTTTATTGAAAGGTATAAAACATTTGCGGAAATGGATAACACTACTCCCGCCTTCCATTATGGAACTCATTACTCATCAGCCATGATTGTTACATCGTATTTGATCAGACTTCAACCTTTTGTTCAATCCTACTTGCTACTTCAAGGTGGTAATTTCGATCATCCTGATAGATTGTTCTATTCAATCGCGAAAGCTTGGGATTCTGCATCCAGGAACAACATGTCTGATGTAAGAGAGCTCATACCAGAATTCTTTTACCTTCCAGAATTTCTTACGAATAACAATGGATACAATTTTGGCTTGCGGCAGGGGAACGGTGGGGGTATAGATACTGTTGACCTTCCACCGTGGGCTAAGGGCGATCCTAAGATATTCATTGCCAAACATCGCGAGGCTTTAGAAAGCCCATATGTGAGCAAGAATCTACACCAATGGATCGATCTTATCTTTGGTTGCAAGCAACGTGGAGAAGCCGCTATAGAAAGTGTGAACGTATTCCACCACCTTTCATATCACGGTGCAAAGAATCTTGATACTATCGAAGATCCAGTCGAAAGACTAGCTACGATTGGAATCATTCATAATTTTGGTCAAACACCTCATCAAGTATTTTCTAAACCTCATCAATCTCGAGAAGATATGCGTCAAAAAACAAAGAGACTGGATACTTCAGCAGAATTTCTGACACGACTACCATTTCCATTGATAGAAAGTCACGAACGTGTCGCATCACTCACTTACTCCGCTAAATTAGATCGACTTCTCTGTGCCACAGCATTCCGTCTAAATCTTCCTCCAAGCTATGATAAATACCTAGAGTGGGGCTTCGCCGACAATAGCGTCCGGTTTTACTTCAATGACTCCAAAAAGCTCGCTGGACTTTTTGAAAACCTTCATCAAGGCCAATTATCTACCGTTATTTTTGCTTCTTCGCAAACACTCATCACAGCTGGCGAAGATTGTGTCATTTCCGCTCATACAATCATAACATCCTCGTCGAAAACTGTCGATCTCCAACCTCGCTCTTCTCTCTTCGGACACAAATCACCCGTAACTACTCTCGCAGTCAGCAAATCCTTCAGTACAATGCTCAGCGCATCTTTCGATGGTGTTGTCCTTCTCTGGGATCTTAATCGTTTAGAATTCGTTCGCAAACTTACTCATGGTCGTGCTGTCGAATGCGCACGTATTAATGACATAACTGGTGACATTATGTTATGTCGCGGTCAAAAGGTTGCTCTCTATACCTTGAACGGCGAAGCACTACTAGAGCAAAATGTCTGTACAGATCTAGGACATGATGATTACGTACATAGTTGTGCATTTTACGAAGGTACTGGGAACGAATGGTTGGAGAGTACATTATTATTCACGGGACATAAAAGAGGAATAGTATGTATATGGCGTAAAATCGTGGGTAAGCAAAGCGGGAAATGGGAATTAGAATTAGTGAAAAGATTAGATCATGTGGATGAAGTAAGGAGAGATGCTAGTGTCAATAGGTCGGCAGGGCCGCATGGAAGGAGAACAACAATCAATGGAAATGTAGAGGCGGGTATTACTTGCGTGGTGCCCATGGAGAAAGGAGTTTATACTGGGGATGAAGAGGGAAGAGTGGTGAGTTTTGAGTTTTCTTCTTTTTCTTGATGTTATTGGGTTGGAAGCTAATCATAATATCCATAGTATGAATGGACGTTAGTCCAACGCGAACGATAGACTAGCAAGGACAAGACAAAGCAAGATGCACATTCAAGTATAGAATTGATAGTCCATACATAGAATAGAGGCGAGGTACTATGGTGATCAAATCTTCACTGCCTAGAATAAAAGAACAAAAGATATCATGAGGATTGCGAGGCGTAGGGCGTTTGTTTTCCTTTCTTGCTCCTGGATCTGTGCATTTGCAGAAAATGTATTTACAATCAGTACAAACCTCTTGATTCAAGTAGATTTAGGTTCAACTCCTAGATTGGGCAGAGATGAATGGAGCATCTAGCATTGCTTTATGAAACGACTGCAGTAGGAGCTGCTAGTAGAGGGAAACATGTATGTATGTAGCGTGTGCTTTCTTGCATGGTAAAAAGATAGATAGATATCCAAAAAAAAAAAAAAAAAAAACCTATGAATTCGAGTATCAAACTTGCTAATTCTTTATTTGTTGTTCTCTTCATTTGATGCTCATCTCATTACCAAATCGAGCCAGTGTACATTTCATATTGTTATTCGCACTTACAGCTTTCCCTTTGGCGGCTCGGCTCGGCTCAACTCCGGCTCATGTTTATACTACCCCACCACTTACCGTTACCCCGCCAAAATCTTCCCAAAAGAAAGTGGCAATACTGAATGAACCATCCCCACTCAGATAGTAGCAAAGACATCTCTATCTATCTATTTCCCAAAAGGCAAGTAGACAAAATGAAAAAAATACAAAAGAGAAATTCCGAATCCGGGAATCGAACCCGGGGCTACTCGGTTCCTGATTGATAGTCATGAAAGCGAGTTATGTTAACCCCTACACTAATTCGGATTAAATCGTTGTAATGATTTGTTGAAGGACATTGAAAGATTTGATAATATAATGGAAATAATGTGGGGGTGGGTATTTTCAACACCGTTATTGTATTCTGATTGATCATGAAACCATTCTTAGTTATTCCAGGTTGTATGGAGAGAATTAATGTATCATTGGTGGGATATCTAATATTCGATACCTGCCTGGATTTTGTTCATTGTGTACCGTAATCGTTATATAGATATTTAATCCTAAGGGTTTGCTGTACGTAGGTTGATAATAATGGGACTATATGAAGTTGGGATATTTTCTTGGGGTTCCAAGATGGGATGCTCGCGTCTGGATTATGAAATGAGTTTGAGGAACAAGTATCTAGAGAGGTAGGTCTTGTACAGAATCGCCTAGGTGGCAGAGGATTTGCCGCAGTAAGATCGCGGTCGAGAGAGCCGTTGAGGGTCTACTAATTAATAAGTATCCACGAGGTGAGAAAAGGTTGAAGAAGAATATGAGCATCACAGTAGCAAAAACACAGGATCATTAATCATCAATTCATTATCTAATATTTCCAGATCCCAATATTATATCTTTGGAATCCCTTATTCATTCATCACTGCCCTTTCACGCTCAATCGTCTGGATCTCGTTTTTAAAACGAAAAATCCACGGTTGTCTCTTTACAAATAACTGCTATCAACCCACCATTCGTTCAAATAAGCACTTCCCAAGACAGTGGTGATGGGAACGGCTTTGCTGATGGCGGAACTGAAGCTTGCTCTTTGTACTCCGGAAGAATTGGAACCGGGTCCAGTGTTGCCATATCTACTGAAAGTTAGTATTCTCCTATGTGAAGCAAGATGGACAACGTACTCTTCAAAAACAACATGATCAGTGTTAGCGGTAGAGCTACTCCAAACACTCCACCCAGCAGCCTTGATGTTATTTCCCAAGTAAGAGTTTTGGAAAACAACTCTGGCATAGTCTCTCCATGGACGTCCCAAGTAATTATTGCCGGTGGTGACGCTGGAATTGATGTTTTGAATGTTCGAGTTGTTAATCACATACCAAGATGGATTGCTGTCATCAGCACGTCCAGACGCAGTGATGGATCCGGCGGCAATGGTGCGGATATCGTTGTTCTCGAACCAGGCTTGAGCGGTTTGGCCGAAGATGAAATCGATGGCACCGACGACGAGACATTTGGCATAGAGTTGAGTTCCAGTGTTGGCGAGGATAGTATCTTGGTATCCAATGAATTGAGTAGCATAATATCCTTGGTTTGTGGTGTCTATGAATAGCGCAGATTAGTAATTGTCTTTAATGAAAACCTCGGGGATTCGAAGTTGAAGGATGATAGACGATGAAGTTTCTAGCAGAGTGGGCTGGAATGAATGAAGAATATATTGAGCCATTGAACTTACGGGCAGAAATAGCAAGATTTTGACCGTTGGAAGAGATATGTCCAAATGTGTTCTTGATAATGAGATTGTAGACCTTGGTGTTCTTGTTCCATTGACGTAAAGTAGCTGTCAAGTCATCGGAGGTAGTATCTTTGAGTGCAAGGTTGTAAGTCAAAGTGACTTGGTTACCAGCATAGGTGCTTGCATCTGTAGTATATCCCTGGATTGTGAGGTTGGATTTGAGAGCTGGAACATATACTTGTTCGGTATAGGTTCCAGGGTAGATGAATAGATATTGAGGTGTGGTGGTAGTGGTGGAGAGGGCATTCACTCCCTTTTGAAAGGTGGTGTATGATCCTGATGTTTTGCCGGTTGCGTCGACAATAACAGCACCTGATGGTGCAGAGGTCCTGGAGACCGCTCGTGCCTCTAGAGGGGCGGCAGAGACTGCTCCTAGAAGAGTGGCCGCAAAGGAAAGGATTGGGATTAAGGAATACATGATAGTCGATGTACGCAGAGAAAGCAGTTGTTGCTGAGTATGAGTTTTTCCGAAGAAAATCTTGGTGTTATATACTTGGATACTTTAAGCTATGTCATCTATGATTGGTGCAAGAAAATTGATTAAGGTATCACATGCACCGCCAAAGGTAGTGAGTATTTTTCCGTGATGGATCAATGACTTGGCTAGATAGATGAGAGGATAGAAGAAAGCATACGCAAGCAATTGAGGGCTTCCTCTGAATTGCGGCATGGGCGTGGCCAGACTTGAAGCCAAGACCTTGTCTTTCCGAGCTTGACAAACTTTCAATTTAGAAATGAGTGACTGCAGCACGGTTATGACAACAGGCAGGCTGTGTTCGGGGCTGCAAATCTCATTAGACATGGAGTTCCGCGCAAAAGGTATCGGAGCCAATTCCCTATCTTTGGGACAAGACCCTGATAGATCTCCTGCAATGCAGATTACATGATAATCCGCTAGCAATTTTGCAAGGTAGGACGCCGCGGAAGCTAAGAACGTCGATATGTATGTCACGCTAAAGTGTATTCATCTTTGCCTGCATTAAAAATATGCTTCTCGTATTCTTCATCTGATGTTGTTTCCAATGGACATATGGGTCAAATGCTCGTCTTAAAGAATGGCTTCATCGTGCAAAGCATTGCACCATTTTTGTCTCACCGCCTAAGCTTGCAAGAGTTGGCTTGGCCTGTAAAGGCATATTTACTAGTTCAATGGAAGAACGACGGCTTTAAAACAAGAACCAAACCATATCATTATACTTTTCTAACAATAAGGTCTAGGTGCTGCCTGCAGGCGAGGTGGTTGAAGAAAAGGGACTAACAGTTTTGCCGGCACCGAGCCTCATAAAACGCGAAGTCTTGCCTTGGTTCTCCCCGGAGATCTAAGGTTATCAACAATATCACGATTTCCTTTAAAGTCCACGCACAGCCTTCGTCCCACAACAACGCCGGCGAGATGGAGCTGATGCAGAAAGATATTTATTTGGTATAGACACATCGGAATGCACCCAAGACAGGAAAACGATAAATTTGGAAATACAATGGGTTTTCGCTATATCGGGCAATGGCCGTTGAAAAAACCCACTTAGGTTACATGGGTTCAGCCCGAGTTTTCCGTATCCATAAGGCATGCGAACGTACATTGAACATGCATCTGCTATCGCATCCATCATGCACATCCGATGTGTGTTGATCAGGCACGAGAGCCGATTCGTCCCAGTGGATAGCAGGATCTCGCCTGGTTACAGAGGCTCCTCACTTTAGCAACATTCGATCCCACATTTTTGTGAAAACCCTTCATTACCCACGTGTTTGGATATCAGTTCAGAGCCAATCTCAACTTCCAATCATTACCTAGACCGCATTTAAACAACTCACCACACTGTCGATGAGAGGGATTGCCTCCGTGGAATGAGACATCGCCGTCTATTGTCTAAAGCTATGACAGACACTCTGTCCCGATACTTTTGACACGACGATATCTTGTTCATCGTAAGCAGCCCCATGTCCATGGGTGCAAGAGTCTGCCATAATCTTCATACCTTCCACTAGCCTAGCAACGTCGGTGAACATCCAGGTGTCGAAGTGGCACAGGAGGAAAAAAATCCCTCAGACTTTGCTCTACAGCTTCTTGGTATTCTTCATCTTCTTAAATTCTTCGCTTATCCATTCTGTAGTGCGATAAGCAGCCATTAAATACCGTCAGTGCCTTCCTCTTTCAGGCTTCAGCTCCGTTTCTCACATCTCTGTCCAAGTGGGCTTTTTTAATCAATTTTCAGTATCAAAAAACTGGTGCATATCTCTGCCATCCTCCACAGAATCTCAAAAACTGACATCTTGTTTTCCTCTCGTTGCAATATTGACATGGCCACGATATTCTCGATTTCTTGGCGCCAATACATTTTCAAATATGAACTAGATTTTCTTAAGCAGCAACGTCCAAGAACACCTGCTCGTTGAAAGAAATCTGGGCAGTCAAACCCACTCGGTGACTCGGGTGTCATAACCAGTTGCCTTAGATATAGCAATCACATCAGACACAGGACAGATGTTAAGATAATCATACAGCGATGTTAGACTGTGCTGTTTGAGAGGAATCTGTATTGAAAAGCCTCTACGAAGAGTCTGAGAGTGGATATTCTGCAAGTACCACCCATTCTTCGTCATCAATGTTGCCACCAAACTTTGATTCATGATTCAAAAAGAATATTGAAGTCAAACATGACGTACCTCCTCACCAACACAATCAGCTTGATCAGGGAC
The DNA here is from genome assembly GCA_019395255.1 of Botrytis medusae. Classification (NCBI taxonomy): domain Eukaryota; kingdom Fungi; phylum Ascomycota; class Leotiomycetes; order Helotiales; family Sclerotiniaceae; genus Botrytis; species Botrytis medusae. The sequence goes on from JAHXJL010000020.1 coordinate 1,213,355, forward strand.
TTGGATCGGTTGGATGCAGGGAGGACTATCTATGCTATGACTGCAAAAATAGTGAGAAGGCGTCAAGTCTACTCAGAAAGCCATGAAGAATTTATGGTTGGGATTTACCAAAGAAGAAGCTTTTACCCTGGGTTTATCAATTTGACTTGAAGAAATAGGAATTACGGTAGGAGGCCTTTGAAAATAAAAATCTTCGCGGGTGCTATGCTATTCAAATACTCATATCATCTCAACCCCTTCATTACTATTCAAAAATTCACACAAATCTACCATTGTGTGATCTTTCAAATGCTTCTAAAGTCGTGAATATTTCAGTGGACTGGAAGTATTTTCACCTACGTAAATTATTTCAGGCATTCAGTACCTTTGAAATATTCAAGCAGCTTCAGAAATTCAATCCCTCTCAGACAATGCAATTTTTACAGGCGATTGAACCCTCCCCAATAACCAACTTTCCTTTACATAGTAAGTCATTCACAGTCACTCCTCCCATTTCTGCTCTTCATCCTACTTCACGTATTCACTCTTTTCAAATCTTCCCAACGCGAGACATCCACTCCACAGCAGCTCTCATCTTAAAGCCAAACTACATGTCGACAGCCTGCTGCAAATTCAGTTGCCCCAAAACTCTCGGAGTACACAACCACTTTTCTAGTAACCAAACAAAAAACCAACAAATCTACTCAGTATTTCCCACTATCAAGATTCACATTCTCATTTCCTCGCTTGTGATACGCCTCCTCGAAGACTTCTTCCCTTTCTTATACTCCCAACAACACATTCATTTTTCCAAAGCAAGCTCACATACAAAGCCTGTTCAATAGTCTCCAATATCTCGCACATCCCTGGCACATTTCTCTGCATTTCCATTGCTGTATTCATGATTACCATCTCCCAGTCGTCTATTTCCATTTTATTCCACATATTCCATTTCCCTTGCGCCTCAACCCTCGCTTGTATTCACCCATAGCAATAACAAACCATAGATCTGAATTCTTCATGAATTCTACTACTTCCTTCCCCTGCTCTCTTCAACGTCTCCTTATCAAATCATCGGGGTTTGAATCTACATCACCACCAGCATCTCTATACGTAGCGTGTTTCTCCTAGCCAAAAGATGAAACCGCATATCTAGCCATCCCAGAATTTGCATTTCCCAATTCCAACAACCTATATTTCACAACCTCACAAATTCAGAAAAAAGACACATGAACCCTTTTACCTTGACATTGTATATCCCAGCCCATACAAAAGCATAGTCGCAGAACATGAATATATCTACAGATTATCATTCATTCTACATACCGCATCCCGCATCCTCTATCCTCCTCAGCCCATTACCTTCCTACTCACATCTAAACTCCCATTAAACCTTCCTAGGGCCCACCTCAACATAGAATTTCAAAAAAATAGCCATCATAGCAATCAATCCAACTTTATCTATTGCACACCCAAAAACAACTCACAGACATGAACAATCGATAAGCACCCATCAAAAAGCCCAAGAATTTGCATTTCAGATTACCCCCCAACCTTGTATCAATATTCTCAAAGAGTATGTCACGAAGCGTATAGTACAACAGTGCACGAGATCAATGTAGCGATGAGACAAGCCCATGTACGTCTAGTGTAAATGGACTAAATTGGCCGCGGATAATAAGGAAAGTAGAGAAAGAAAAGGGAGTCAATTAAGTGGCCAGTGAAAAAGAAGAGGAATATGGATGTTCAGACTGAGTTTTCTACCTCTGTCTTGTATTATTGGTAAGTTTCAAGGCAAGCCAATTCACTAATTTCTACATTACTGAATCAGTGTAGTAAGCATTGTGAATTTTAAAAGAAGACAATCGCTTGATATATTCATTCAATTGGCATGTTGCAAAAAAATAAAAACAAAAAAAAAGTCCCTAGTTGCTCATTATCCGACCTTTTACACCCCTTTAAGCCCGTATGCAATTTTCTGCAATCTCATCAATCTCGCCATATAAACTCCCCAAAAAGCGTCTTCCCAAATTCACCTCCGATTATCAAAATTGTGGCAAGTTCATTAAGAGCCGAGACCACCTTTCAATTTAATTGCATTCTTTCGTTTCGTTGGTCATTCCTTATCTTCCCGGACAATATCCTCGTAAACTGGGGGTGGACCTTGGTGTTGAATGAGGCCTTTCTCTTCTTCGATGCCTTCTTCGACACTAGCATCTTCTTGTTGGACCTTGGTGTATTGGCTTTGAGATCCTCTACGGAACAACAGACGCCACATGAAGATAACAACATGGCCGACGATCATACCAACAAGACTGGCAGTGATTCCTGCAACTACACCAATGATGACTGGAATGAAGACGTGTAGGACAACACCTCGCAAGAATCTAGTGATGCCGTGGTGTTTGTGAGAGAACCGATGAGGTCTACCATGACCACCATGACCTCTGTGGCCGTCGTGTCCTCCATGATGACCGTAAGGGCGGGGGCGTCCATGCCCTTGAGGTTTGTTGTTGTGAGGAGTTGGTTGGGCTTGGCCACCGCAGCCTTTTTTGAGGGCTGAGAGTTTATCGGCCATAATTGCTCTCCATTTGCAAAGCACCGTCGTACATTCTTGTCCATCATCGATTGAACCAGATAGATGATTCTTCGATGGTGATGGTATGACTTGTGCATCACCAATCATTAACTTTCCACTTGGTGTTGTAAGAATCTTGAGTTCGATGTTATTAACGTTATCCACGAATGTATTTCCGACCTCGAGAATCTCAAGGGTTGCCATGACCAGATCAATTTGATCTTGTTTAGAATATGATATTGGCTTATGGATGCGTAAAGCATAGCCTAGGTCGGGTTCTGCGGCTTCGACCCATTTGTTATCAGATGTCTTGATCATTTGTGGAGCTGAAAGATGTTCGAGACTGGAGTCCATATCGATGGGATAGAATTGGAGTCCATTAAGAAGTACACGATCGAGACCATTGTCGTGTGAGACAGAAAAATTGAACATGAGTTTATTCAATCCCTTCAAACCAAGTCGACGTCCCTGTGCATCGAAAGTCTGGGTGGCGATTGGACAACCAGGACAGTCGACAGCCAACATTCGGCCTTCTGCCTCGATAGCAGCATCGAAAGATAAAGAACTTATGGCATCGCTAGCAGATTCCGAAATGGCTGGAGGTAATAGAAATGCTTGACTAAGGGTTGCAAGAGCAGCCCCCGCTCCAAGTGTGATAAATCGCATAGTGATGTGGATCGATAAATTGGGAGTATCGTGGGGTAATGGGTAATGTTGTGTTGCTTGTCGTGAAAGGAGATATATATCGTCAAATCTGGTAGACCTGCTACTGTATGATGAGGTCTTGTAGAATATTCTTGCAATCAGAATATGTAAGATCTTGCGAGAATAATGCGAGTGAGTGAGAGAGTGAGTGAGTGAAGTATAGATAGGTACATTTATTGGGTTGATGGTGAAAAGATGAAGAGAAGTTATGGTTTCATGTCAAGCCTGAGCGTCTCAAAGGGACGATAGTGAAAGGAAGCGGCTAGGTTCCACTGGTGGGCACAGCCTCCATAAATGTCACTACCTACTAGGCACGGTAAGTACACCGTAATTAAACCACCTACTAATAAACTGAGCACGGGGTTTTAGCGTAAGGTAGAGGATGATTTCGATATTTGCTGCTTGTGGTGCACGTGATGTGGCTGATAAATCTGTGGCTGCTGATAAGATATGATTATATAATCATTGTTATCAAACATCCTCAAGCGAGCTATCAGAACAAATAGATTCCGACTCGCCGATTCTTCCAAGCACAGAGCTCAGGTACTTTGTTTGTGTTGCAATTTGAAATGAAATCCCACGATGCATGAACCTCAATATGTGATTGACTACATTCGGGTCTTATACTATTGAAATGTTGATATGTACTATCCGGGGTATGTGCCTCGTACTTGTTGCATACGTACATACAACTAACCAAACCGCAGCGAGAGAAGTGATGAGTCTAGACTGACTCGTTGGGCATTCCTCTTGCAAGTATTGAAGCCTCAACAATCACATCTCACGATGTATTTCCGCTTGAACTTTTTTTTCTCCATACTTTTGCCACTGTTTTCTCCATATCCTTTCCTCATTCTGGAGTCTGGGCATCGAGCTTTTTTTTGGTTTCCCTTACTTTCGGTGTAGCAACACTCAGACCGAATCGATTCAGTAATGGGCAACCCCCACTGAAATACCAACTGTATCCATTATGAGTGGAGAGATTTGGGGAGCTGCACTGTCAGATGATGTCAACAACCCTTGGTACATAGTAGGTAGCTATCATTTCTGTTTTCACTCTTCGTCCAAGTATCAAGGACCTTCTTAAGCTAAGTACCAATCTTGTTGAAAATACTTTTCATTCCGTACAAGAGCATTCACTATCCATCAAACCTTTTCATTTTTCAATTGACTTTGAACAAATACTCTTGAATATAGTGGATTTAATCCTCTCAACCAGATCAGAGTTCCCGTCTCAGACTATATATTTAGCCTGGTCGCCATCTTTTGGAGCTTTTCTTAATTATTTTATACTTACATTCTAACAAACACATCGACGATGTTCCGAACACAACTTCTTCGACATACAGCTCGTGCTGCCAGAGCTTCAACAAAGGCAGCTTCATCTCGCACATTACCAGCTCTATCCTCAAGACCAATTCACAACACAGCTTCTCTTCGCGAGAAGCTTGACGATCCACCCCACGAAGGTTCTTTTGCACGAACTGATTCCTCTGTACATGTCGAATATCCAGAAGAACATGATTTACCATCCAGTAAGCCAGTTCAAGGTAGAGGTGGACTTCACTTCAAGCGTACCCTTGCATCTTTCTCTTTAGAGGGAAGAGTTGGTGTCGTTACCGGAGGTGCCAGAGGCTTGGGACTTGTCATGAGTCAAGCCATGGTTATTAGCGGTGCTGATATTGCAATTGTTGATATGAATAGTATGTGCCATCAACAAATGCCAAGTTGATGTTGTGCTAATAATGCAACAGAGGAGGAAGCCGAAAAGCAAGCAGGAGAACTTGTTGCTTCATTCAAGAGAGAGAACCCAGGAGCTGAAAAGTAAGAAGAGCATTGTTACTTTGATCTTGCAACCAAAGGCTTACAAATCGTTTTAGGGTTCCAAAGGTTACCGCTCATTACGCAGATGTCTCTTCTCAAGAATCCGTTGATGCTGCTATTGCCGAAATCATTTCCCAGCACGGAAAAATCGATAACTTGGTGACATCAGCCGGTTTCACTGAGAATTTTGATGCCATCAACTACCCAATCGATCGAGTTCGAAAACTCTGGGGTGTTAACGTGGATGGAACATACCTGTTTGCAATTGCCGTTGCAAAACACTTGATAGAGCGTAAGGCTCCAGGAAGCATGGTGTTTATTGGCAGTATGTCCGGTGCCATTGTCAATGTTCCACAACCTCAAGCTCCGTACAACGCTGCCAAGGCTGCTGTCCGACATCTCGCTTCATCCTTGGCTGTCGAATGGGCTCACGCTGGCATCCGAGTCAACTGCATCTCCCCTGGATATATGCTGACTGCATTGTAAGATCTGAGCCCCAGAAAGACCCCGTGGGGGTTTAATTTTTTTCTTTCATGCAAGCCATTGCTGACTACGGAAACAATAGAACCAAGAAGATTTTGGACGAAAACCCAGAATTGAAGAAGCAATGGACTTCCCTTATTCCCCAGGGTAAGATGGGTCAGCCCGAAGACCTTATGGGCGCCGTTACTTTCCTCTCGTCAGATGCATCTAACTACGTTACTGGAGGTAAGAACACCTTTCTCCGCAAACCCCTTTGAGTCAACTTGCTGACAACATCCTAGCCGATTTACGAGTAGATGGAGGCTACACTCTCACATAATCGATCCTTATTCTTCAACGGGTCATCAAGTGTGTTTATAGCGCCTTTTCTTTTGTTCACAAAAGCATTAGATCTTCGAACCCGAGTCATATAGGTGGAACTAGCTTACTGCTTCCTTCCCCTTCCTACTCGGCTTAATGTAGCATGACGAACTTTATGAAATTTCTTTAAACAGCAGACTTCAATTTGACATTCAGTGTGATGTTATTTACCTATCCTACCTACATACCCGCTCATCACTCGTGTAATATTTTGAAATATCACAAGATCATCCATCCATTCATCTTTCTATTTGACTTCTGCAACCATTCCTTACGATATCACGTGTAAACCCCCACCTAAGATCCCTTCTCTTCCCCTTTTCATGGTGCATACACTTCGGTCTACAACATGTCACCACAATGCACAACAGCAAAAAAAAAAACAATTCTCCGAATGAACTCGTGACTTTTTAGACCCATGAAGATCGGGGGAGGGAGATGGGGGAGGGAGAAGGGGGGATTCTTTTTCTCAAGGGGATTGGTGCTGCACGGAAGGGTTTGGGTGTGTTGAATTTCAATGAGTTCTGGGGAGGGGAGGAAGTGGAATGTATGGGATGGGATGTACTATGAATGGATATAGATGTAGGTCTTAATAGTGATGGCAGAGAGGGGGGAGGTGGAGGAGGTGGGGGAGATAGGTAAATAGAATAGAAAAGAGAAGAATGTCTTGATTTGCTCACTTTACTCTATCATAGTGCGGTCGCCGGGTCCTTGTAGCTAGCTATGTAGGATTGTAGTGGGGAAAGAGGAGGGGAGGGGCGTTGTGTGAATGGTATGGTGTGGGATCGTATGAATGAATCAATAGGTAGGCTGTTGAATGATCGAAATAGATTTTACACACTCGAGGGACAACTAGGTATCTAGGGATATGAATAACCAATCAACCAACTCGGGATTGATTGTTAGAATTAAGAACGTTGGATATTTGAATGGTGAATATTGAATTTGATTAGGTTGAGGATGAGAATGGATGATGTTGAATTGTGGAAAATATCTAGCTGAGATGTCTAGGTATCTTTCAAGTCCGAGTCAAGTCCGAGTCCGAGTTACAGTTACAGTTACAATTACAATTACAGTATGTATGTATTGAAAAAAAATCCTAATATATTGATTCTGAAATAGGATACCAACCAAATCTTGTGACTTGCGAGTTTATATCGCAGTTTGCAAAATTGAGATACCTCAATACCTATTGGAATATGTTGATTGTGCTTCTAGAGTAGAGTATGTAGAATGGAAAAAATGCCGAGGGCGATGATGCACATACTCTGTACACACATACCTAGTATATAGCTGTTCCGTTCGGATGCTGTGGTTGAATGTCAATTATTGATTGGTTCGATAGGATGTCCCTTGTATTTCTCGAGCCGGCATAAAGCCTTCTTGCCATTGCATTGCATCTGATTCTCAGCGGCGTGCATCTGCCATTGATGAGAGCAGAGCAGAGCAGACAGAGCAAGCAAAAAAGAAAACGAAAAAACTCGAAGCCATGCATGCATGCGTGCATCCCATCCTATCCCATCCATGGCTTTCATTGATGAAGAAACATGAGGCTCGCCTAAAAGAGGAGACCATGTTTCCTGTTGATACTCACATGCGTGCGCTGGGTAGACAGACACAAACACAGACACCTAGAGAGGAGATTACAAATTGCTGACTGCTGATTGCTGCCCAATTCCAAACCTTTGTTGTTCCGACTTCCTTCGAAAGCCCGCAAGCGTACCAGGGGCCAGAGCAAGAAAAGTTTAATATATTTCGATGCTTGCTCTGCACAGAAGAGGAGCATCCACCCTTTCATCAACATCCATCAGGGCGACAAATATTGGGACACCAGACCAGACTCGCCAAAAAAAAACTAATACCCCTTTCGAAGAAAAACAAAATTACTACCTTTTTTTTAATATTCAAATGATCGTGAGAATTACAATTCTAATATGATAGGGGCTCGAAGATTCATTCATTATACGCTTGCAATTCTCTCTATACAGATCGTGCTTCGAAATACTGATAAGATGATTTGATATACGATTTTTAAAAGGAAGGGTGATTTTTCGCCCTGATGGCGCCACCTACCCACGCAAAAAAGAGCAGGGAAAGAAGAAAAAGATAAACGGGAAATGTGTTTCTAGAAGCATTTTAGTGAGTAGTAGGAAGGAAGCTAGAAGGTTGGAAGGAACACTTTGCGTTTTCTCGGGTCAGGATACGTGAGACATGGGACATGGGGTAGAGTATGTATACTCCATCGAAAGAGCGTGCGTGGGCGAAAAAAACCAGGGCAAGGGGCGGCTCGGCGGCATTGCTTTGGGTTGATGGATGGATGAAATTTCCCCTGAGTTTTGTAAAGTTTTTGGTTTTGCTTTGCTTTGCCTTGCTTTGTTAGATGTTGGGGTGTGGCATATAATCTCGGACGGTTTGGGACTTTGGTCGTTGGGTGCTTTTCTTCTGAGACAGTGATTTGGACGATTGGAATTGGGGAAGATGGGGCACGTTTTCTGCTGGCCTCGGGATAAACACGCGGGATGGGTGGTTGGATGAGAGAGATCCTTTTTTCCCGCCTTGCTCAAGAGTAAATTAACGAATGCATGAGGCTTGGGGCTTTGAGGCTCGAGTCAATTCCCAATCGAGGTTTGATAGACGGTTTATCCTGCCAAAGATGCTTTAGTATGGTACTAGTGAATTCCTACATTACTGTTTGTTGTAATATATCGTACTGTAAGTCATGTGGTGTGGAGAAGTACCGGGTGGGGTCCAAAATCCGGGGGATTGGTAACTTTGGTCTAGATATTTCAATGTTTAAACGCAATATGAAAAAAAGCTTTGTAAGGATATAGCGAGTAGGTATGTCCACCTAGGTACGTTCAGATAGCTCCAATCGAAAGTTCCCATGGTTAATGAAAAGAGTCGTACTGGATCACAAATTTGGTTTGTATGTTGGGATTCCAAATTCTCATTGTTACTCTAGATCGCTAGTCTAGATTCTTGGATTTGGAGACAGTAACACAATATCATTCCCATCCTTCAGGCCAGTAACAATGAACGTCACACGACGTTTCATTTAATTGAGGCGGGGAGATAAAAAGAGGTCAGATGTTCATAACCGGTTCCGTACTTGGATATCGGAAAGGGTTCCGCGACGTTTCCAAGTATTGCAGATATATGTGTATGGAAAGCTGGACGAAAGCTACCTAGTACCTTGAGGATATAGATTAGGAAGGTAGGTAACGTTTTTCTGTTGTGCTGATGAGGACTGAGAGATTCTGTTGTCGCATGGAGAATGCGAGTGTTTGTTGGGATTATTTTCTCGGGTGGAAGGATTGGCCTTGTCTGCTTCGTCCCCTTTCCCTCTTTTGCCTTGACTTTTGCTTGTCTCAGGCTTGTTTGCTGGCTTTTGAAAACGAGCAATGACTCGTTCGTGATCAGTGATTATATGCGTTTTCCCACAGTAAGGCGAATACTAGAATCCTGCGATAGCGGTGAGTCCGAATAGTCGCATAGGTCGGTAAGATAGAGTAACAGTACGATATGAAGTGTGCCAGCCCAACTGTAAGACTGATAGGAGATGTACCATGAGTATAATGCCAATGCGAGATTGACAACGCGAGAACTACGAGTCGTGCCGTAGATTGTCACTGCCGGGGCGGGTTCAAGGCGAGAAACCGGTCTCGCGTTGTATACCATTCATATTGCCTTGCCTCGTGCCTTTATGCATGTCGCAAAGCCCCTGAATATAGTTTGAGCTAGGTAGCAACATGTTATTTACCGTTTGCGAGCACCAACATGGTCATCATCGGCTTATTCGATATGGGATATACGGAGTACGGAGTGCGTCCTCTGTAGAAGCAGCAACTGGGCCGCGTCTCTTCCACGACGATGATGCGAGTGTTCTACATTGAGAATTTGAGACAAGAGATGAAGCCATTTTCATGCCAATCTTATCTCATCTCATCTCACCACGTCCAATTCACCTGCATTGATCTTCCGATGGACAAGTAGTACTATGAGATTAGGTATGTATAACATATCAATGCTTTTCAGCAGTGTAAGGGTCGAAAAGGCATACGGTGCAATTTCATATTTTCCGTAGAATGGCTAGATGCTCCCCAAGCAAGTCATAAGTCATGAGTTGTAGCAATTGCCACTCAACACGGCATTCTTTGTGTTGTTTGTGGCACTGGGATTGGGCAGATATTCTCGGGCCCATCAAATGTTTTTTTCGGATACATATCTAAGTTGCCAAAGTAAGTCAAGAAGATGGAACGGCGTCGCAATCCTTGTTATACAGCAATGTCCGCGCATACTTCGTACAAATGAAGTGAGATTCTTAGAAACTCGAAAGCATTCTAATGTATGTCCTCTTCCTACCCAGGTAGGTATAGCGCAGTCATGTTATGTTAGATAGGAGCGCATGAAATAGTTCTTGTGACAATCGAACATCCTTGGCAAAAGAAAGGAGCATATGAGTGGCATCGGTATCGAAGGAAGTTGCATCCTGGGAAAGAGGCAAACGGCTTTCATTCACACCTTCCCTCCCTTACCCTACTCTCCTTATTACTTTTTGCAACATCTCCCCCATCTCCACCGCATTATATAAACGAATCACGATATCAATCATAACCATATCTCTCCCAGAGAAAGAGAAACGAGATGATGGCCGAGTAGAATGTGATACCTAGGTAGAAACCCTGGCTTAAGTTCTCTACTAAGCACCAGCGCCGGCTACTCCCTTAAGGTTCCCACCGTTTTAATTTGATTCAAAGCTAATATCTTGTGAAGAACAATCCAAATTCGTTGTTGTTCTTATGAGAGTTGTTATCGAGAGCAGGAAAGAGAGATAGAGAGAGCTAGATGAAGTTTATTACATAAATGATTGCTCGTCACATTACCTGCTGACGATTCTTTACGGACTCGAGAAGTCTTCCGATGGATTGCTTCGTACAGTAGTGTACCGTTTTGTACATACATGATGATGTAAAAGCCAACGCAAAAACGCAAAAACGCAAAAAAGTCTCAGAGTCTCCAACATTAACAACAGTCGCCTTGTCATATCCACTTTATATGATCTACCAGGCTCAATTCCCTTTCATCCATATCCATATCCATATCCATATTCATACCCATACCCATATTGTCCGTCAACCTGGCACCGGGTCCATCATATCGTATCCATCCAGATCACACATAACGACCGAGAACAGAGATACGCTACCTAAAGTAGGTTATTTCTTCCAAATTAAAAAGAAAAGATGTGCAAAACTTGGTTTCTATTTGGTCTCCTTTTACTACTCCATTCTTATGGTGGTTCCCCGAGTCTAATTGCCGATCAATCAATGTGTTTTGTAATTCATCAAATACTTTGAACTGATTAATTATATAAAAATTCAGGACTACTGATAAAACCCTACCTGCCTGCTTCACTATTTGCTGTGTACGTACTGTACTGCACTGGACTGGACCGGACTGGATTGTCTTCGCTCTCAACGGAGATCCAAGCACACACCTGCTTCACATACTATACTTCCTTCGTACATCTGCTGGCCGGTACCTACCTCTTCTGATATCTGGACTGTGCTGAGTGCTGAGCTGTGCTGAGCTGTACAGTGTACGGAAGCAAAGAAGCAAGTACCCCGTGCACGTTATACGTTATTCGGTTTCGACTGACTGGAGCCAAAATGAAAACAATTCTCACGATTCAAACAGCAACAATAATAATAATAATAATGGCCTGTTGCATTTCATAACAATACCCGTTTGTACCTACATATCTCCATATCTCCATACCTCCCTCATCAGCCTACCTCCTGCTAGATATCTACTAGGTACCCTACCTTGCCCTGCCCTGCCTCCCAGCCTACCCAATGGAAAATTGGAGACTTTTATCTTTTCAACTCGAACCTTTCTTCCCTCCCTCGAATGAGAAAGTTGCCCTTCACCATTTGACGACAGTCGATATAGGTACTTAATATCCATCTACCTGCCTGCCTGCCTACCTATCTACCTGACACAAGTCAATGCTTTCAATCGGAGATGCTTCATATCTCATCATCTCATAAGCAAACAATCTCTCTATTCACATGACGACCCTCTCTCATCGACTTGGAGATATCACATTATATACTCACAAATATTCACCGGTGTGGACTCGAGCCCCGAACTCCCTACCGACCTACCTATCTACTCCTCACATCCAATCCAATCCACACGAATCCACCCAGATTCACAAATTCACAAACTCACATACTCACATACTCACACATTCAACAAATTCTCATTCCTCGGATCATTTCCGAGCCAATAACATCATTTTTTTCTATCATTTTAATCAACTCCCTCCCCCTTGGTACGTACAAGAATGATACCCACCTAATAAGTACACATAACCAAAACCTTAGTTGTTAGCCATCTTCTATTCTTTCTGCTTTGTTATTCCCTCGGGCTCGGATTCTTAATTGGAAGCTTGGGAGAAAAAAAAAATTAAGCAAAAAATACTTCTATAATTTCTATTTTGGAATTTCATAAACTAAAATCTCATACTATCTTTACTATCTTTCTTAGCTTCACTAGCTTTTTTTTCTCATCGTCCATATCCTGGATCTCTTCCTTACAACCTTGTCTTTCTACAAAATCACTTGTCACCGATCTCCCGTCCCTTTCTATAACCGGCCAATACTCAATATTTACCAAATTTTAATTCCTTACTTTAGTTTTCAGCTTTCTTAGCTGTTAAAGCCTCTTTCTCCTTCACGGTGACGCAGCAACTTCTGGGTAGGCTAGCTGCCTGCCTTAGAAGAGCTGCAGTCACTTTACAACTTTAGGTTCTGGCGACGTGAAGAAGATGGCATTGATATTGCCCAAGGGCATTGTGGTCAATTCTCCTCAGATTGGAAGCACCATTGAGAGAATCAAGAATGACCCTTTGGATCTTGCAGACATTGCCAGATTTTGGAAAGGTACTTTACATATCTTGATTAAAAAGTAAAGCATCAAGCTTATTGTCTTCTAGTCTATACCACAACAAAACGAAGACTTCTCGACCCTACAGCTGAGCGTTTAGAGAATTATTGGTGGCGAATCTGGGGGAGTCGAAGTCGAGAATTGGATGCTTCAACTGTTGCTCGACTTTTCGTACATATCTCAGAGGGTGACACTTTTGTGCCACTTAGAGGACCACCCAATCGCTATGAAAATGAGAAGCCAATGGTATGCAAATCTATTGATGAACCGTGGAGCCATGCTGAATTTCGAATCATCAGAATAGTGCAGCCTGCATTGGAAAGACTGCCTCGACTACTTCTGTTGCTCGTGTTCGCAACGATAGCCGATCAAGTACAACGCTGACATCAGTCACCCGGACACCTGCTCCTATGCCACCTCCAATATTAAAGAAGACTCGAGGTCCTTCTGCAAACGGTCCTCGACCAACTGCACGATTCATATCCCCGCCAGTCTCAGAAGATGAGTCTGGTAGCACGAGCACAAACAAGGGCGTTGTACAATCGCCTTCGCCAATTCTTGAGCATACGGCTACTATCGAGGAGAAGATCGAGAAGGAAAAGGTTGATAGAAAGTTAATGCCTGCACCGGCAAGTAAGAAGTTTGTTGCTTCAGCTTCCAAGAAGAAGAGACCAATTGTTGTCAGGCGACAGAGTTCACAAACTTCACAGTCTTCTAACGATAGCTCGGCGAGAGTTCCAGGTGGACAAGGACAACAGAATAGAACTTTGGGAAGGCTGCCGACGTTATCCGTACTGCCAGTCAGAAATCAGAACACGCAAGAAAACGTTGCACCGCGATCCACAACCTCGCCGACCAAGCGGAATCCTTCCAGATCGGCCTCTTCAACTCTGGGTGGTACGCGCAAACTTGCAAGCACTCGCGAGGAGAGTATTGAGATTGAGCCCACTCAACCTGGGCCATCCGACAACCTTCAGACACTAGCAAACAACCAGGTTTCAGTACCTCAAGTCAGTGAAGCTGAGTTCAAGGTACAAAGAATGCTTCACGACAATGTTAAAACAGCCAGCATGTTGCCACCTGAAACTTCAAGCCCAGATTCTCCGGCCTCGACCACATCTAAGGACTCGAGCAATGGTAAACCCCCTGGTTATAGGAAATCGAGTGGGAAAAATCTTTTACAACACCAGTCTAAAGGCATGGTCAGCTCGGCGCCAACATTGACTGATGCAACTGGTCACCTCGATCTAGGAAATGGTAGCCAAATTGCAGCAGTGCCCGCGTCGCCAGAGAGACCAAGCAAAGGCAAAGCTCGAGCTCTTATGAAAGATCTCTTTACAAAGAAATCATTTTCGCAAGCAGCTCCTTCTAGTCCTATATCAGGAAGCTTAGCATCAAGCCCTTCAGGACCTCTAAGTAAAAGCAAGTCGCAACTTTCGCTTCTGCTCGAACGAGATCAAGCGAGGAGTTTAGAACCTAGGACATTACCGAAACATGAGCGGAAACAGTCCATGAAGTGATTTGCATGCGATATACGAAAAATCAACGCATAGTTTGTACATATATGATCGATTGGGAGGAGCATGATATGCACGATGAACAAAAGTGTTTCCAAGGCGCATAGTTTCTATCACTGCATCAGAGGCGCGTTTCTGGAACAGGATTGCTATTGGTGTCATGGATATTGGGAGTCAATCGGTTGCACATCTGGCTACGGAGTTTTTGGGAATGATTGCATCTGGGAATGGAGCTTTTGAAATACCTCTAGAAGGGCTCATTATCATGATTAGCGAGGAAGATCAGCACCCCCATGATGTACATGCAATACAAGTAATTGATAAGGCCTGGCTGGTAAGCCTGTGCATGGCTGTAATAAAAAAAGGTGAAGTGTAAATCATCTGGGCCTGAACTATCTCATCATGTTATTCATTAATATTCCGAGGTACATGATGAGTATTTGTATTTGAAGTTTTTATTTCCATGTACTCCCTAATAACAAATATAATTTAGATAATTGATACTTACTAACTCGACTGCATGTTGTACATATCCGATTGGTAGGACGGATAACAAGCACCCGAGTTTTCCCCTAGAGATCTCTTGGCTTCAGAATTTTTTATATTGCGAATATGCGGCACAGATTAGAAAACAATAATCTTGACCACTGAATGAATAATTTGTTGTTGCACGATGCGCAACGTTACTGCGTACTGTATGCATATAACGAGAGACCTCATTCTTATATTTTTAGATATCATTAGGCTTCCCAAAATTATGATATTAGATTTAACGGTACTCGGCCCGTGGCGAAAATCATGTACGAAGTAAGGAAAAGACGCTTGGGGAATTAACCTTAAGTCTCGGACGTCACTAAATTTAAACCATTCTGATGGATTAACATTAAATGTTTACTTTAAAGTCCCTCCACTCCACAAAAATATCTTCATTTTAGTGATGAAGAAATCAAGTTTTCTTCCTTGTGTACGGGATTATGGATTGCATGCCTGGGAACATGGTTGGATTCTGGGATTGGGGATAAGGGATCTGTCTCTATCAGTCCGTACCAGGTAAGGATGAGTGGGGGTGAGGTGGAAGGAGGCTCATTACTGTGGATAATGTGTCCAAGGGGTTCCTTTGACACGAAGTTTGTTGTTCTTTTTTTTTCCGACCTGGGATGGGGACATGATGGTGGGTGTGTTTCCTTTTGGTGAAAATATCTGGTCGGTCTTTGATGCGCTCGCTTGGCTCTATTCTCTGTCTGACAATAGGTGAGGGAGGGATGTAGGTATCCATGCAGATATGGAGCGGTTATCAGTGTAAGCCCGCCACAATCGCCGCTCGTAAAGGCTAAAGTACGAGCTACTTGTGGATTATGAATATCTGCGGCGTGAGATTTGTATTTCGGGTAACGGATGGGATTTGACGTAAAGGTTGCATTGTCATTCCCCCTTACCTTTACTTACTCATCCGATTATCTTGTACCTTTATTTATTTCCCGTCGTTGTGCATTCCTTCTCATCTTCATGTGCGGAAAAGAATCGGTATCAACATGGCGGGTTTCAACGATCTGGCCATAGCGACTGCGCGACGTCCTTATCCGTTTATCCTCGCGCTTCTTCTCACTCTTCTCGTCTTCCTCTATACCACTGGACCCCAAACGTTTTCCCCAGCACCGCCTCCAAGAATATATACCCCCACTGTCGGCCATGGATCTGATGTGCAGCAGGATTCGGAGTATGTTAGTGGACGATTTGGATTCGACGGGACGTGGAACTATACGAGAGATTATCGCAATTTGTTCTTGACGCAAGATCAATGCGATGTCGCTTTCCCGGGACTGTTTGAAGAGGTGGAGAGACCGGTCAAGTTGAGGAAGAACAAGAAGGTGACGAAGAAGGAATTGGATGATACGCCGGCGTTGAATGGGTTTATTAGGGCGATGATTTTCGATCAGCAGGTTTGTGTTATTGATTCTTTCTCTATCAACGATCTTGTAGACAGTGAAAGGAGAGTTTAATGAGACATAAACTAACAAGGACATAGTTATACATAATCAATACTTCTGGAAAAATCTACTCCCGCGGCATCGCCACCCTACATGCTCTCCACCGTGCAATGCTCACGTCTCCCGAACCCCTCCCCAATATCGAATTCACCATGAACGTAGACGATAAGATGGAAGGGCATCCTCAATGGCTCTATGCACGAGTCGCCAAAAATCAAGAAACATGGCTCATGCCCGAATATGGTTTTTGGTCATGGCCCGAGACGAAAATTGGTAGTTACGGAGAAATGCAAATGAAAGCTATCCTGACCGAGAGCGAGTGGCCATGGAGTCGGAAGATTGATAAATTATTATGGCGAGGCGCGACGATGAATTTGGAGGTTCGCAAGAAATTTATCAATGTGACGGAGGGAAAGGCGTGGGCGGATGTGAAGACGTTGGATTGGCATAATGAGGGTAGTATGAAGAATGATTTGAAGAGTATGGATGAACACTGTCAATACAAGTTCCTGGCGCATACCGAAGGGAATTCCTACTCCGCGCGTCTGAAATATTTGCGGAATTGTAGATCGGTGATCGTGGCGCATAAATTGGAGTGGATGGAATTTTTCCATCCGTTGATGAAGAAGGATGGGCCGGAACAGAATTATATTGAGGTGGATAGGGAGTTTGAGGGGTTGGAAAAGAAGATGGTGGAATTGATTGAGGGGAAGGATCAGAAAGAGATAGAAGAGATTGCGGAGAGGAGTGTGAGGGTTTTTAGAGAGAGATATCTTACGCCGGCGGCGGAGACGTGTTATTGGAGACGTTTGATAAGAGGCTGGAAAGAGGTGATGGGGTTTGAGGTGGAGTTTTTCAATGTGACGAAGTCGGGAGAGAAGAAGTGGAGAGGAGTGCCGGTGGAATCTTACCTGTTGGAGAGGAGGTTGGAGTGGGATCCTTACTAGTTTTGAGGTATGAATGAGGGGGGAGGAGGGGGGGGGGGGTAAAATGGGCGTAAGGTGCTTATGCACATGCATGATACTTAGTATTTTGTATACAATGGATTTTTGGTATCGGTTGTGATCGTTGAAGTCAGGATAGGTAAGACTCTTCGGAATGAGAATGTATGAACGTTTAACACAAGACATTCTTGACGTCATCATCACACAATGAGACGGAAACACGATATGCATAGAAACAATATAGAAAGAAAATCTACGGAAGTGATAAGGTTACACAACACGTGCATATACATGCTCGCTTCGATTTAAGGTTTATTCTGTACATTGATGGAATTAATATATTTACCCAAGATCTATCACTTCGTGGAATTATCAGCTCGTGACTCCCCCCTATCGCCTAACACCATATAAATACAAAGTACCTGCGCACACAAGATTGTCCGCCAAACTTAACATCGTATCATTCGAAAGCTACAGTATCTATACAACATCCAAGAACACACTATCAATACTACAACTTACCCCTCCGAACACCAACAACTGAGCGCAAACCCCAGGTTATATCATTACAACACATTACAATAACTACCTACATACCCAAATAACGTAAACCAGGTAGACAGGGGAACGAAATAGAATTTGCGACAAATTGCGAAAGAAAATACCGTATTGTAATGTACCGTCTTCTGTCTCATTTCCAACCCATCTGTTTCTGGCAGGTGCGACCTTGTGCACAATGTAAGCATGGGTGGCACATGGCATTGCAGCACCTGCATCTTCTGATATGCATGGAAGTTTATGGTTGTTTCTTGGCTGGAATACTATGATACATTCATTACAGGTTGTTGGAGTACGAGAGTACTGAGATATCAAATATTATTGACGCGAAGTTCGGTAGCAAGATTGCTTGGATGTTGTGTTAAGGATGAATGTATGACTGGCAAATTGAAGAATGAGATGAGTTGAATAGGCTAATGTTGCATGCAGTATCATCTTGAAAACCCCAAGATTGGGAATCCTAACCATAAATGTTGATACCATGTTATAACAACGTGCGGAAATCTAATGTGACGACGTATGGTTGACGAAAAGCAATTCGGGATTTTTTTTTTTCCATATGCAGAACTCAATTCCGTTTGAATGGATGTCCTCCGAGGAGATACTTCCAGGACAATGAAACTGACTCACAACTGTTGCTGTGATATACATCCGATTTTCCGACTAGGACGATCATTTGACATTGAAAGATCCCCTGTCCAGCGCAAGCATCACAAACTCGAGGCGAAAAATATGAAGAAACCTAATTGAAACGCGCGCGACTCAATTGAGCGACGAAGAGAAGAAAAAAAAATCCATACACAGCTCAAACATGAAAGAATGAACGAAACGATGTGGAAGCTAAGACAAGTTATGTGACACGGCATGTACATCGCATTGTATATCTCCAGAGATGGTACTTCGTCCGGGATGAGGGATGCCACCGGAACCCGAGTAACTATACCCCAAGGGCCGAATTTCAAGGCTCCTAACCTTACACAACCTTTTGGGAAGGGGTGAGGTGCTGTCGAGCTGAAAAAGGCTGGATTTCCTATTGAATGAGGCGAAGGTGCATATGTATGACGAAATAGACGAGGAATTACCAGATGGGTGGTGTGGTAGAGTGTAGACGATAGTAGACATGAAGAGAACATCGTATGAATGAAAAATTGCACGAGAAAGTGGGATCGAAATCAGCCTAATGCTCCTTCATCCTGTTGACAAGAGGAAGATTCTCCTATGGGATTAGATGGTCAGAGGAGTGTTCTCCTTCAAATCTAATCCATAAGGAGTTGCGATTCCAGATTCCATCCAAATTCCATCAGATCATGGGAATGTTCTATTCCCATCCACCTCCACTCTCTCTTCATTATACTATTCGATCTTCACTCCATCACCCATGCCCATTCCCATTCCCATTCTACAGTGGCACTACAGCGTTCCTACCCAGAATGAAAAGTGAAGAATAGAATAGAACAGAATAGAGACACAACGTGGCGTCCAGGTTTCCTCGTCATGATGTGATCCATCGTTAGGGCTGTGCATATTACCCAGCAAAAAAAGAGGTTCCCACCAGGGATTAAAAAATTTCAGGGTCCAGTACACACGTTCCCGGGAACCCCGTACCTGAAAAGTGCATTTGCAGATGCGACGATAAACTGGTTGATAAGTACCTAACTACCTGGGCACTTGAATGTATGTATCTCGGTTAATACCATCACGGTCTGGATGGGAATGAATGTATGAATGAATCGAGAAGTCGGTCGGTACGGATTGGCACGAGAGGACTCGTGGATGGATAATGGTAGAAAGTTAAACTTGGGTAAGGTTTGAGTCAAGAGCAGACAAACGAAATAAGGGTCGCATCATGGAAAGATGTTTAATTTTTGTGTTTAATTTCTTTTGAGGATATCGTTTTTTTTCCCTTCTAGTGTGCTTTCTAATTCAATGGGTTGGCGTTGGAGAAAATGGGTAGGTGGCGTCGACTACCTACCTACCTCTCTTCATCAATTTCTTTATTTATTTGATTGAATATACCGAGTGAGTGATTGACTAAATTGACTGACTGTATTTACTATTATTATTGTTATTATTATTTTATTGTATTTGCTATTTCCTCACTCCTCTCCCTTTATATCTCCCCTTACTCCTTTTTATACTCGCTCTCCTATTTTATTCGGACACACAATACGCAAAAACCATCATCTCTCTCCTATATCTATATATCTATATACATATAGCTAATTTCACAAACTTCCATTCAACACCCGAAATATAAGAGAATCTTATTCATTCATACCTAAATTGATACCTATCTACCTACCCATCTACCTACATTTGCCAGGCCAGGCATACCGGTATACACCCGCCCGGGAGGAAAAATAGATGATCCGGATAAATTACCACCTACTGCAATCAACTGGACCACCCCCAAAAATATCACATAACACATAAACCACCGGGCAACCCAAGAGTCAGCCAGACGAAACGGTACGGATTTTGGTGCCTCATGCACGATTTGGTTCGATCCTCTTGATGTTATATCATTACTACCTATCAAATACAATACACACACACACATATATATATACACATATCCATATATAACTTCACCAATCTTCCCATTTCACTTCCTTTCAATTCGCTTCGTTGTTAATTTTGGTCCTTTCGGCCTCTTGGTCTTTTGGTCTTTTGATCTTACGAAAAAAGAATACGTATCTACAAGAATCTTTTACATACCTACCTAGACCTAGGTATATCCTACCTGCATATTATATATCCATCCATTCACCCCAGCCTTCCGTATAAAAAAACCCTCCGAGTCCGAGGTATTTTTTTTGGGAAAAAAAAAGGCGAAGATTTCCATTACACCACTCATCACCCACCACCACTCACTAAGCTTGAACATTCTTACTCAATCAAACACCTACCTACCTACGGAACGAACACACCCTTGAAAGATTAATAGCGGAAACTTATTGGCGGGGAATTCAAAAAGAAGAACCCTCCCTCGCCCACCACGCAACGCGTCAAACGAAACGAAACGAAACGAAATCCAACGATCCTCTCCCTCACATCAACGTTCAACGTCCAACTTGCATATATATATACGTATATATATATATATATTACTTTAAGCCACCAACAAGTGCTGTTGAGCTTATTGACCCTTTATTTTGATTATTACTATTATTATTATTATTATTACTGTTATTATTTTTATTGCCATTTTTACAACCCTATTTGGTTTTCTGTACTAGACTTGGAGAACGTTACGTTACGACTCGATTCATTTCATCTCTATATATATATTGTTTTTTTCTGATTGTGTTTTTGGGAGGGGGGCATCTGACGCTACTAGACTTTTACACCTTTTTGCTTTATCTTCAGGTGAAAAGTGGTGGAAAAGGAATTTTGTTTTTGCATGCGATAGATTTTTTTTATTTATTAAGAGGGGAGAAGTGAAATCACTAGATATTGGACGTCTCTTGTGAATTTTTGAATTTTTGGAGAATAGTTCGTACAGGCGTGGATACGGGTGGTATCTATCTATTCATCTGCATAGATATAGATATCAAGAGGGATCTGAGGAGGGAAGACAGTTATCAGGTTTTAATTCAAGATGGCGACGAGGACTTCACAGTAAGGTTTTTTTTCTCTCTTCCTTTCATTCATTCATTCATTCATTCATTCTTTCTTTCTTGCCTTCTTGATTTCTATCTTTTTTTTTTGTTGGAGGTTTGGGGTCGGTGGTTGGTGCATGGAACGCACGGAGGTATGAATCAGGGGTAAAGTTTTTTATACTGGGGAGGATGTTCGGAAAAGATAGCTGGCTGATATGGTGATTGGTGACTTTTAGGAGAACTTATCACATTGTGGTATTGGGTGCTGGTGAGTTTTCTTTTCCCTTGTTTTCCTTCCCTCAGTATTTAATTGTTCAATTCAAGAGAATGTTCGATTACATGGAGAGAGAGAAATGTATCAATTAAAGAATATTGATGGCTAATTATTTTTGTTCCTCTGCAAAGGTGGTGTTGGCAAGAGTTGTCTAACCGGTAAGGATCATTTTTACTTACTTGCCGAGACCTTGACCCACTCTCCTCCGGGAAGTTAGGTCGAGTTTGGGGAGGGTTGAAATTTTGAAGGTCGAAGTGGGGAGACACGTGAAAAGGAACGAGATGGAGATTCGGGAATTATCAGGAACAGGAAGGGATTGTCAAAATACGCCGTGAAGATGCTGATATGTGATTTGTGTCCTGTTAGCACAATTTGTTCAGAATATTTGGATCGAAAGTTATGATCCAACGATTGAGGATTCGTACCGCAAGGTCATCGAGGTTGATGTGAGTTATTCTGGGATTTCTTCTCCGTCTTGGCATGGAGGTGGAGACACATGATCATGATGCTAACGCGGCTTTTTGCTACAATAGGGTCGACAATGCATGTTGGAGATGTGAGTCTATCTTGCCTTCTTATGGGTCCAAGAAGATGATACTGATGTGGAGAAATGTAGATTAGATACCGCGGGTACGGAACAATTCAGTAAGTTCTTCTCATCATTGCTCTTATCACATGATACATATACATATACATATCCATAAACTAACACTCCTTCAGCCGCCATGAGGTAAATACCAAGCAATCCTACTTTCGTTTCTCTCTTCCGCCCCTCCTTTCCCAAAACCCCCACTCACACTTCCTCTTCAGAGAACTCTACATGAAAACCGGGCAAGGATTCCTCCTCGTCTTCAGTATCACCTCGCAAAGCTCCCTCAACGAACTCAGCGAACTTCGCGAAACCATCATACGTATAAAAGATGACGAAAATGTCCCGATAGTGATTGTCGGGAATAAAAGTGATCTGGAACAAGATCGTATGGTCAGTAGACAGGCGGCTTTTAATGTTAGTCAGAGTTGGGGAAATGCGCCGTATTATGAGACGAGTGCTAGAAGGAGGGGTGAGTTATTTTTTCTTCTTCCTTTTCCTTTTCTCTTTCCTATGTTAGGATGAATATGATCTTGAGGGTGAAGAATGAAGGGTGAATGGCGGAAGGTGGGAATGGGAGACGAGAAAAAGATGATGGAAGTTGGCGAGAAAAGCCATGCTAACGAAAATGAAAAACAGCAAATGTAGATGAAGTCTTCATTGATCTCTGCAGGCAAATCATCCGTCGAGATAATAATCGATCGACGCCAGATGTCGACGATGAAGTCAATTCGCCGGTGGAGAAAAGACATCATCGGATGAGACGGTTGGGGAGATGTGTGATATTATGATTGTCTTTATGGGATGGGCGTCAATGGGCGGGTGTGGTAATTTGATGATTGACGTGTCTAGAGTGGAAGGAATATGTTTGGGGGTGTTGTATGATGGGTGTGTATGTATGTATGTATGAGTGGATATGTAAAGGATGTGGAGGATGTGAAGATTTCGAACCATTGAGGGGATAAGAATTCGTGAAATGGGAAAGAGAAAAGTAGAAGAAGAAGAAGAAGAAGAAGAAGAAGAAGGAGAAAAGTATTTTTTTGATGTATAGATTCTTGAAATAAAGATGAGATGTTGCTATTGACATAATGAGAATGAAGTTCTTTGGTGATGGTTTTTTTTAAAAAAAAAAAAAAAAACTGCTTCTGTGGAGTTTGATGCTTGGATGCTTGAGAATGGTTTGGAGCGGGGGTGTACATACCCAAACCGCAGAGTTCTAGACGGCGAATAGAAATAAACCAAAGAAAGGCATCCTTTGCCAGGCTCCAGAACACCGGGTTGAAGCGAGGGGTATTAGAAAATATCCTGGATATGAATGAATATAAAAACGACCATTTGAAGAAGAAAGAAAATGTGTGTCTGTCTGTATGAGATCCTCCCATCGTGATATCGATATCGTAGTGCCGCTGCGATAACATACATACATGGTAGGTACCATATATCTTCCAGTTCGCACACTCGGTTCAATTTGATTCGATCCGATTCGATTCGTGAGTTACGTATGTATGTTTCTAAATTTCGCGTGTTCAGAGATGTTATGGATATATATATATAGAGATGATAAATACTCATAATACGGTCTCGAGTTTGGAGATACCTACCTACCTACCTAGGAGAACTATCCCGCCCGTCGTTAAAACATGAGCTGGTATCGAAGTGACTTGACTGGTGAGGTGAGGTGAGGTGAGCTTTATATATATATATATATATATTCTATGGGATCAATATATATACACATACATACATACATACATACATTCAAGTCCAATCAACTCCAAGCCAGCGATCCATAATATCTATCTATCTAACATCTACTACATCAAAATCGAGCGTTATCGAGCTGCGATGGGAGCCTTGTGATGAAAGATGTATATCTATCTGTATATCTAAAATCCCACAACTAACATTACATTACTCAAAACATGTTTGTACATACACATACACATACACATACTCGCACAATACAGAATCCCAACGATTCAATTCCACTAGCCCCCCCAAACACAATAGATAGATACTCTTCCGAACACCGAACAATAAACATTCAGTATTGAAAAGTATCTATCTATTGGACTAGACTATCGAATCCCATGTCACAAATTCGAAACTCTCATTCTTAGGATTTGTATTTGGAAGATATGGATCATCAGGTAACCCCACCCACTACACTACACTACACTACACTACCCAACGAGCCAATGCACTAACTACGATATGCCTACTGCGACACCAGGGTCTCCACTTCAAGGGTCTGGAACAAGTAAATCGACTCTCCCCAAAAGATACTGGTATCGTCTTCGTCTCAATTTATGACCCTGAAACTTTGAAGTGTGTATGAAAAATGACGGTCGGAAGAACATGCAAGACAGTTTTTTTTTTTGTAAGAAGAAATGAAGTAAAATGCAATTGTAGACTCCCAAAGCAGGTCTTTAACTGATTCACTACTCGAATATAAGCTGGTTCAATTCTACTGCCCAGCTCCCCACCGGCCCCCGAAAAGTGAAATCTTCAAAGATCATTGCTTCACATCCAAATTCTCGAGTTTCACCTACCTCTCCTGCTGCTTTGGAACTTGCCTTCAAAGTACACAAAAAAGTCAAAAACATTATGCAACTGCCGTGAATCGAACACGAACCTCCACCTTGGAAGGGTGGAATCCTAACCATTGGACCACAGAAGCTAGGGAGGAAATCGAGTTGTTTGCTTGATTTGATGTTGGGCACTCATAAGTGAAAATATATAAATAAGGCGCAAAATGACGAGGCATCAAGACAAAGAATTACTCAATCAATCGTTGTGATTGGTTGATTGATTCGAGTTGTGGGTGTACACCTCAATGAAGCGAGTATCTAGACTAGTTTTGTGATGGAGGAGTCTTTGTGAGTGGTTTTCGAAGCGGATTTTGGGCCAATTGCAGAGTAGTCGCGATAAAGATGGATGCATGGGATGAATGTATATGATAGTTAGATTACTATGAGATGATTTTTGCGAAACATATGGGTGATAATTATGAGAGGAAATGTTATCAATCTACTCGTTATCTAATATGATAAGAAAGATGAAATGTTGGCGGAAGACGAGAAGCTATTGGAGCATTTTTAATATCAATTTTCCACTTGAAAACTATACGTTCTGGTTTCACGATCGATGTGATCACTGAACCATTTCAATGATTTCGTTTTAAGAAGTTAGGATTGCAGTATCCAACAGCTGTTTGTAAGAAAGAGATATGCAGCTTACCATCTCACAATAATGATGCAATCATGACTATGTGAATATCCGTACAGATTGAAGGGTTTGTGGTTGTCTCAATTTTGTCAGATGGCAACAACTTTTCAATGTAAAGTGTCTGAAAGCCACTGGTATGATTGATCGTGTAGTGGTTGGAGTTCTGGATCTCACTTATTCTCCGAGGTATGTTTGAACATCGATTCAATATACGAAGCAGGGGAGGACGAGATGGAAGGCTACCAATCATATCGGCCACAGAATGCCTCGCAATCCCAAATTCTATTCCTGGGAGAGAGTTTCTGATTCCTGAAGGCCAAGAATGAGTTCAAAGGCCTTGCTCAGGGGAAGAGTGGATGAACATCCGGGGGAACCTATCGTCAGCCGCACCTGACACCAATGACGATAAGCTGATGCAGAAGATACCCCTCATGTTACCATCCCACTCGAGCCAACCGCCACTGTAATTTCTTTAGCTTTCGTATTTAAGAAGCCGGTAAGCTCGTCAATATACTCCAGTACGAGTGCTAGAAAAGAGATGGTAGATGTAGGTACGTACCCGAGTACCCAAATAATGTCCACGCAGTGAGTGATCCAACCGTTTGACCACTGTAAGAAGATGGACCTTACCTACAGTAATATTCGACAATCGGTTTGAATGCTTGCTTGTATGGCGAAAGTCTAGACCAACACGACCATATAAGTGACCAGTTTCAAAATAATCGTCATATCAATCTATCTACCCATCTGTCAATTACCATATCAGCAGATCAAATTACGAACAAAACGATAGATTCCAGAATGGCGGGACGATATAAATCCTTCACGGCCATTCATAATCATCTCGTCGACCCAGCCATTTGTTTGTAACGATCCCCCCTTGTTCTCTGTGTCTTCTCAAGCCTTGTATCACATAGCATCCACTCTCGTAGCCAAAAAGGATATAAAAAACCAAGAAATTGAATGAATGGCAAGGATGGGTACATCTTCCGGCTGACTATCCTTGACCCTTGAGGTATCTTGAAAAGGGTTAGTAGAAATGGGTGAAGCTTGCATCTGCAGGGTTCTTGGTGGGATGTGGGACCAACATCTTTTTTTTTCGAGCATTCGAGCATTTGATTGTATCGGCCGTCAAAAGGTTTCAAGAGTCAAAGCTCCCTCGGGCCCTCGCTCCTTCTTATTATTTGTATCCTTCCTGTCCTTCCCCCACACTAAACAGCATTTCAACGATACTAATTCCTCACATCTTTTCCACATCCAGCCTTTTTTTTGGCCCCAATTAAAATTGAGATAATTGTTCCGTAGCCTCCGTTAGACTTGTGGTAGAGATGAAAATGAAACGGTCCGCACATTGGGACGTGCGAGATAGATGGATGATTCATTGCTGGAAGGGTAGGGATGAATGTGATATTATCATAATTATCAATAACTTTCTGCCTGTATGAATTTATAAGGAAGGCACCTTCTTTCTTTTCTTCTCCTCTCCTCTCTTCTCTTCTCTTTTTGTTTTCCTGTTCCTGCTCGAGTTCGGGTGTGAGATGCAAGGTTCGTCTCATAACATCAAAATGTATCTCATATCAAAAATCAATCCTCCTACCCTGAGAAACTCAGTTCCAAATCAAACGAAGAACGAATAAAATAAACTTTTTGCCTTCTGAGACACTCCCACGGGTTGCTACTCCATGCATTCGAAAACCCTGAGAACATTAACTCTTGAATTACATTCCCCTGGTCTTTGAGAGCCAATCAACCTGTCAACAATGCTCAAGCGTTTATCGAGAATCCGTTTGGTGTAACGGTAACAAACAACTTCTCCCTCCTGTTATCACTCGTGGCATCCTGGCTTAAGTCGAGCTCATCCCCAGAAAATCATTAAATGCACGTTGCCTATACCTGCAAAGAAAGGTTGGATCAGCAACATTTGTGAGACACGAGACCAACATATCATTGCGACAAATGGTTTGGATAGCTCGCAACAAACGAGATTCCATATCCATCTTCATTTGAGGGCACAGAGACTAGTCTGGGTGTTTCAATATCTCAAATGTCTAGCGTAGGAATACTTTTTGATTCTACTGATATATCTGTCTAGTACTGAAATCTCCGGACTACTCAAGAGGGAATACTCCCACACTAAAAACAATAGAAACATCGATTGAAAAAATCATAGTCGAGGGAGGGGTATCACAAAGGAAAAGATGAATGACGGATCTCTTTATTATCCGAATTGGGACGAATCGGAGAAGAAACCAACTTTTTTCTATCAAGTTTCCGAGAATTGACTAGTTTCACGACCTCGAGATATCATTATGGACGATCATTGGAGATTTCGAAGATATGTGTTGCTCTGCTTCAAGGGTCCAAGGATATCAAGGATTTTTCTTGAAAAGGCTCGTAAAATTACTGGACGATGAGCGGAAGAAGAAAAAGGGTTAAAGGGTTATGGGTGTGTACATTAGAAGTAGGTATCCGACCGGCTTCTATTTGTTCCTTTCCTTGAACGGCGATAGGAATTATCTGATTTGATTTGATTTTAATACTTACCTATACAGAAAGATGATTTAGAGAAACTTTGAGTAGATGATACATACAAAGCAGAGATTTGACGATATCTATTGTCTTTCTGTCTGTCGGTCGGTCGGCCGGTCGGTCTATATTAAAAAAGACAATCTCTGCATTGACCAACAATCTAGAGCTCTAACAAGTTTCCCCATATTCCAAACGAGTGAGCATGAAAATCAGACAATCAGGAACATGGAACATGGAAGACTTGATCATCTATTTATTACCACTTAGTACTCGGAAAGAAGAGATGGGAGCAAGGAAGAAGGGAGGAGATGAGGAAGATAATTAGGTATCATTGGGTAGGAATGAAAAGACAAGCATTTGTTGTAGAGCTTTGAATGCTTCACACGCATAGATAGATAGTAGGTACATCCCATCCATTCCATTCATCAATGATTGAATGATATTTAGAATTCTCTGAAACCCTGGACACTTACTCGTGTATATAATATACCCAGACTCAACAAGCAATGAGAAACGTTACCAGAGATTCATTATTAGGTATCGATTATATCCCAGGATTATCTTACACATTTTACCTCACTCACTTGCATCCATTGCTACTTTGCATCCATATCCGCAACTAGTGCATCTACATCTACAAATACGCCATCCGCATGCCAATCCCCATCTCATCCCGCACTTATCAATATGAAATTGCTGTTCTGTCTTGTCTAGGTAATCGCTTTACCAGGCTAAGGTTGTTTCTGTTGCTTTCCCCTGACGATGAACAACAGCTTACCTCGGAATTTATGTTTATTTATATTGTATGGTATTATGGTGATGCTTTTTTCTTCTTCTTGGGGAGGGCGTTCACTTCTTCCTACCCTACCTACTTGCTACCTACACCTACGTACTCTTGCATGTTTGTTTTCACATCTGTCTCTCTCTAGTTGCAGGCTTGCAGTGTGTGTGTATGTCTGTGTGTGCAAAGAAATCCCGCTATCTGCATGCTGCACGAACTAAATTAGCTTCAGTGTATCTTATCGAGTATCAACCAATGGAAATTCTTAGATTCTTTCTTCTCCATACAATCTTCCTGAAATCCCCAAAGTAATCACCTAGCACCTAGCACCTGGCACCTAGCACCTAGCACCTAGCAATCCCCCCCCCTCAAATTTCGATCATTGAATAGACCACCTACCTCAAACCTCTTTTTTCCGTACATCACATCACATCACCTTACCTTACCCTATCTTACCTCACCTTAACTCACCTTCACTACCAACACAAGTCGTAAGAAAGGAGAGAGAGAAGAGAGAAGAGAGAAGAGAGAAGAAAGAGGCAATTGCAATTCTCCAGCCATTTTCTCCATTCCATTTTCAAAGAAGACTTTTGACGCCAGCCTCCATGCTTCTTCTAATATTATCGAGTCACACTTAATTCTGTCCTATCAATTCTTAGGGTCCCTTCTGTTCTTTGATTGCAAAAGTCGAGAAAGGCCACCACCACCAGCCAACTTTCTTATCAATCCATCGCAATATTATCTCCGGCATTCTTACATCCATACTTTATACAGTCCTTTGATCCCAACCTCAACCTTTACCTTTACAATTAAATCATACCATACACAATTGGAAACTATCATCTAATTCAAGTCGCAAGATCCATCTCCTCAAATTGATACAGACGTTCTTTCAACTATATTCTGATACACGCGCGCGAAAGGATTGAAAGGTTTCCGTGGGATAGTGGAAACCTACCTAAACTTCCTCGTTCGGTCGGTACATCGCACGGTCATCATTCATCGTCAGGTACCGCATATTTGACAAGTCAACTCGTACGGATCTTATTCCAATAGAAAGAAAGATTTCCAACAATAAAATCAATACAATTACGATATCTGTACAAAGAACAACGAGATCACACAATAAGGCCTTCTTACCACACTTCTTACTCTTACTACCATCTATTGCGCAAATCTCATCAGCCCGCAATAATACAACTCTCACACACCTCACCACACCTCACACCTCACCCTTCACTTTCATCCCACACTTCACTTGCATTCACACACACACACGCATATTTAACACCCAAGAATTCCAGCCAACCCATTTGCGCGAAAGCTTCCTTATCGTTACGATCACCTCTCCACTCTAATCTTATTTCGATAATCAACCTTCTCACCCGCATCCGCCCCCTACCACTTTCTTACCCGAACACCACATAACCTTCGAGCGCGTCAACCAGCACTACGGTCGCAAAAGTATCCAAGCCTTTTGTGATCTTCCCACACGTTCACGACTAACCACTCTGCAGAGAAAGAGTTGAAACAAAAATCCAATAATTATTAGATTTCGTTTTCGGCCCATCTTCTTTATTTGCGACACCTCGAGTTTCTAAGCAATTACAAACCTCGACATTTTAATTGCAAAATCACACCTTAACACGACTTTACCACCAGAGAATGCCATGAACGCCCAGGTGTTTGTCCCACAAGGCCAGGCCTTTCGTCAATCCAGTAGCAACCAACAACCATATCAATCCTTATCGATGGCTACAATGAATGCCTTCGCAGTAGACACTTCGTCGCAAAATACTCCACAATCGAATGGTGGCGCATCATTCACATCGGGACCGTGTTCAGTTTTAATCCGACGTTTACCATTGAATACCACTGAAGATGCACTACGATCGATGGTAGTATGGTCTAAAGAGTTTACTGAAGCTGAAGTATTGTCTCCAGAGAAATCTGATGATGCAGGATTCCGAGCTGCTATTCTCCACTTCAAGTCCCATGCGGGCGCACTCGAGGCTAAGAACATGCTTGATGGAAAACCAAATATTGCAAACGATGCGAATATGGTGGTGGAAATACTTTATGGAAGTCCCACTACCGCTCGTCGTTATACTGTCGATACGAACACAAACGCTGGACCATCCAGCTCCACTTCCTCCACGGCTTCTTCAGCGGGTCCGACCCCTCGACAATCTTCAAGATTCAACAATTCCTTCACAACTGCACAAAGAGTTTCACCCACAAATCACAATGGAAACTATGCAAACAATGAATTGCCAAATCCCGAGTCGAGTGCTCGTTATCAAAATCTGTTCTCTCCTCAATCTCCTATTGGAAATCATCTCAATGACCGCCCCCGCATTACAGGGAAGTCGTTGATTAATAACGATTCAGGCGAAGATGACGAGACAGGTGAACTTCTTAAAGATCCGGTGGCTTATGCTGAAAATGGAGCTGCATCTATTCAAACTCGACGCCCGACTAACCCTCAAATTCCCATTACCGCCCGTATGACAAGCTTGTCTCTGGCGACGAATAATGCTGGAGGCCCAGCTTCTATGTCGTCTTACGCGTCGCAGCAGACTATGTCAACCATGGCAAATGCAAACACCATGTCACCGGTATCACAACCACCTCAACACTACCAACTTGGAAGTCAGCACTATCACCGTCACAATTTCCCACCTGTCAATCCTGCTGATCAAAATCCTCCATGCAACACTCTGTATGTTGGTAATCTTCCAATCGATACTTCGGAAGATGAGCTTAAATCCATGTTCTCGAAGCAGCGTGGCTACAAGCGCCTTTGTTTCAGGACCAAGCAAAATGGTCCAATGTGTTTTGTGGAATTCGAGGACACTTCTTTTGCGACGAAGGCTCTCCATGAATTGTACGGCCATCCTTTGCACAATAGCATCAAGGGTGGGATTCGTCTGAGCTTTTCGAAAAATCCTCTTGGTGTTCGATCTGGCCCAGGAATGGTATCGCCAGGCCCTGCAAATGTACCAGGCGGCATACATGGTATGAACGGCGTTATGATGGGCGGCTTAGGAGGATCTTTCAGCACTGCGAATGGACCTCCTCCAGGTCTTTCTGCACCACCTGGTTTGGGACCAGGTAGAATGGCTTACGCTGGTGCGATGAATTCTGGCGTTATGGGTGGTAATCAATATGCTTCTAATACTTCATTCGGGGGACCAAACAATTGGAATGGTCAAGGTTTTACGTCAGCTATGGCTGCTGGTGGCCCAACACCAATGATGAACGGTTCTAATGGCGGGTTCCCTCCTGCGTATATGATGGGACGATAGACGATGGGAATCACTGCATGTGGTGAGAGTTACAGGTGTAACAATGTAGTCAGTCATTTGTGGGAGTTTTATTTGCTGCGATTAATTATTTGCACCTATCAGGTATGGTAGAGTGATGGCTTCGATTTCGTCTTGTACTAGGGTTCGTCAACGGGGAGTCCATTGGTGCTGCATCAGGTTGCATTTTACATTTTTGTAGCGGGGTGTTCACGATCATAAGATTCCCCATCGCGTTGTTGCAATTGTGGGAGTTGTAGCAGAAGCTGGAAAGGGGAGGGACGCATTTGGCATGGTGTTTTTTTTTTATTAATATGGACTTTCTTTATAATCCCTGGTATTTTTGCAGTCATTTGTCGCATCTGGCGTACTTTTGCAATTTCAAGGGCGCAAGCTGGCTGGCCTGCGAGAGTTGGTACTTATTAGCTCATGATTTGAGTACTACTACCACCAGTCTGGGTAAACGGGATGGATTTCATGCATAGCAAGTAAAAGAGGGGATGGAAAAGGCGTCGGAACAGTTCGTTATTCATCTGGGCATCTACATAAATGAAACTTGCCATGTAATGGATGGCATATCAAATCCAAGGCAATATGTTTAGCTTGGCATATTCTCACAATACTGGGCGTTCTGGCATTCAGGGAGAACATTTCATTTTTGTTTCTTTAGAGTCTGGTTCACAACAAATTTGATCTTGAAACTGGATCGAAATACCGCCAGAGATTTTTATGAGCAATCCTTGCATCTTTGTTATTGCAAGGCTAGCTACTGAATTAGCATACCAATTTTATTATGAGTTTGGCTTCCCTACGTGAAACAAACATTTATCTAATGACGATATAAGACGAGTATTGAATCGACAAAGTTATCTCAAGGATGGGTTCAACATTTACAGGGTTCTAAAAGCTAGCTTCGGCTGGCTTTAATTTATTTATCATGTACCTTGAATTGGAGCCAAGAATGATTGCAGGGTGCCTACATTCGATTTTGTTCATGTGATACTAATGGAACCTACCGGCGCTAACCGTATTTTCGCTTAATTTTTTCCTGTGCTCAAGCTCTTCTTCAATTCAAATCTGAATTTTTTTTCTTCCAACACAAAACACGAACATACAACGACACAATTGTCCTCCACCACAAATTATGGTAGGAGGACTCTCCCATCAATGGTAAGCTCCTTCAATTTTCAATCTCCCTCTGCAATTATTCTATGATGAACATCGTGTCGCCCCTATCTTACCAATGAGCTTATGCTCCCGTGGTGATTAACCTGTCTTAACCAAACGGACTTTCTGATGATTATTGCACAATTCTTGTATTTGATTTTTCGTTTTGAATACTGGATGCTAATTGTTTTGCAGATTAGGAAATTGATTCTTACACACTTGCACCGTCAATTGATGGTTGTGCCAACTTGGGTTTGTTTTTGCTATCAACATTTCCACGACCCCACCATGCGATGACATGCCAACTGTACGTTATATCCTTATACCTTCTTGTTCAACAACGGGTTCAACCAAAGTACAGTGATGAACAAAACATGTACTATCAAATACAGATCAACAATGACGAATAAACTGGTTCGATTACCTGATAGTACTTTGGTTGAACTCTTCTTCAATATCAATTGATACAAGTCCTGGAACATTATACTAATACTGGGATTCATAGAACTTCTAGCACAATTTGCACGTCACCTTTCGGCATTATACTAATCAGGTAATTACAACATTTTCTTTTATTCTGATTGAAATGGACAATCATCCATCTGTCGATGATGCAAAAAACATTCCATGCTAAATCCGATAGACTTGTGTCTAATGCGGAAGACAACGTAGACTTTTCATCTTTCACCTGAGGCACTTTTACTATCAGCATACTTTATGTGGTTTCATCTGCAACTCATATGCTAACATATTAAATAGAGATATAGATCTATCATTGTGCGAGGTCACCTTGGTCGTTGCCCATGGCACAAAAACAAATGATTGTTTAGAATAGGGAGTTGGAGGTTAGCATGGCGCATGAAGCAACTGTTTCTCGGGGTGGTGCATGGATTTAATGCTTCATAGTAAGCGTGTAGGCATAAGATACCACAATTTAATTTTTGTTCAGTAATTTGTTCTATTCGAACCTGGCAAGCAAAGTGAAAGTGTCATTCATGCCAAAAATTCTTAGTCTAATGGCTCGGACATCAAAGTCCTGCAGAAGATCTGCCAACATGATCTCGGTGACATGCAAGCTTGAATGTCTTGAATTATAGTGGTATATCATTGTTTTCAGATTTCTGACCTTAAGCCTAGACTTGAATGAATTAAACTACGCTAGCCATGTAGACGGTGTACTGCAAGTCATTCGAGACATTCTGTATATATGTAATAACATTTCCATAAGCTAGTTGAATGCCGAAGTCCATTCTACGTCCACCTCGTCGTTACATCCAGGCTTGTTAGACGATTGAACCTCTTCTAGCAAAGTAGGTGGTAAAGACCAGTGTTGTATTTGTTACTATTGAATTGGTGGGTTGGTGTTCTGAAAGGGATGTTGGCTCGCTGGCTGCCCTGCTCTACAAGCAGAAAGAAAAATTATATGGCCGGGTAGGAGTGAAAATCATAGAGATAACTTGGCTTGGCTTGGCTTGGCTTGCGCTGCGCCGACGAGGCGGCATGAGGTATTTGGTGTTTGGTGGGGTTCTTGTAGATCGGGATGTAGGATGCGGGATATTCTGTGTTCTGTATTCTATTTATCCCTCTGATCCTGATGCGGATGCAAATGCAGAATTTGAAGGATTGGTGAGTCGGTCGCTGGGTTGGATTGGATCGTGAGGTTGCGGATGGGGGGGTATGAGGAGGATTGTATCTACGTGTGCTTTGGATTTGTAGAATACTGGTAACTGGTGCTTTTTGGGAGCTTTTTTGGGAGGGGGGGGGGGGGCTTTCTCGGTGGACTTTGTGGATGAATGGATCATTTGGGGATACCATAATCATAATCATATTTCAATAGGATTTGGTGGCAGCAGCGCTGTTGGTGTTAGTGTTTGGTTTAACTCTTGTCTCATTGTTGGATTGTCGAGGCGTGGATGGTTTTCATGATTCACGAGGTGATGGAGAGGGAATGCTGGGTTGATGGATTGGAATAAATTGATTTGAATTAGATTGAAAGATCTGGTATTGGCGGCCATCAACTCGCATATCGTACTCTTGAAATACCATCATCCTGAATCCGAGCAGTTTTCTTATTCTCCTGAGTTTGCCTCCCTGTACACATGTATATATATATATATATACATCGTATCCCCGAGGGCCGCCACGTTCCAATCGAGTATACTGGGGGAAAGAAGTTACGAAGTGATGATCCCGATCGGAAAACACGAATACTGCGTGATGATGGCGACGGGGAAGATTGTGTGTTGTGTTGTGCTGATTGTTTTTAGGGGTAATAATTAAACGCATTCTCAATCGATTTGTCGATCTATCTATCGATACCTGATGCTGTGTATATTATGCAATATGTTTCTGTATATCTAGGGGAACAGTGGAATGATGGAATAAAGAAGGGAACAGAAAAATGTTGTAGATTCTATTTCCTTTCTTCCCCCTTTCCCCCCTCCTCCCTCCTCCCTCCTCCTGCGCGGATACCCTTCGAGTCCTGAGGCTCCGTGATAAAGTCCCACAGTGTCAAGCACTTGTAGCTAGCTGGTGATACTTCGTACCTGTAATTTCGAAGACGATTAGGAAATACTGAATATGCTCTTATTCCATTCTAGGAGTGAGGGGTTGGGAACATGTGACGTCCATCTACTCGGCATGGTGATGAAGGTCTCCCTCCATACATCCCCCCCTCTCTATGGTCCCTCCCAGCCCTCCTGTTACTTGTGTGTTAATACTATTAATCTCGTAATGCATGGGGTTATTATTAATGTCCATGTTCATAGAACGGGTATTTTTCAAGCTCACAGCAGAATTTCCAGTCCAAACTCCGCGGATGAACAAAAACTCATTATCGTAATTACAAAAATATCTATCGGTGTACTAGTATTTATTTCCCAAACCCCCTTCTCCAATCTCAGAGTCTTCTTCTCTGCTCTCCGTCTTCCATAATAGGTGTAGGTATCCATTCATTCCGTTCCAATCTTGTTTGTTTCCAGATTAGACCCGACGCCTTCCAAGCTCCTAGTGTTAAAACAACGCAGAAGCATGATATATTGATGATTACATTTTCCGTCTCCCTGATCCGTCTCCTTTATGATCTAAGCGAAACTCCAGATCTCTCTTGCATTTTACCTCGCAGCCCTAATCCTGACTTGTACTGAAGTAATACTCATCCCACAACCACAAATAATCCTCGACCACACCCCCAACAAAACTCGGCAAGCGGTTACTTGTTCTATGCAAGAATCCCTTCGTAACATTCTCATAGAAAGCACCTCGTAAGGCCCACCATCCCATTGCCCAGCCTCGCTTATTCCACTGTTCTTTCTCAAGAGGAGTAGTTCTATAATTCTCGCTGCGGAGTTGGCGTGCAGCATATTCAATGCTAAGACCTATGGCCCAAGGCTTCCAGGACTTAGGGTTCTTGCGGTAATGAGAGAGAGCAATGGCATAGATGACGGGTTGAAGAATGTGCATATATTCTGCATATTGAGAAGGGAGAGTAAGGGGGTTAAGAAGCGAGATTGGCGCTTTGATATCTTCGGCGACGAGAACTTTGGAAAGTAGATAGTTTGAGATATCGCTTGGATTTGGGAGGTTTGGAAGTGTTAAGCCTGTTCTCTTCAATTTGTGTTCTTTTCCCTCGCGACTCTTGCGGAGTTTCTCTTCTTCTCGCATGGCTGCCGTGTCGTCGGTATCGAGCCAAGGGGGTATTTCCTCGCTTTCCGTAAGTGATTCCTCGGGTATGATATCACGTTCGGGAAGAGGTGGTGTAACGAGTGGTCGTCCTTTGGTGATTCTTAAGAGTAGAAGTTTACAAACTGCCTTGATAAATTCAAGAAACACTACCACTCTCCATCTAATCTTCTCTCCTTTCCTCTTGGCCATCATCTCCCATAATAATTCGGTATATTGTATCATACTCAATAACATGGCAATTCTTCTATACATTCGATTGCCCTTGACCCAATATTTGGTATATCGATTATGCGCATTTTGTCTGGGCATACCGGGGAGTTTGGATAGGGCGCGAGAGAGAAGGGTATCATGGTAAAGTGAGAGTAACTGAATAGAAGAATGTAGGGATTCAGATGCAAGTTCGGCATCGCGAAATCGGCCGGGTATTATATATGTTAGAGAGCGTAAAGCGGATTCGATTTGGGTGACGGAAGATTGATTTTTGAGGATGAAGTCGGAATAGAGGTGTAGCGCATTAGGGATCTTCTCCCGCACACTTTTTAGGGAGTCCATGACTGAGATATATTCATGAGATAAGAGGATCGTTGTGACTGAAGAGATTTTGTGGAGAGGATGAGGATGAAACGCGCTTGTTAGTAGTGAATGAAGGTTGGATTTGGATATGCTGTCGCAAAGGGGGGTTGGAGCTTAATTTCGATCCTCAGCCTCGGCCCCAGATTTGGACACGCACGTGAATTCTAGTGGTGGGTCGGCGATAAGTTAGCTTCCGCGTTCCGTTGCATTAATCCCTGTATATCAAAATGATAAGACGAAGCGCGAGGGCAAATATTGAGATACATAGGTACTGACAAAGTACTGAAGTCGAGAGGTATATTAGATTTCCCCTACGGTTTCTCTTCTGGAAAATTTCATAGTACACTATGCCCAAACGCCGAAGATCAAGTACATCTCAAAATGACTTACCAATAACGAAGAAACATTGCCTCCCACCAAATAAACGCGACCACATCTCTCATCTTTCCTCCGAACTCCTCATCCGCATCCTTCATCATTTACCAATTGAGACTCTTCTATCCTGCCACTCGGTTTCTCAGCACTTCTATACTCTTACCCACGATTCTCAACTATGGAAATCGTTATATTATTCTCGATTTGTGTTACCACGCGCATTGCGCATCCCTGGGATCAAAAATAGAGAGAAATTGAACAAAGAAAGAGTTGTGGGAGAACCGAGGGAAGAAGGGAGTAGCAATAAATCTGGGAATGAAGAAAGGTTTCGGTTTAGTTCGAGAAGAAGTAGATGGTTGGATGAGGAAGGGTTGAGAAGTAGAGGTGATGGGAGAGAAACCAATTGGAAGAGGCAGTACAAACTGAGGCATAATTGGGCGAGGGGTGCGTGTGAGGTTAAAGAGATTGAAATTGCGGAGAGAGGAAATGTACCGAATATATTGGTGAGGTTAGCAGGAGGAGTGGTAGTTACGGTTGGTGAGCTGGAGGGTTTGAAGGCTTGGGGTCTCAAGGAGAGGGAATTGATTACGACATGTGGATTGGACGAGGGGATACCTACTTGTTTAGCCGTCGATGAACAAGATGGAGAAAAGGGGAGATTAGGGATTGTGGTAGGATTTGAAGATGGAGGTTGGGGAACTTGGGTACTCGATTTGAAAAATAAAATGTTTGTGGAAAAATACAGGCATCCACCGAGCAGTAACGGGATGTTAAGTGCTATAGCTTACGCACATCCATACATATTGAGCATCACGGAAAGGCAGCTCCTTTCGTTTTATACGCTTAGTCCTGTCGGGTCGATACAAGAGTCTGGAGACGATGACAAGAGCATTAATATGGAGGAGAATGCGGTCAGATCAATCCGTCCACATCTCTTGACATCTCTCAAATCACATTCTTCATGGCCACCATTGTCTCTATCCATCCGTCTCACGCCATCTACTATCATCGCCTCAATAGTGTACACTCTTCCAACCTACCTAAGCGGTCACACCATCTCAATTCAGGAACTTCACTTCACTCTTTCCTCACTCGAACTCCCAACCCTAACAAACTCCCGCCTGACCTCCTCCTTTCCGCCAGGCTTTCAACCCCTAACTTCCTCTATCCCACGCGCTTCTCTTCCCCGTCCAACATCTCTCTCTTACGCACATCCCTATATCCTGGCCACACATCCCGATAATACACTTTCTCTCTACCTCTGCACTAGTACACATACCTCGCTTACTCTTTCCTCTCCCCAAAAGTTATTTGGTCATACAAGCTCGATTAGTTTTGCAAGCATTACTAGTAGGGGTAAGGCTGTGAGTGTTAGTGAAAGAGGAGGTGAACTAAGGGTTTGGGAATTGGAACCGGGTATATTTAGAAAGGGTGAGGGTTCAAGGTTGGAAAGGAGCGTGAGGGTTGGCGAGGGGAAAGAAAGGGTAAATAGCGATGGAGGTCGAGAAGGGGAAGGGAGAGAAGATATGGAAAAGAAAATATGGGTTGGTTTTGATGAGGAAATGGTCATAGTGCTGAAATCGAGCGAGGAAGATTCAGGTTGTGAGTGCGAGGGCGACGAAGAGGAAGTGAGTCCCGGGAAATTACTCAAAAATGCGCATGATGAGAATGGATTGGCTGTGGGAGAAGCCAAGAGGAATGGGATGGGGAATGGGTGTATACAGCAGCGATTGGTCATATATGATTTCACATAATGTTGTACATATATAAAGGACGTGAAGGGTCCGGAGTGGAAATGTGGTCATCATACTACTCATCAATACACGTAGATCTGCCCTTTCTATATATCTTATGTATGGAAAGTAGGAAAGCATCGTTTATTCCCCTCTACACGTCTCAAGATTCGAACATGTTGAGACAAGGCTCTCGCAAGGTACTCTGTTCACTCGGTGGACATTAGACAATACTTGGCAGGCATCAAAACTAAGGCTTCTCAAGATTTCCAACTAAAGGTTACGCAGATAGAAGCCTATCTTCTATTTCTTTCCAAGTGGAACAGGCAATACCACTTCCATTGGATCATCATGAACGCGTACTGTTGCTAAATGTACACCTAATTTGGATCCAGAGAGTATGACTAGTTGTATATTTTATAGACATGTGGATAGATGTCGTCATCGAATACTCATAGTCGCCCCGTGTCTCAGATGTACTGTAGCCTAGTAGGCTACGATGAGTAATACCGAGAGGTCATACGTGAAATACCTAGAAGAGTTAGACTAAGCTCTTACTTCGCAAGGCTGAGAATTTAATACATTAGAGAAATCTATTACTGGAAATGGAAATGAAAATAGGCAGAGATCTGAAGTGAGAAGTAATACTCTTTCTTTGAGATGGGAGAGAGAAAGACAAAGAAAAATGACGGGTAACAATGGATGAGGAAACAGTCTTTGTTCCTTGCTTTTCCATGGGAGAGATGGACATTCTTATTCTTTTTTTCCTGTTCTCGTCACCCTGAATGGTATTGTATTTTGTGAAATTGAGTTTCTTCTTTGAGTGTGGTGTTGAGAACCTGGCTAGGTGCAATGTTTGGTATTCTTGCATTCACTCTCTGCCAGAACGAGAGAGCGGTATACAGGCATGACTATCATGATCTTTCTGGATGAAACATTAACATGGGCCATTCTCCCATTTTAGAAGTTTCTTGAGTATCACTGAACTTAAAATTTGAATAAGAGGGAAGTAAAACTGTATGTATCGGTTTTTTATAACTTTTTTGCTGTATCCACCAAATTTTCATATGGCCTTCGATCTAAATGCAGATTACTTTCCAGAAAGTCTTTTGGATACTTATTCATATTGTTTCATAAATTTAGAAAAATTATACAACGAGAGACAGAATACACACTTTGTTAAGTGGAAGAATGAACAACTCCCCTCCCAACATTCTCAGAACAACTCCTCAACAACACCTCTCTCGAAGGCATATATCTCCCCTCCAACAACCCCATTCATTCTTCCTCTTCATTTCTTCAAAACACACACACATACACACACACACACAAACCAAAAATGTGCAAATCCATCCAAACCGTTTCCAGCTGCGGCCACCCCAGCTTCTGGGTCGACAGATGCAACCACGCTCGTCGCTCCAATATCCAACCCACCACTTGTCCCCACTACTATCGGGATATTGTTCGCAAGAACAATGTGTGCGGCGGATGCAAGGAGAATGAGAGGAAGACGAAGAGATAGGAGATTAGGAGGTGAGAGAGAGCATGAAGAACGGAGATGCAAATACAATGGTAATTTCTTCCATCTTTCTTTTGTTGTAGTAAGTAGACTCGCGATTTTTTTGCTCTAGGAGGTAGATAGGTAAGTGCTTTGAATTAAATGATATTTTTCTTATGTTTTGCAGTTTTGGTGACTTGACTTGACTTGATTTGATTTGATTTGATTTGATTATGATGTATATAAATATAAAATATAATTCCCGGAATAGGTCATGATTAGATCTTTGAAATCATATCAATATCCATCCCCCATTATCTCTCCCCTTTCAACAATATATTCTGAACCTATATATATACTATAGACTTTGATATCGAGTTCTCACTTCAAATTGTGAGGGTAGACATAAATCTATGAACGAGCATAAGAAGCTATATTTGCAGTTGGGACTGTAAATCCGAAATTGGTATTTTGTATATATGTGTATATGTACACACACACACACACATATACATATATTTAGACTTCTAATGATATATACATATGCCTCCTACCTACCTAGTATACCGAAATTCCAATCCGCAGGATCCGTTCGATCTCACTTCATAGCAAGAGTCCATAACTACACACATACATACATAGCTAACTGAGCTCGCTCACAAACACATCTCAATCTCATCATTTAGAGTAAGTAGATGGAAGTTATTGTAGCTATCTAGACAATACGAAGAGGAGAAATTACCATCTACTATCCCATCACACTACACGTGCAGTGGTATGATATCTATCTACGCAACCTGATCTCTAGATGCAGTACCGAGAAACTTTAAAAAAGCTCGCGTATTGCGTCCTTGGTTGTCAAATGTTGGGTAGATGAAAGAGGTAGGTAGGTTAATAAATAAATGGGAACACAATCAATCAATCAATCAATCAATCTATTCCATTCTCTTATTACTCGAGACTCGAGACTCGAAACTTCAAGTACCTACCAAGAAATTAAGAGGAGAGGAGAAAAGAAAAGAAAAGGAAAGAAAGAGAAAGAGAGGAAGAAACCCCCCCCCCCCCCCCAAAAAACCAACTAACTAACTAATCAATTGAGTAAACTAACATCTTGACCGCTCCTCTCTCTCCCCTCCTCTTCTCACCAGATTCAAAAAAAAAAAAAAAAAAAAAGCTAACCAAAAAATCTAACAATCCGAGATCTATTAATTATTAGCTCAGGAAAACAAAAAACAAAAAAACAAAAAAGAAATATCACACATCCACTTTTCCCATTTCCATTCCCATTCCCATTCTTCAATTCCCATTCTCATGCCTTCCAACTTTTCTTGCCTTTTCCCTCATCTATCTATCGATCTATCCATGAAGACCAGCCATCCCCGTCCAACTTCCCTTATCAATTGTCATCATTTTTCGATTTTTGGGGAGGGAAGGGGGGGGGGGGGAATTAGAAAGTTTACCCCTCTATGCGATTAGAAAATTACCCCTCTATTGTTCTTATCGATAAGGGGGGGGGCTGGTTTGGGTTGGGTTGGGATTGGGTTGGTTTGGTTGGCGTTTGCGGCGGGGGATTGGGATTGGGATTTGGGATTGGATTATGAGGGGTTTGATTTTGGGGGGGATTTACCGTTTTAATGTTTGTTTAGATGGATGGATGGATGGATGGATGTTTATCTAGGGTAATTGAAGGTAGATGGCATATTTATTGTCTTCTATGTATGTTTTGGAGATAGATGATGGTAGATACCATCCGTATGCTTTTGGAGGGGGTGTTTGGTGCTTGGGGGTACGTGTGATCTTTGTTGGTTGGGTTTATGATTATATGGGGGGATGGGGATGGGCGATGGATGTTCAGCTTGGTATGGTATGGTGTGGTATAGTATGTGTGGTATAGTATGGTATGTTATGATGTGATTACGAGTTTACGAGGTGAGTTGCGAAATTGGGAAGGGCTTGGGATGAGATGGGATGGAATGGGAGGGAAGGTGTGTTGAAGATGTGGAAATTGATGTCGATGATATTTAGTATGTGGTCACATAGGAGATAATTAGGTACGAAATTG
Organism: Botrytis medusae; assembly: GCA_019395255.1. Classification (NCBI taxonomy): domain Eukaryota; kingdom Fungi; phylum Ascomycota; class Leotiomycetes; order Helotiales; family Sclerotiniaceae; genus Botrytis; species Botrytis medusae. The sequence goes on from JAHXJL010000020.1 coordinate 1,256,642, forward strand.
AAGGATCATAGATACAGACAGGTTTGGAGAATGCTATGGGAAGAAATAGGATGGCGATGTAATCTTACAGTATGTAGATAGATAGATAGATAGCTCGGATAGTACCTATGCAAAGTTGATATATGCATGCCATGTATACTGGATCTACTGGACGTGCATGGGACGAGATGTCGTGTTTATGCTTCTGGTTCTGTGCAGGTTGCAGCGGGCGGAACCAAGAATGGATGGAGGAAGTGGGATGTGCGTGCCACTGACTGAATGGGGAATGTATGCATGGAGATGCTTTTGTGATGGTTTGGGTTGTGTTTGGTGTTTGGGTGTTTCATTTAGAGGCTTTGAGAGGTGCATGTTTCAGTGCTTTTCGGATGCGTTCGGGGTTGGGAAAGAGGGGTTGGGGATACGGGATGGGTGGACAGGAATACGAAATTGAGGGAGGAGAGGATTGGAGAGAATTGGGGAGAATGAGGGAGATTGGAGAGATTGGGAAGATTAGGAAGGTTGGAAAAGGTTAGTTGGAGATGTGCTTGTAGAATGGGTGAGGTGATCACGGTGATGAGGTGATGACTTTGTATCATATGATCGGAGCGATAGAATGGGATGGTGGGGTGGTGAGACAAGATGGGATCGCAATCTTTGCATGTGATGATAGGGATGATGGTCTCTGCGTTTCTTCAAGCTATTAGCAAGAGTAGAATCTTGATTCATGAATTGAAGAGAGATAATTGGAGGTGCAGATGACCTTGTTATTGGTGAAGAAGGGGGGGGGGATGGAAATTTAAACCTTGTATGGTAGATTCCAAAGGGACGGATGATCATTTCATGAGAACCTTCTTCCCTTAACTCATGATTCGTACCTACCTAGTCTCGAGTACATCTATCTATAGTCAAGCTTGTCCAAATCCCTCCAAATTCTCAAAGAGAGTTAATATGAAGAGCACGCCAGAAAAGGGGGTGTGTAGATAAAACATTCATGATATATTCAAACTGCATGTACGAGACGAATAGTACAGCACTCTCCACCTCAGAGCAAAGAAGCGCGCATTTCTCACCAATAAAGAGAAGCGATGCTACTCAAGCACGGTAGGAAAGTACTGTGTTGTACACCAGAATTTATTAAGTTCCTGTAGGAGAGTGGGGTCCATCATGATGATTTGAAGAAGGGACATGGCATTAGACAGATGCCAATTGCGAAAGTCCAGTTGTTTACAAAGGACTCTTATGTGCATCATTGGGCTTTCGGATACCGAGAGAAGGAGGGTTAGGTAGATGTAGGTAGATGTAGGTTAGATGGCTAGTAGGAGATGATTGGGAATGGGGTGGAAACACGTGTACGAACGATGGTCAAAGGATGAACTCACTAGTTGGTTCGGGTGCTTGGAAAGTGCTGTAAGGTTGAAACACGTTGAAGAAAGGAAATTGAGGGAGGCTTGTGGGAGGAGGGATAAAGCAGAATTGGATAGAAGAGGAGGGGAAGAGGCAATTTGTCAGAACTCAATTGCGAATTGGGTTGAGGATGATGTGGAGTATGGTTGTAATGAAACTGGAGATGATTATGCTTGTTGAGTTGTGAAAGGAAAGGAGAGGCAAGGAAAGGAAAGGGAGGCGAAGGAAAGCAACGGAAAGCAACGCAATGGAAGGCAAGGCAAGGCAAGGCAAGGCAAGACAAAACATATATCTATCATAGTTCTAGAACAGGATAAAGTCAATTGAGGCGAAGTAAGATAGAGTGGAGAGGAGGTGAGTAGTAGAGAGGCCATTGGCGACCATGAGGATAGATAGACGAGACACATTCAAAATTGCATGAAAGAAATCAAGACTTTTGACACGCTGATTTCAAATGATGTTGATTGGGATGGGATGGAATGGGCTGGATGTCTTGGACCAATTGAGTGAGAAAATAAGCTGATGATGGTGTCAAATTGATACGTATACGAGTGATAAGAATGAATTGGATGATGGTTGAGATGGTTGATTTCAATTGATATCAATTGAGTTGTTCTTTACGAGAAATATGAGAGATATGGTTTCTTCATGATGAGTGAATGAAGTGAAGCCTCATGTAGGAAAGATATGATAGAGTAGATAGCGTAGATAGAGTATCAGCTTTCCCCACATGCACCTTCACCAAGCATCTTCACCATGATCCATGGGCAAGCCAAACGCACCCAAGCCAAGCACGCAAGCACGCAAGCACACAAGCAGCAGCAGCAGCATCTAAAAGCATCATGTTGGTTATTTCCACTTATGCACTCATGCCTTTTCATTTCTCTTCTGCTATTGACATTTGCCCAGCTGGAGAGAGAGAGAGAGAGAGAGAGAGAGAGAGAGAGAGAGAATAATTAATGTACAGTTGCATAGATTTATCCGCGGCCGCCGCTTCAATCCATCTGTGGTCTGTAACACTCACTCACTCACTCACTCCCTCCCTCTCTCAACCTCTCCGATGACCCAAGAAGATGGATTTCCAATATTTGATTTCCCGATTCTAGTGCATTTTCCTTAGTGCATTCAGATGTCAGCCTGACCTCTCGACTAAGCCCAATATAGTATAATGTATCATATCACCAGTCAATCAATTAGCCAATGAATGGATTATCCCACCAAGCTAAACCCAACCATGAACTTCTTCCAAGTTCCCTCAGGGTGAGTCACCTCTTCTGTTACACATCTTCCTTCACTTCTTTCGCCTCTTTCATTCGACCAACCCATCAATATGGACCAACCACACGTTTCAATTGTCTTTTTTTGCAACCCAACTCATCTGAACGACTGGCAAAGTCTCCATCCATTCCGTGAAATCCATGAAGGGAAAGAAAAAAGAGGGCTCAATTCTCAATTGGAGTGCCGCAGCAATAAGATATCGGCGGATGGATCATCTCATGGAGTCTAATGAGAGTTTGACCTGTCAATTGATTGATTTGTATCCATTGCAATGAGACAATTGAGTGGTGAGTATAAGTGTGAGTGAGTGTGAGTATGAGAGTATAAGAAAGAGTAAGAGTACGAGTAAGAATAAGAGTATGATATGAATACCTAGGTGTGGTGATGAGGATGAGTGTGAGTACAGTAATTGGAATCCATCTTTTATCTTGTTCCCCCCCTTCGAATAAGTTCTCACCGACCCGAAACAAAGAGTTATTTTTATTTTGTCTTTCAATATCTCTCGCTGACGAATTATTGGAACATTATATCATGATAGTATTATTCCACCACATCATCATATGATTGGCCAATTGATGAATTGTAGTATCCTTCTGGTAACTTCTACCTGAGCAAGAACAGGAGAAAAGGGCACGCAGCAGAAAGGTATGTATCTATCTAGCCATCTAGCCATCTATTGCTCTAGCCATCTAGCACCAACGAATCTTACCAAGTATACTATTGCTTTTTTCGTACATGTACTTCTTTCTTACTATACCACGCTTCCCTTCCCGGTACTGCCCGCCTCCTTCACTAGTATCAGCATCAGCATACGCACACACAGCTACCTAGGTACTAAGGACCTACCACCACTCCAAACAAAAACAAAGAATCCCAGGTAGGCAAAAAAAAGAAAAGAAAGAAAAAGAAGAAGCAGGCAATACAAACAAAGATCGGGACCCATTGGAACCAATGAGGATTGTGTAAATCGGTCTAAAGAAACACTCAAGTCTAACCGCTGCCTGACCTGACCTGACCAGACCAGACCAGACCAAGAAGCAAATTCACTCTAAAACAGCATTCACATTCACATTCACATTCACATTCACACTTATTATTACCTAGGTACCTCCTTTTTTTGGGTCATTGGCCATTATTTTATTATTATATTATCTCTTGCCTCTGTCCCCGCTGTTACCAGAGTTTTATTTATTATTTTTATTCTTATTCTTATTGGAATTCTATTTCTATTTCCATTTCCATTTCCATTTCCATTTCCACTAATAATAATAATAATAATAATAATTATAATATTCCGAATATTATTATTATTATTATCATTATTATCATCATTATCCTCCTCCTCATCATCATCATCACCACCACCACCACCATCTTTATCAAGAAAAATAAAACTTGATAATCGTCACCCCAGAGAACTAGGATGACACCCTACCCTACATACCTTTAACAAAGTACCATCATCTTCCAATTGCGCTTATTAGTGCATGACCAGTTGAATTGATCACCTCGTGGCAGCCTACGAACCGTCCGCTGCGTATTTTGGAATGACTGACTGGTTAGAGTCATCCGCCTCCATCCATATTCATACACACTCCATACACACTACACACACTACACACACTCTCTACACTTCTTCTCACACCTCACTCACTCCTTTTCCATTGAAAAAGAAGGACCACACTAGATCATACCGTACTTATTATATCTATTTATTGTTCACTTATCTCGCTCTCGCACATGCAATTCGTTCCCCCCCCTTCGTTCGTTGCTTGCTTCTTGTTATTTAACATCTCGTCGTCAAGCATCCATACCTCAACTCAAATCATTGTCACCTACTCTGGGTATTTGATTTACAATTGATTGCATTCCTCTCTACATTCACCACCAACAATAACGCAATACCCCGCCATCCCTCAATTGAAATCCCATTTGCAATAAGCAAGAGGAAGATCACGCTTTTGCATTGAATTGGGAATCAAACACAAAGAACTTTCCAGCCTAATCCTCAGCTGACCAACACCACGCAACACTTACTTGTACACAGCCTTCTTGACAATATCTACCATATATCTATCTCAATCCCCGAACTTTCCCTTTCAGTCCAGAAATCACTTCCACGGATTTAAGAAGCGGCATATCCGATTTCCATTTGCTTGCTAGACCTAGAGTGGCGCGGGGCAACGAACAAACGATTATGGATGACAAAACATTCACCTCGATCCGGCAACCTTCTACTACCTTCGATTTCAGACACTCACCAATTACTACAAAACCATTCATCAATTCATCAACCTCTACTCCCAAACACGCAACTCAATCCATCAAACCAATTGTTGCAGCATCTTCTCGCCCCATGAATATGGAACGTAAGAATAAGCTTGACATCGCCAATACGCTTATGTCACCTCCAGAGCCACTTCCTCTCGATAACTTTACACATTCGTGCCTGCCATTCACAATGGATTCAAAGATGCGAAAATTACATTCAATCGTCGGTGCGACGTTTCCCATATCGCCACCTGTGTCTCCAGAGACCAAGGCTAGGTCACCAGAAGAGCCCGCTGGTTCACAAGCAATTACCGATCCAATTCTCTATCCCCTTTCCGACAATCAAAACACATCTGCCACTCAATCATCCCTCTTTGCAGACAACGATGATCCTCTCGTTGCACACCGTGTAGTCGATGGGCATGTTGCAGCCAGGAAAGCTAGCATGTTCCGAGAAGCCTCCCCGCCACGCCGCGATGAGTACGAGCTCGCTCTCGAATTTAAATCACAAGTTGTTAAGATCATGTCAAAGGATCCGGCTCTTTGGTTGCGAAGGGAGATGGTTTATCTGAGGAGAGATCGAGAGTTACAATCTGGTGCCAGACGATGGACAAACATTGCTCCTGCAGTGGGAAGAAGCACAAGAATTTTAGGCAACACTGCTACAAGAGTCACAAAGACAGTACGCCCTCCTCGACCTACCCAGACACCCCGAGGTGTACGTACAGTATCCTCGACAACTCCTGGTCCCGATGTCAAGCGAGTTGCTCGAGAAGATAAGGATTTTGAGAACCTTCCAGATTACTGTCCACCAATTACCAGCCTTCCTAACAAACCCAATTCATTAAAAGTGGATTGGAAGGGAGCCCCAATTGATCTCCGCAGCGACCCAAATGTCCATCTTCTCCATCCGGACGAGATCTCTCTTGCAGCCAATCTTCGTCTTGATTGTGCCACTTATCTTACATCCAAACGTCGCATCTTTATGAAACGAATTGAAGCATTGAGAGTTGGGAAGGAGTTCCGAAAGACAGATGCTCAACAGGCTTGCAAGATTGACGTCAATAAGGCTAGCAAACTTTGGCAAGCATTTGACAAGGTTGGCTGGCTCAATCCATCATGGGTCAAGAAGTATGCCTAGAGCGATGACTCTCGTCGGCTGATCAAATTTCGCCACTCAACACTACCACCTACCACTATGATTCTACTGGTATTCATACTAGTAGTATACGAGCCACGATTACGACACTTGCCTGCCTTTTTCCTTTACGAATTATTTATCGTTTTTAACTGCATTGCGACGGTTGTTCGCTTACACTGGGACTCAACTTTTCTTGACGTCACAGTTTACAAGCATATGGTACTTGGTACATTTGTTTTCTTTCTATTTTCCGCCTGGTGCATATCATATCATACACGCATATCAACATCATATTATCTTTGCATCGGGCTGCTTTGATACCCAAGAGAGCCTGCCCAGCTCCTCTCTCACGACATTTGTTCTTTCTTGTTTCATCTCTTTTGTTATTCATGGCAGGGGAATATTATATTCCAGCGTGTCTCATTTCTTGCTTATTATTCTTTGACTTTAAAGTCTGGATACATACATCTTAAACACTGGAGGATCTCTCCTTTCCGATTTTTAGATAGGATGGATTAGTTTGTTTTATGGAATATGATTGACCACCTGGACGGTGGGAATATCATTGGGCGTTTTTATTGATATATGAGTGGTATCAACTCTACTCATGGACTATGGATGGTCTGGTTGTAGGGGTATGGCATGGCATGGATGGATGGGGCTCGTTTGGGGATTGGTTGGTTGCATTGGGTATGGGGGTGGGCGGATTTTTTTTCCACGTGCGTACAGATTGGATTGAAAGATTTGTGAATGAGAGGAACACAACAATGAATGCACAGTGCGGTCTGGCATGGCATGTCATTAGATTGAATAGTTATGGCCTTTGAGAACTCGAGAATTGTCTTGTATAGTATTGAATGGATGGATGGATCAATGAAAGTTGAAGATGGATACATACAGATATAGAGTGTCATAGTGCGTAATTAGTGCGTTGTGGGTTGGAAAGTTAGATAGTCTCTCTTCCATGAGAACTCTGCAATCGATACATTTTAAGCATTTTTGACGATTATGTGAGTTTGTTTGATGTACGTTTTTATCACTTTGTGAACTTTGATCGAGTGGATGAATGGAATGTAGAAAGCTATGTGTTGATGATCGATGTACTGATGTTGTATTGTATTATATTGTGTGATGGGTCAACAGTAAATTGTAAATACATCTAGTATAAGTTATGTATGTATGGATATATATATATATATATGAGTACTTGCTACACTCGAATAAATAAAGAGATATATTACCATCCCATCCATCCATCCCATTCAATCTCCACAATCTATACAATACATAGTACACATATCATAAATTGATAACTAGACAGCCAGCTAGCTGGCCGATAAAAAAGCCCCCTTTTGTATGCAAGCGAGATATTATTAGGTTATCGCTGTCTACCTACCTAATACTTATCGTTATTGTTTTGAGGATATGGTTACTGCTGCTGCTGCTGCTATTGCTATTGCTACTACTACTCCTGAGCTGTGGATACTCTGGATTTTAGGGGTTCGGGTTGTATTGGATGTATTGGATATGGTGTGTGCGTGTGTGTGTGTGTGTGTGTGGTGGGCGTATTACGAAGTGTGTATATCATGAAGTGTGCCTGTTAAATTATGTATGTATGTGTTGTGTGTGTGTTTTCATATATATATCACGGAATTACCATATCATAGACACTTATCTACCTACTAAGCAAGTAGGTACTGCAATCTAAAAGTCAGATGAGATGCTCGTTTGTCAGAGTGAGGGATGCTCTTACTGTCGTGGTATATATAGCCTATCACATATTCTGGGTTCGAATCGTACAGTACTAAAATTATCCAGAGAAATTTTGATTTTTATATGATTGCGAATCTATGCTTTCTGTTCATAGCACCATCATTATATCTCATCTCATCTTGTTCTATCCTATTTCCTCTCTCGAGAACATTCTTTCATTAAATATTAACCCAGATTCCAGATTCCCACGCACAATTAAGCCATTCCCTGTCCAGAATTAAGCAGACCCTCTCTCTTCGCTTCATTAATAGCCTTTAACTTTGCTGTTCCTACACCCGCGACACCAGCCTGTTGATCCTTGCCCAACCACGGTTTGACTGCATCTCCCATCATACTTCCCGAGAGGAAATAAACGAACAATCCGAGGATAATCAATACAAATGCAATTGGATACAAATAGTAGATGGTGTATCCGAAAACATTGATACCGATGACCACACCCCAGAAATTGGCCGTAAGAAGCGAAATATCAAAGAAAGCCGCAGATGCCATTCGCAAGATGATAGGCGCGAGGGTATAGAAGAGTGTGAGAGCGAGTGTATATCCAACAATATAACCTCCTACTTGGCCGTCCCAGACGGCGGTTTGAAAAGAGTGACGGTCAAATATGGCAGCCGTAATACCGTTGATGATGATACCGAAGAGACCAAGCATCCCTAAAACTTCGTACATGGGACGCTTGGAAACGAACCATTCTTCAAAAACATTTGAGAGACCATAGAGGGTAGCACCGGCTAATGCAAAAAGATCGCCCTTCAACATGGTAGGTGGATTGCCTCCATTGGAACCAGTGATGTGATCAGATGCAAGGAGAATACCCATACCACCACAGCAAACGAGAATAGCAATGACTTGAAGCCACTTGTATCGAACACCGAGGAAAATGAACGAGACGATTACAACGCAAACAATGGACCAAAAGTTAATAAGTTGAGCGCTGAGGACATTAGCTGTAGGATGTCAGTGACTTTACACTATACATTGCTGAGGAATTAAGAATACGTACTCCATCGATAAGCCAACACAGTAAAGTAATTTCCCTCGACATCCATGAAAGACAAGATGACGTACTTCCAGCCATCTACCCAGAGGAGCTTCAAATAATCTCTCCATCCATACTTGTAGATGGTATAAGTCGTGTAAATAGCGCATAACACGATGTAGTTGAAGAGAGTCTGGAAAGCTGGGATCGAGGTTCCCTTATTCGCAAGGAGTGTAGTGAATGTATTGGTAGCCGTGATACAAAGGGAGAGAATTTGTCTGTGAAACGAATAGATTAGAATTGAAATAATGTGCTAAACTGATTGGCATAAGATAAGACGTAAGAAGTCCATTTCAGGGCAATGGTGTTAGTTGTCTCATGGCTTGGTCTCCCAAGCTCTGAAGTAGCAAATACTTTAAAGTTGCAAAACATCATATGAACTCGTCGCCATCTTATGCCAAAACAGCGAGAGGAGAAAAAACTTACCCAAGGACTAAGATAATCCAAAAGTCTCTTGTAAGCAAATACGCCCACCACTTTTTATTTTTCGTCTCCAAGTTTTCAATGGCGTGTTCCAAAACGTCCCCATCGACTTGATTTCCCGCGACTCTATCGCTGGCCATACCAAAGCTTCCACTGCCCTGAGCGCCATCGCTGGATTTTGTATGTCTGTCCCCTTCCAAAGCATTGACATTGGTCTCTACCCCAGCAACTTTCACATCATTTCCCATCTTGGAACTCATGTTGTCTTTCTCGACTCTTTCTATATCGAATTCCAATTGATCCTGGCCCTCGTCTTGATATTCAGAATTGACGTCTGAGTCTGAGTCTGAATGAAAGGTGTCTTCTAAGAGTCCGATTCTCGATTGTAGATCCACGATTAGTGCTGAAGAGGGTCTCTAGTACTGAGTTTGACGAAAGGTGGTCGTTTGGGTGGTAATGACGTTGATCGAATGAGGGGTCGGTACTAGTTATAGTCGGTTTATCGCAACGTCGGTTTTCCCAATGTGCAAATTAATTGATAAGTCTTTCTACTCCTCCACCGTTGTAAGTTGTGAGCGCAAAGACTTCAAGTCGCTCACTATGATAATTATCTTATCTCGTTCATTGACCGATATCGTACATAGAGGAAATTCAGTAAAGAGCAGAAGAACAAGAAGAGAATCAGTGATGGGAATTCAGAATCCTTTAACTTTTTTGATAAGCTTCCATTTATCAAATAGTGGGGCGTGAGGTTCATTGTGGATCCATTTGACAAGCAGAGTTCGTTAAAAGAAAGTTTGTGATTGGATTATTGTCTGCAATAACCAGGATATCGTCCGAAGCTAAGGGCGGGATAGTGTGAGCCTAGACTGGGGTCGGACAAACCCGATGAAGAAAAATGAAGAGTTTTTTGATAATAAAATTGGATTAGTGGATTGGATAAGTTTGTGAACACACTGAGAAAGTGGCAGGAAAACGTGGACGGTGAAGAATGTCTGACACATGGGAATTAAGAAGTACGTGGGATATCTAGTCTCCCAAGATATAATATGTACGCCACTTTTTTACAGCTCCACAAACGCCATCAAGCCATGTCTCGTCTCATTCGTGATATACACTTGGGCTTTGGAGATGTGTGCATGTGCAGTATCTCACTCAACCCAAGAACTCCTTCAATGGCCCGCCGACATGTTCTACATCCAATAGGAATGTATCGTGTCCAAATTGGCTCACGTCTTCTCCAAGCTCAACATGACTTACTTTGGTATTCCCTGCCTTTCTCAGAGTATCAGCGATCTCTCTTTGCTGCCATGCAGGGAACAAGATATCGCTAGAAATGCCCATAACTAGAGTAGGGTGATCTTTCATGGCTTTCATCCCGGATACCAAATCCGCAGGGGGCCCTGAAGATGGTTCAATGGGTGTATTGATATCTGTTGTCGCATTTGCTTCTGGTTGTTCCTGATATGGGCTATCTGGAAGAGTAAGACTGCATGCTGCATCTCCAAGAGAGGATGCAGATTCAGACCCAGTTTCCTTACGGGCTAAATGATCTGCCCTTCGTGATGAAGCCGCCAGTTGATTTGTCGCTCCAAGGTCAAAGAGATCCATAGCTTTGCTAACGTATAGAAGACTATTGGGATCGTACTCCAAGCAAAATTTCTCGCCTGCATGATCTAAATAAGTCTCGATAAGGAAGTCTGGACACAAGGCAGGTTGCTTGCTTGGATCGGCTCTTCTACGACCAAATCTTAATTCCCATTCAGGCCCCGAACGGTATGTTACAGTTGCAATTTCACGCGCAAGTTTCATACCTGCGTGGGGCGGAATACGATCGTAGTAAAATCCTCGGTTCCAATTCTTGTCCATCATCAACACTTGCCGTTGAGTGTGGCGCATTGCAATGCTGTAAGGATGGCTTCGTGCACATCCAGAAATACTGGCCACTCGACCAACTCGTTCAGGAAACAGAACCCCAGCAGCCAATGATTGCATGCCACCCATACTCGAGCCAACACTCGCATATAGTTTGGTGACTCCTAATCCATCGAGTAATCGAAACTGTGCCCGCACCATGTCCTCCATGGTAAGAATTGGGAATCTCGTCGCATATCGCTTTCCGTCTGCTGGGTCGATTGTCGACGGTCCTGTCGAACCATAACATCCTCCAATAACATTCGTGCATATGATATGATACTTGTTCGTATCAAGGCTTTTGTCCGGACCTATAAACTTTTCCCACCACCCTGGCTTAGGATTCGCTTCTGTTGAATGTGCATGTGAAGATGCAGATAATCCAGTGTGCAGTAAAATGACGTTCGACTTGTCTGCGTTCATTTCACCCCATGATTCATAAGCAATGTCGAATTCTCGCAAGACCCCCCCCCAATCGAGTAATAGAGGATCGTCGCAGTGAAATTTAAGTGTTACTCCGCTAGTATAAGATGGTTCTGGGCCACTTGAAAGGGATCGAGCTTCTAAGGTCGCAGACTTAGTTTCGAGAGCATCTAGACAAGGGAATGCCATTGCCGGATTGGAAGCTTCTGCCAATGACGCTTGAGCAGCATTTCGTGAACTAGATCCATGGTAGAATTTTGCGATGGTTTGTGAGGATGTTTGGAGAGGGGTAACAGCTTGAAAGGCCAATTGTCTTGCCCAAGGTCTTGAGACAGCTTTCGTACTCCTCACACTTGTTCTCGCGGTTGCGATAAGGCTCCTGGCAGTGCTCATCTTTGATGATTTGTAGATTAAAAAGAAATCATTATCTTACTGATGTTTGAGAAATCAACTTACATTTTAGAATTAATATGCAGTTTTGTTTTGTCAGCGATTTCGGTCAAAATAAAAGCAGCCACTATTGGCTTACAATGCAGCTTCTAGATAGGACTGTTATTTCTTTCAGCCAATTGCGTGCTAGAACGTGACATTTAGCTGGGCACATAGAAGGCTGAAGCCTTGCTTCTTTTCCCCATGCCAGTTGTTTTGCAGCCTTGCGCTAATGCTTGGACCCCTCAAGTGGGTACGTCATGGAGGCAACTGCGGCATAGCTGAATTGGCACAATGACAACCTGCTACCTTCAATACCCGATTTACCTACAAAAACATGCTTCAATTCGCGAAAGATTTCTACAATACCATTTCCGACATAATGTCAGGAACACACCAAAACAGAGAATCAGAGCTACCCCTCAAAATGCAGTTTTATGACTCTGAAAGATATCAGCCATCTTTAGAAGATGTGCTCACTGTTAAAAACATACTATTCACTTTACGCCCAGAATCCCCACTACCTCTTGAGCTCATCGATGCCATAATAGATTCATCCGAGTATTGGCCTCATACAACAACCAAAGGGTTTTTCTTTCCCGGTCAGGAAGAGGGTGATCAGAACGTCAACATCATTAGACGCGAAATCACCATCAGAGCCGGTGGCCCATTAGAGAATAAGTTCCTTTTACGGACCCTTCCCATCGGCTATCTCCCATCTCAAGGAAACAACAATAATTCATCTTTTCAAATATATTCAGAAGACCAATGGAAGTTTTCTAGACAGATACCCAAGCCTTTGCCAAAAGATCGAGAAATTCCACAAGATGCCACAGAGGAAGTCCTCAATAAATGGGCGGAGACATCCCAAATTCGTGGGGAATTCCCCTGCAAGAAAATTGTGTTTCATATCAGAAGTCACGATCAAGGATGGGGAGGTGAAAGTGCAGATAAAGGGACATACAGAGGATCTTACACGTGGTTTGACGTTGGTCTGGAAAGAACATATGCCACGAGAAAAGGTAATTCAACATGTTTCTTCAAGGCTCATATCAACAACACGTCTAATTATAAAGATCTAACAAACATTAAACCACTAGAACACATCCCTGAAAGCCCCTCTTTCCGTCTCTCCAACTCTGACCCCGACGCACAAGAATCGACGAATGAGATTAAATGCAGTACACAAACCATCTCCCCTGATGTTGAAATTAACCCAAGCTATGATCGTGAAAACGACGCAAATCCGGTCACAAAATACCCGCACATGTTTATACATACACTTAACCCCGGTAACAAGATCCTTCAGAAAAACAAAACCGCAACAAGAGTTTTTGAAGATCATAAGATAACATGGAGATTCGATGATGATGTACATCCAGAAAGTCCCGAAGCAGACGAACTAGAAGCACAAGGTAGAGGACGAGAAACTGCTAATGGCGAATTTATTCGTAATCTGAAAATTGGTGATGTGGTAACGCTTTGGGCGAAAGCGAGGTTTCCAGGCTGGGCTAATACTGTGGAGGATGTGGGTATGGATGTTTATTATGCGGTTTAAGTCTGTCTTCTATCTACGTGATGATTCCTGAATGACACTGGATCATCACGGAGAGATTTAGAATTGCTTGGGGGAGCCCTTACTTGCTATTGCCGAGGTGTTGTTGAAGAGAAAACTGAGAAAGGTAGTGAGTCACTGCCGGAGATTGGTGTGAATATTGGCATGAGGAACGAGGTTCGTCGAAGATTACATTGTTCGTGTGGAGTCGAAAGTTGATGAGCAGCGGGCTGCTTGCCCACAATGAGATGATAAGATAGGGTGCAAATTGATATGGGGGGATGAATTAACTTAATGATACCATGATGCCAACTGCACATAAAGAAATTTACTTTGTTTCGAAGTTTTGTTTCCATCTTCAGTATCCAACCAAATATTGTGATGAAACTTGTTTCGGTTTGCCTTGAAAAAAGACCAGCACCTGTTGAATACTAATTCATAAAATCAACACATCTTGGAACAACTCATATCTATCTCAAACCCCCTGTAAAATATATACATAACAGTTTACGATGAAATTTCATTTATGCATGCCCTATACACTTTTAATTTTATCATACAAATAGTCCCCGCATCCATTTTAACTACATCACTGAATCTTCTTTCCACTAGTCGTCAACTTTAATGGCACAGGCTTGCTCCATAACCAAAGAGCAACGAATGCAACCCATCCTGTAACTGTGGCGCCAATTCCGGCAATCCATGGCCAGGCATTGCTGATTGCCCAACTTCTGGTATATTCATCATGGGCAAAGTGTCTGACTGTGACGGTGTTCTTTTCCTCGATAGTGGTGAAGAATGGGCGCTTGTAATTGACCTTGAAATTAAAGATACCGTGTTGATCTGGAAGCTTGAAGCTTGTGGTATATGTTTGAGACTCGGAAGTGGCAGTTGATGGCTTAAGCACAAGACGATGAAATGGTGAAAGCATGGAGAACTCGAGTTGGAGGGAGTCTCCAGTTGGTGGAGTAAATGGAACCCATTTGTCCCATGAATACTCAGAAAGCTCGATTTCGTATGTCTGTTAAATTGTAAGCTATGTTTCAATAATGTCAATTGCGTTACTTACCACATCGTTCTTAATCCTGTAGATCTTTGGGTTGGTGTCATTGCTCTTGACACCATTTTCATGAAGGTAATGCTTGATGCTTCCGACCTTGAGAACTCCAATTTCTTTAAAGGTCCAACCGGTAACCTCTTTCGAGAATTCTTGATTGGCAGTTTTGGTCTCCTTGGCGTCAGATCCAACACCTCCCATTCCGATGCTACGCTTGACCTTAGCATCAAACCATGTGTCCTCAAGAATCTCTGATGACCCAATAACTGTGAATCTAGCAGAGTTTCTAGCTTGCATGGTGGTAATGAGCGATAGTTGTTGTCCAACTGCAAATGGGTCTTCCACACCCTCGACGTCTTCCTTAGGGTTATAAGAGTATGCGGTTCTTGGGGCTCGGAGAAGCGGAGTTAATAATGGACTGGTATTGCCCAAAGTCTGTCCAACACCTCTTGGGAAAGCAATAACTTCCCCGCCTTTACCATCTCCACGGAAGTAGTTCTTAACATCTGGCCTGACAGCGTCTGGGCGTGGCAGAAGGACGACGTCGTGCTTCTCGGCGGCACTTAATGTATCATAGTTGAAGTGATCAACAACAAGAGAATTGCGGTCCGTTGGAAGGTGGATGTCGAGCTCCAAGAGTAATGAGACAAGGGCAGTGGGGGTAGGGTGAGATGACGAGAGTGTTAATAAGATATTTCCGCCCTTGTTGATGAATTCGAGAAGGAGCTTTGGTGTCAAAGCTGGTCCCAGACCTGCTACGTGTTAATTGGGCTCAATCTAGTGAGGTAGGACTCGTACCTTTTGACTTGGATGGCAAGACGAGTAGATGGTCGAAGGAACGCTCTCCCAATTCAAAAAGTCCCAATTTCTCGTTTTTCGGTGACTCGTATGTTAATTCATATCCCCGTGCTATATGCGCGTATATTTTAGTAAAATGAACCTCACAATTGTAAATTTGCTACCACAAATAGCTACAACATACCTTCAAGATCTCCAAAGTATTTCGAGTATTTCGACTTCTCAGACAATTCCTCTAATACAACTAGTAATTTATTTCCGCCAGCACTCAAAGCTGAGACGATACTGAGCAAGCCCAGCAACAGAAAAGAAAGAATCCACCTCATATTGTTGTTGTGGTTGACTTCAATATTCTTCCTTTCGAAATTGTGAATTGCGCGGCTTGGAAGCTTTAGGAAACGTATGCAATGCCAAGAGTATCCCACGGCGACAGGGATTCCGATTAGTGTATGATAGCTACACGTGATGCTGGTATAATCTCGCGACATCAACGTCGAACTTCCAGCCTTGAGTGATTTTAAACCCCGCGGAAGAAATCAGCAATAAGAAATTCTTGTGAGTCGCCTGAGATTCGATCATTCAAGAAGAAGCCATTTTGTTTCAGGAATATGCTAATACTTATAGACAAAATGTCGTCCACAATACCACGATTCTTCTCTCAACCTTTTCGCTACATGCGATGGGCAGCCATTGAAAAGCCCGCTATCTTCTTCTCCATAGTCGTCGGAAGCATTGGGCCAGTTCTCGTTCTCACAGTACCAAAGATCCGTCACAGACTCGGTGATGGGCCAAGACCGCAGATTCCTTTGACATATCCAAGTACGTTGATGCACCAATCAGTTTGCAAAAGCCAATAATGTTTGCAACTACTAATGAATGTGTTTCGCGCAGTGCCTTCTGGACCAAGAAAACCTTTGAGTGGTTACGATGACGAGTAAAGTTATATAGGAGACAGGAAGGTTGTCGGACGAAACTATCGTGTTTGTACATATGAATGGCGTCAATGAATCGAGGGAATACCTTTACAAATTATATCGTAACGCACTGGCAAAATAATGCGATGATCTAATCCGACTTGATGCGACTGTTCAGCGGGAAAACTTTAGGTGGGGTATCATATTTGCATTTCTAGTGGAAGACGAAAGATTGATCTTCTACCTCTGCCTCAAAAAATGATCGCATTCCCTTTTGGGTATGGACGACTAGATGCTTTTTATCAAGAGCCCAGATACAAAATCTTAGGTATAATGAATACTATCCACTGGCTATCGACGTGAAGAATATCACAACTGTTCGCAAGTGCTTTCCTCGAAGTCATTACTCTGTACCGTCGTTCTTGATGTTTGCAATGTTTTTTATTCTGTTAGTTGGTCAGCGCCCATCTAATCACCAGGAATTCTCTGGCCCATGAAAGCAAAAGTCAAAGAATTGCGCCATATTGTTCAGAAGAATAACCTCCGCTTATCTATACCCGCAGGGCAAGCGGAGTCCAGCAATATCCTCTACATGGGCCATCGAACACGGCAAGAAACGCACAGCTAGAAAAATTTCTTGAATATTTCAATTCTACACAATTATTCATACATGTACACAGATGGTCATTAGCCAGTCCCCCTTCTTTTATGCTTGCAACTGAATGGGTAGAATTCAATCGCCATGGGACATAATTCCTTCCCAAAGAACCAACCAATTGTTTCTACTTGCTTGGAGGGCAAAACTAAATAAAGACTTTGATCAGATAGGCAAAACCTAAAACTCATGGGTGGAATTTGTGCGCTCCCTCGTCAGGGAATACCTCGTCAGGCTGAGTCTCGGATCTTTCACTGGTCTCAACACTCTATTTTGAAGGAGTTTAAGTGTTGTGATTGTCAGAATCTATAGGAGACTGACTACTGGACTAGGCGACCCAAAGTTCAGGGAGATTTGTAGCTGATAGAGCGCCGCTTGTCTTGTGTCATATAGTAGAACGGCAATTCACTTCTTCTGATTTGATCGACTCATTCATGAATAGGATTGAATTCTCAAATCAAATCTCTTCTCCCCTCCCTTATTGCTGCTTCCAAAAAACATTGAACCTCCTGAGGGCTTTGAGAAGTAAAACATAATTATTACCATAATTAATACCATTCTGGTATCTTTCCTCAGTTTGTGAGTGCCTTCGTTGGGGCTCCCCTGTGAGGTTATCCTGATGTTTATGTCATTGGTCTTGACATACACTTTTATCATCGAGTTGGTAATGTTGTAGTTGGCTGAGCCGCAGTCCCTAACCACTAAACCACGAGAGTGATTTAAAGGTCAAGAAGAATTTGTTGACTGACAGGACATAGCTTACCTCATATCATATCGAAGAGTAAATACAATAGTCACTTGCATCGATCTAGTCAGCATCGTTGTACTGTCTTTCAATGAGCTCATGATGGGATATCATTCTGGCTCGTATTCAGAGCAAAGTCATCGATTATTAAATCACTAGGATATGTTCTCAAATATTCTGCCCCCTGAGTCTCTATGTCATAAGTTTATACGTTACTAGAAGCCCAATTTCGAGACGTCGGCGCTCGTAGGCTTTCCTTGTATCATCTCCGCCATCACTTTCCCAGTGCCTAAGCTCATGCTGATACCCCAAGGTCCGTGCCCTGCAGCAAGCCAGATTCCTCCATCTCCGTCCTTCCTAGTACTCATTCCGCCCAAATTATCATCAACCACCTTCGCCAAAATCGGCGTTCCCCTTTTCGTAACCGGTCGGAAGCATAAACCTTTTCTAACGACTTTGATTTCGAAGCTTTCGTCAACACCGAAGATTCTTCTCGCTGTGTTCTCTAACCGCTGTATAACATCTTCTTGAAACTTGGACTCTGTTGCAAGTTTTGGCAATGGTTCAGTGGAGGAGTTTAGACCCGCGACATAGATCTCACCACCCTTCCTCAAAAATATTTCAGGACAATAACCCTCCTCATCACTAGCAAATACAGCTTGGCATTCTTTCTCTTCCAGCTCCTCGTTCCAATTTGGTGCTCTCACCACCAAAGAATGACCAGCCAAGCTATTGATCGGCAATTTGAACGTTGATTCTGGGAACAAGGTAGAGAATACCTCAGGTGACCAACATCCTGCTGCTATCAGAATCTTTGTACAAGGAATGTCTGATTCAATATTTGTGGAGGTGTTCAAGATACGTATACTAGATATTTCGGACCTCATATCTTGGTAAACGGACAACGCCGTTGCAGGGTGATGAAGTTGTACACCGCGCTCAAGACAACTGGCAAGGAGGAATTGACACAACTTGAGAGGGTTACTTGATATGTTAGTGCGATTCTGTGAGTAAAAGGTCCTTTTGGGATAAACTCACACTTGAGCTGTACTTCCTTCTTTACTGATAGGTTCCATTTCATCACCCTCGTTCTTTTTGAACCACTTAGGCCACTCTTCAGTAATACTTGTCGCTTCCTTCACACCTACTCCATCGTTACCACTAGCAGTCTCAGCTCTACTCCCGCCCACTCTCAGCCAATCGTCCCCTCTAACTCCCTTTTTCCCAGCCTTTCTCGCGTTCTCCGCAGCAATATGGCTCACATAATTTAAACTTCTACTCACACTATATCCCCATTTCTCAGCACCGGCATTTTGCTCGGCAAGTTTCTTATGTTCCTCGAAACTCAAGAGCCCCAAGCTAGATGATTCATCACAGAACCAATCGCGAGATAGAAAACCACCTGCGTAGCCTGAAGCAGATGAGAAAAGTGTGGGTGATGGGTCTACGAGCTGAATGGTGGAAGGATCCTGGGAGAGAGAGAGATAGTATGCGGTTGAGAGGCCGATTATACCGGTGCCGAGGATTACGGTGCTGGACATTTTGAGTATTCTGGGAGTGGGATTCTGATAAATCAATATACACGCAAGATTTGAACTTAGTAAATCATACAGGACTGATAGAATTTAAGTAAGTGCTTCAATGCTGCATGTCGACGACGCCCATTTGTCCTGCTCCGAAATCGGCATGACGTAATGGTTCAATCGTAGTGAAGTCTTCTGCTATATGCGAATTGAGTGTTAGCAACAGTGGAACAGATATGCTAGCTGTCAATAATGCGTAGAGTAGTTCTAGGTGACCGTGAATAGTTGAAACTTTTGTTATCTCAAACTTTCCGTATGCATAGTGATTGAAGCTCCGAATTTAATAATCAGAAGATCTCAATTGCCCCACTAAGAGATATTACGCTTTTCTCATCACCCGTACACCCACACATTCACCACACCATACCATTCGAAAAACGAACTCATAGAACTATCGATACACGGAAATAGAAAATGGTACCCAGAACGATTCTTGTCACAGGCGCGAGTCGCGGAATTGGTCTTGCCATTGCCCAAAAACTTCTGAGGGAAAAACACAATGTGGTACTTGTAGCTAGGACTGCAGGACCCATGGAGGAATTGAAGAAGCAGTATCCGGAACAGGTGGAAGTTGTTGTGGGGGATTTGAGTGATTTTAAGGTAGGTATTGAGGAGGATGTTTGCTGTTGGAGATTTCCTGGATTTGGGTGGTTAAGGGTTGATCGTCGTACTCTAGTGAGGATATGGTTGGAAGAGCATCGGAAACCAATTGTCTGCTTTGACTACCTCTGGTGATGTTTTGACTGCACTATTTCTCATTTGAGAGTGCGTCATAGCTATATCATACCTACATGTTCCATTCTTTTGCTTTCTTCCTGTAATCTAATTTTTAAGACCCAAGAGCCTACAACTAACTGAGTCCTCCATTACCAGGTAGGACCACAAGCCGTCGAAACCACCATCAAACGCTTCTCCAAACTCGACAGTCTGATCGTCAATCATGGAACCTTATCCCCAGTGAAACGTATAGCCGACAGCACCCCCGAAGAATGGCGAAGTCTATTTGACATCAATTTCTTTAGCGCCCTAGCATTCGTTTGTCTCCTTTTCCTTCTCCTTCTCCTTCTCCTTCTCCTTCTCCTCTCCATTCCGTGCTCTAAAATCTGACCATACCACAGATAACCCCTTCAATTCCCCATCTGCGCATCACCCAGGGCACCATTCTACTCACCTCTTCCGGCGCTGCTACTTCATCCTATAGTACCTGGGGCCCCTACGGTTCCTCCAAAGCAGCTTTGAATCATCTTGCCCAAACCCTTTCAGTCGAAGAACCTTTGATCACCAGTCTCGCCATCAGGCCTGGAGTCGTGGATACAGAGATGCAAAGGGAGGTACGGGGCCATAGTACCAGCGGAGTCATGGATAAGAAGGATGCCGAGAAATTTATTGGTTTACATGAAGGGGGAAAATTGTTGAAAGCAGAGCAGCCAGGTGGTGTTATCGCTGGATTGGCTAGCGATGAAAAACTGAGGGATGAGGGGCTAAATGGGAAGTTTTTGAGGTGAGTTGTTCTAATTCTGAAGATGAAAACCCAGCTGGAAACTGATGCGATTCAAATAGTTGGGATGATCAATTGTTGCAGAGATATCGAGAGTAGGTTCCAAGTCATGTGTGATAGAAAGCGTAGATGGAAAAGGATAGGACGAAGAATAAATATAGAATAGCGTTTCTCTTTTCATTAAAGACTAGAGCAGGATACATGAACACAGACCAGTCATAGTTCACCAGCAAATACGATCTTCACTTTTGGTGAAAGAAACCAGCCAATAACGTGTTTGTCCTTTCACTTGGAAAAGTCTTGTTGCATATCTGAAATAATTAATTATCGTGATTTTATTGACTTCAATCAAAAGTCACAAGACGCGACTTTTCTTCTCCACCTCAATTAGAGTAGTATGTCTTTCTCTCCAACATATCACCTTATCTTTACAAGAAGCATACCACGAACTGTCTGAATCAGATCCACCGATATGGAACAAATGAACAAATGTATAAGTTTACATCTAGGCAGCCCTCCGGGTATCATGCAAAAAGGCACTTACTCTTCTTCATTCTACTACGGCTCCCTTCCCGCCTTTTCACCATCAATTATCGTCTGCTTTCAGACATTGACTTGGCGAATGCCAGGATAGAGTCTCTGGCTCATTGTGCCTTCTGTAATGTTCTGAAAAGGCAGACTTTACACTCACTCAAGACGAAGCTCCTGGTTTAGGGCTACCCTGAGCGCTCCCGCCTCGCTTCATTAACCCGGCAAAGAAAGATGCTAATGCTTCGTTTTGAACTTTGCCTTCCGCCGATGGGTCAGCACGAGTGCCTGGTACTGCCGACTCTGGCGAAGAATATGCTTGACGTTCCTGCGCCTGGTTAGTTTTGCTCAAAATCTTTAGGTAAGGAAAAGCACTTACCCGTAATCTTTGCAACATATCATCGGCATCGACCTGAATACCGCCCATATTAAACTGTACCGGGCCGATATGCTCACTAACTCTTCCTTCGTCTGATGCTTTCTCCTCGCCATTCCCGTATTCACTAGACACCTTACGACCATTAACCAAGCGACTGCTATCTACACTCGAGACATCTGGCCCTTGACTAATTGTATGTAAAATCTCGACTTGAGAAGCCAGGAAGCTCTGAGCATCAAGGCTAGATACTTCCAACTTAAGACCTTGTGATTCTGCAGATGTGGCTTGCAGGGCATCAAGACTGGGATCTCGAATGACTTCTTCGTATGCCGATACCGCACTTTCAGGCACTGGTAACGGTGGTTGTGAGTGTGTACTACTATCATCACTGGACGAATCTTCTTCGATGTCAAGTGACCAGCCTTTATTCACTTCCTCTACATTGAAGCCTTCGCGCAGGACTCGGATTTTACCCCAAGAGTCCCAATTTGGCGGCACAACTACCTTGTCGCGATCAATAAGATTGTGTCTGATAGGTTGCCTTTTGAGAAGAGAATGTATGCCGAGAGAGGAGTGTATTAAGCCCTGCAGAGGACTAATAACCCCTGGCGTTGTGTAGATGAGGGATGCCCCATCTGATATAGTTAGTATATGTGTTTAATTGTTGTAAACAGAAAACTTACGCTTGAGGAGGATTGTGCGCAAAAACTGTAGAACGTAATCAAATTCATCTTCTCTCCAAGACCGTTCCTTTTCCAACGTTTCGATTTTGTCAGACTGGACACCTGTTAGTATAGCACATATGCGCCTGAAAAAAAGAACCTACGTTTTGACAAACCACGCATAGTGGTAAACCCAAAGCCTCTTCCCATTCTCCGGGACCTAACGGCAAACTAACATCCCCCTCAGTAGCAGTGCTCCCTCCACCATCTAAAGTACTTCCACCACGCCCTCTATCCCTCCAACTAATCATTACCTCTTCCATTTTTTCCTTACAATCCTCATCCAGAGATATCAATAACGGCCGCAGAAGACGTATCCAGTCCCGCAGTTCTCTCAGCCAGAACCAAGGTTGCGACCAGTCTAGTAATATGACAATAAGAGTATTTGGGATTGTTTGTGGTGTGAGAAGTGGTTGCATCAGAGGTGTGAAGGAGGGCGAAGGATCGGCGAGTAAGTATAAGGACAATCGAGCCAAAATATCTAGATAGAGTTAGGTTCTCGCCGAAGTAGTCAACTGCGCCAAATGAAGCATACCTTCATGATCCGCATCCAAAACATCATGATATGTGTATCCCAAAGCAAAGTTGTTTGCAATAGGAGGTTGTTTGCTACTTTGTCTATCCTGAGATTTCCTGGCCTCATCCACCGATAAAGCCTCTAGAAATTCTTTCTGTGAATCCGCGGTTCCTCCTATTTCATATTAGTATATCCCCTCTTTGGCACACTCGGGATGCTGCTGCAGTACCTAGCACAAGGATATTCTTCTCCGGTAATCTTTTTCCACTTGCGACTCCATCCAACATGGACGACCACATATCATTTTTCTCCTCATCATCCGTTGATGTCGTAGCCTGCGTATACGTCGACGCCCTGTTGTTTGCCATATCCGCTGTTTTGGAAGTTTATTTACTTCCTTTCCCCTGTATTGCACTCGTAACCATGCAGTTTGTAGATTAATCTTTGAAGCCTGAGTAATTGTCGTTTGTTTCTCCCGGCCCCAAAATTTCCCATCCGATATATGGGAGGTAAAAGATCAATGAATTCAGTATTTATCGCATTGGCTATTCTAGACCTCATCAAGTTCTGTGGTTTGGGGAAGCTTCATAAAGTTGTGAACGTAAATCAATGCAGTGGAACACGCGAGGCAGGGGCCCAAATTTATTATTTTACAGCCTTGTCCTTGCTTCTGCCGCCTCACCTACCTAGTGCATTTGTTACAACTTATTCCTCTACGCACAACAATATGAATAGCATTCGTCAGATTCAAGAGCTTAATAGACGTGAATTGGAAAATGGAGTGTAAGTTAGCAGTTATTTTTACTCCATTGCCAAACTGACTATTCTCTAGTTCTCCATCCGCCTCGTGGCATACGGATTATCGCGACACAGCTTACATCTACATAGGCGGTCTTCCTTTTGAGCTCTCCGAAGGCGATATCCTGACTATATTCTCACAATATGGCGAGCCCACATATATCAATTTAATACGGGACAAAGAAACTGGGAAATCCAAAGGGTTTGCATTCTTGAAATATGAGGATCAGAGGAGTACAGACTTAGCTGTCGATAATTTAGGAGGCGCGGTAATTGCGGGCAGGACGCTGAAAGTAGACCATACGAGATACAAGAGGAAGGAGGGAGAAGAAGATACTGGAATGGATCTGAATGAGGCGCTGGATGGAGAAGGAGATGAGAGGCGGAAGAGGAGAAGGACCGATGGGGAGAGTGAGAATAGTGAAGACGAAGAGGAACAGAGACCAATGCTCAAAGAGGAAATGGAGTTAGCGCTGCTGATCAGGGACCATGATGAGGACGATCCGATGAAAGCATTTCTCATCGAGGAGAAGAAGGAAGAGGTCGCAAAAGCACTGGCAAAGGCCAAAGGAGGAAGCAAATCTGAGAGGTCTGAAAGGAGCAGAAAGCATAGACATCATCATAGATCTAGGCGGATCAAGGATGAGGCAGATTTGGATGATAGCCATCGATCTCGACATAGGTCCTATGGCTATGATAGAGACCGGGATCGAGATCGCGAGTCTAGGAGAAGGTCCCCATACGATGATGGAAAAGAAAGGAGGGCACGGCGAGAAAGATCGCCAAGGGAGGACGAGGGTGATGAATACAGCTCCCGATCGCGGAGAGATAGAGAAGAAGATGCGCCAAGGCGTCGCGATTATGAACGAGATGGTAAGGACAAGGATAGGACCAGTGAGCGACGAGAAAAAAGAGATGATTCAAGGGGGTACGAACATAATAGACGGAGGCATTAGTAATGCAGTGTAAGAGAACCTTAACATTGACTTGGAAGAGATTCTAACTAGTTGACTCAATATGCAAGTTCTTATGCATGAATAGCCCCCAAATACACGCTCAATGCCCGTCCATATATAATGCAACCTAATTAACTCCAATCATGAGGGGTATTCGGCTCCTTGCCGTGTCCTGTCATACATGCATGAAAAGTGACTGGTATTCATTCGACTCTCATAATTCTCTTCCAGCCATCTCGTATACAGTAACGCTTCCCATCTTCACCTTCGGCAATGATAAATTTTTCCCATCGACTGTCAGTGCCTGCTCCAACAACAATTAGACTCTCATCACTAGTCCATCCGATGACACCTTTCGAGGCTTTGGGTCCAGCGTCGCCTGCTGTTAGTGGGTTAGAAGATGCGGACAAAGGCTCCTCGCCAATGGAAAATGTGGCAGTTGCAAAAGAATATATGTCCGAGAACAATCGGGGCATCAAAGGTAGTTTCCCTAGAATTCCCCACTTGTTTCTTGCATCGGAATCTGGAGTCGTTGGACTACTGTTACCACCGCCACCAAGGGATGTGAGCCGTCGATGACCAGTCGCTGATTCTGATCGTGGAGGTTTTGAGGGATGTGGGATATCAAAAACGTGAAGCGTAGCTTTGTCAGAAGTAACAGCCAAGAGCTGTCCTGACGGGGAGATGGAAATAGAAAAAATATCAGCGTGATCAACACCTCGTCTGAGTTCAGCTATCTTTGCACAATTGCTGGTTGCAAATACTCTGACCAGTGTACCCTACATTGACATGAGCTTCGAGGTTTTCAAAATAATATGAACAATGAGCAGAGACTTACAGTTTCGCTAGCAGTTGCAATGATCTCATCATCACGACTTAAAGCTAGAGCTCGAAGAGCTCCCGTGTGAGCAGGTATAATGCTAACATTTCCACTATTGAGTTCGACCACTTGTACTTGCCCGGCTGTTCGACCGGGAAATATCAAGATGCTGGCACTCAAGCAACATAGCCCATAAGGATTGCTTGCAGTTTCATAAGCCTGATATAGTGTAGGGTTGCTTTGGAAATGATAAACACGAATGCTGTTAAGAAGTGCAACTACTATGTGAGTCCTCGTGATTCGAACTCCTCTAACAGATGTAAGAACCGATACTTGTGCAGCAACCTTTGCTTTCAAGTCATCCCAAATGATCACCTACAGCAGTGTTAGGCCACAAACATGAATTAACCCTCCTCACTCGAATCTACTCGCCTTATTCTGAGCGAACTTTGGTTGTTTCCCACCACCAACTAGAGCAATGTAGTTGGTATTCCCAAGCATCTGTGCTGTTCCAACCCCGCCATTGAAGTCTACCTCTGTGGTCAGTACTGATCAGTCAAGGGATTGTGGTTTGAGACCTACCTCTGGCAACTCGTTGTTGACATGCTTCGGTGTTGAAAACTATAATTTATAGTTAGGAAGTTCTTCAAAAAGAGCACTCTTTTGAGACATACCACGGAATCCTGTATCGAGTCCAATAGCAAAACAGCTAGCATCGTGGTTGAAAGAAGCTGATAAGGCTGTGGGATTCCTTGAGTTCTCTATCAAGGGTCTGGTATTCATCTTTGATAGCGATAACGTGCTCCAATGTTGTTTATCCCAACGATTTCCAAAGATATGATGTAAAAAACGACGTGAAATTTGTCATCAACTTTTTGAGTTGTTCACTACTCTTGAGACTCGATATTCCGAATTATGAGATGGCTTGCGACAACTACGATATTCTCGATATAAATATTTAAAAGTAGGCACTGTACTGCGCAGTACTGTATTATATGCTGCTGTGTGTGTGGATATGGCTGCGCTATTTCGGCGGGCTAGGCATACTCTGTACAGTACCAGGCTATCAATCACCTGCAATCTCTATCTACCTATGCAAGATAATAGGTACGGTAACGTGGGAGTCCGCCGTTCGTAATCGCAATTAATGAAAAGACCAGGGGACCCTTCTCAGCGTTGTCCCGAGCCTAGTGGGCAGGTTTAAATGTTTTCCAACGTGTTGAACCATCAATTAAGGATATTGGAACCATGACAGATCGGTTTCAGCGCCTAGGAATTTTTGGGGCTCACTCTCAGTGTTAATCATGTACAGTACAGTGCAGCAAAAGTGAATGTATAGGAATATCCCTTCAATTCGACAGAACGCGATGTTTGTCGTTGATATTGATGATATTGATAAGAGGAACTCAATCATATCATGATTTATGTTTCATCCCCCAAGATAAACTGTGACACCCCAGAAAATTGCTCCTCTCAGCCTCGCACTGAGTTGCACAAGCTCTATCACCCGCTGCTTAATTAGGTAAAGCGTTATATTTCGCTAATTTATTCCCCTGACCTGAAGAAGCAACGACTTGTCGACCGATAGTTTACGAGAGAGTGAATATCCGCGACTTCAATTTCCAAAGTTCAACAGAGCGAAAGCACTTATTTTCTTTCCATCAATTCTTCCTCTTCAATCTATCTTTCCCCTTTCAATTTAAAAGCCAGTTCAATCGTTTTTCCTCGTGGCTTAAGCCTCGTAATAATAAGACAATCATGTCGTCTCCATTGAATGCTGTATGTTTATCCCTATCAACAACTTTTTTAGTCTATGTCCAAAGTCTGGATAATCTGACCGCAACTTCCCCAATAGTTCTCATCTGGGGTTTGTTCTCACATTTCGAAGTTTGATCAATACTAACTCAGCAATTTCCCTAGATTAAGATGCGAAGAAAGAAGAATGTCAAGAAGGGTATCCAGTTCTGTTTGATGGTCTGCGGTGCATCAGGCACAGGTACGATAGCACAATGCACATATGGATATCATGGGCGGTATTGACTAGATCTCGCAGGACGAACCACTTTCGTGAACACTCTATGCGGCAAAAAGGTCCTCTCTGGCAAGGATGCCGACGATGCGACAAATGCTCATGTCGAGGAAGGTGTCAAGATTAAGCCAATCACAGTTGGTAAGCAACAGTTGGATCTATAAATTATATCTAAATTGAACATTGATTGACACTCTTGCAGAGTTGGAATTAGATGAAGAAGGAACCCGTATTTCACTCACAATTGTCGACACACCTGGCTTTGGAGACCAAATCGACAATGAGGCAAGGTAGGAGAGACAAATTACAACATGAATGTTTCTAGCTGACAGATGTGAAGTTTTGGAGAGATTGTTGGCTATCTTGAGAGACAATACGACGATATTTTGGCAGAAGAATCCCGTATCAAGCGTAATCCTCGTTTCCGCGACAATCGTGTCCATGCATTACTTTATTTCATCACCCCTACCGGCCACGGGTATGTCGCATCTCAATCTTCACCTCGCAATTTCAAGCTGACGTACTTCATAGCCTTCGCGAATTAGATATCGAGCTCATGAAGCGTCTCTCCCCTAGAGTTAATGTCATTCCAGTTATCGGAAAGGCCGATTCCTTGACACCCGCTGAACTTGCAGAATCAAAAAAGCTTGTCATGGAAGATATCGAGCACTATAGAATTCCTGTCTACAACTTCCCTTACGATATTGAAGAGGACGATGAGGATACAGTTGAGGAGAATGCTGAGCTTCGTGGTTTGATGCCATTCGCCATCGTAGGATCAGAGGATGTTGTTGAGATTGGTGGACGTCAAGTTCGTGCAAGACAATATCCATGGGGTGTTGTAGAGGTTGATAACCCAAGACATTCCGACTTCCTCGCCATTCGAAGTGCCCTTCTACACAGTCATTTAGCAGATTTGAAGGAAATAACCCACGATTTCCTTTATGAAAACTACCGTACTGAGAAGCTTAGCAAGAGTGTTGAAGGTGGTAGCGGAGGGTATGTTTTATTCATTCTAATCATGGTTGATAAATGCTAATGGCTCTACAGTGATGCTTCTATGAACCCTGAGGACCTGGCCTCTCAATCTGTCCGCTTAAAGGAAGAGCAACTCCGCCGCGAGGAGGAGAAGCTTAGAGAGATTGAGATCAAGGTGCAACGAGAGATTGAGGCGAAGAGACAAGAGTTATTGGCTCGCGAGAGTCAATTGAAGGAGATCGAGGCTAGAATGCAACGCGAGCAAACTGCTCATCTTGAGGCAACCAATGGAACGCATACGTCAGCGGACACTGAAGCTTAATGGTGATGATGTACAGGGGAAATGTGTTTATGCGTAAAAACATGGATGGATGACTGGTGGCGATGGAGAGGCCTGTCGATTGCTGCATACGCTTTCGTTCGGATTTCTGGGGCTGGGGATTTTCTTTTTTGCAGGTCGTTGACGGCGCTGCATTTATTCTGGCTCCTCAAAAAGCTAATAACGTAGTTTCTTATTGCCTTCTAATGTGCAGCTAAATCGATATTTATTTCTTATTAGGTCAATAATATTTGAAAACAACAGAGCTACCTTGGTGTATATCACATTTTCGGTGATGTGCTTTTTGTCTTATGTTTGAGTATGGCGAATATCATAGGTGCAAAACTTTGATATCGTAAATTGACATGTTGATTCACCATAAATACTTGACAGACATCTTTAATTATACTGCGATTATAATTATTTTCAGGTTTCAATTACCTAGATAGCCATAAAAATCATGCACATATTTTCTTTGAGGAGGCGGCGCTAGTCGTACAGTTACACCCCATCATCATATGACATTACATACATAACGTTAGGCTTCCTCGGTACTTTAATCAGTGCCTCTCCGCAGTGCCTCATCTAGACTCAATCATTTCAACATCACTATTCAACTTTTCAACGCCATTATCGCAGTGCATCGCAAATCATCAACAATCATCATTTGAGATACCAATAAACTATGGCGTCGAACACAAAATACACTCGCGCTTCCCAACGGGACTCGCTCGATGATCCCGTACATTATTCGCAAGCCCCTCCATCTTATGCCGAACCTTCTGCATCTGCAGACAATGATGCTCTCCTAGGGGGACCAAGAAGCAGTGAGGACAACATTCCAGATGACTTCAAGGTATACAGAAGACCTACGGCTTAACATTCGCAACATATAATCTAACAAAGGGTAGTTTGGAGGTTCCGTCGCTGAAGCGACTATCGAGATACGAATGCAGGTATGAAGAGCTAGGTTATCAACAACCAGACTGTCTAATTTCTAACATTCATTTTAGTTTGTCCGAAAAGTCTACGCTATCCTGTTAGTATTGCGCAACTCTACCAACATGAATTTGTTGTGCTAATTTCCTTGTCAGCTCTGTACAACTCATTGCCACAGCCGCTCTAAGCTCCGTCTCCTTCTTCAGCGAATCCTACAAAACATGGATTCAGTCAAATACTTGGATGTTATGGACTTCGGTATGTTAGATTCTTCTAGCAACACTAGGGCAATGCTGATACTTGTAGATGTTTGGCGCAATTGGTTTCATGCTCTTGACCTACTGGAAGCGAAAGTCATATCCAACCAACTTGTTGTTTCTTGGAGGATTCACAGCACTCGAGGCATACTCGATATCGGTCATCGTATCGACATTTGATTCTCGCATCGTTCTTCAAGCCGTGTTACTTACCGCCGGAATATTTGTTGCGCTGACACTTTTTGCCTGCCAAACCAAATATGATTTCACGTCATGGATGCCTTATCTCTTTGGTGGACTTTGGGCATTGATTCTCTTTGGATTCATGGCCATGTTCTTCCCAAACAACAGTACGGTTGAGTTAATTTATTCTGGTATCGCTGCTCTTATCTTTTCCGGCTACATTCTCGTTGACACCCAGCTCATTATGAGACATTCTCACGTGGAGGAGGAGATTGCAGCAGCTATCAGTCTTTACCTTGACATCATCAACCTGTTTTTGGCCATTCTCCGAATCCTCAACAGCCAACAAAATAACTAGAGAGGATGCTATGGTCAGATAGTGGCATCGGGAAATGACTGAAGTAGGATGATATCTTGCTTTTAAATACAACTTTCAATGGACAAAAAATAATTATGGGGTCATGGGTTAATTTGAAAGCTGGTACTATTAGGATGAGGTTCCTGTGGGGTTTTCGGGATCTTTCTGGGGGTGGTTTATTTGTTTCGATAGCTCTTTCCCCTTTACATGAGGCAAACTCATATTCAATGCTATGCTACCAGTTTACAAAGTACATACTCGAATCTTTTCTGTCACTTAATTTTGGCCGAAGATGTCTAGGTACGACAGGTCTGATCTTGATGAATCGCCCCCTCCTATTCGGGTCAGGGGTCTAACTAATACCGAAGGGGTAACGAAACATCCCATCCCGAAAAAAACCTCCTCAACGAAAAAGTTATTGTGCTGTGTGCAGTGTGCACATGCTGGTGCGGTACGATACTTGCATGATGTATTCCTTGTAACGTCTAGAAGACAGCCCTTCATACTGAGACCTCCTTTGAATCAATTGACAAACTAAACTATTGATTAACTAGATAGCTTGGCTTTCTTAATACCGGCTGTGAGCTCATCTAAACCCTGAACACTAAGTGCATATTTGGGGAGAGGGTCTCCCGACTCCCGTAGAGTAAATTCCCGAAGAAAAAAGTGGTCGTTGAAGTCAGATAGAAGTCAAGATAACCACTCAAGCCAGTCTAATGTTGATCATGGGCCGTTTTGTGGTGTACTTAACCCCTTTAGAAACATGAAGGTGGGGAAAAGAGAGGATCTAAAGGTGCAAAGGTGCAAAGGTGCATGTTCTCTTCCTCTTCTCTCCTTCCTCGTTTACCACGGGATTTCCCCCTCCCGAGTCCCCTCCTAATAGTATCTGAGCTGAGTCACTTGAGAGATGATGGAACATCTCAGATACACTATATGAATTTATCTCTGAATATTTAGGTAATTTGTAGTCTCTATCATTCAGATATCGTCTCCCGTTGAGCCTTGAGCCTTGAGCCTTCAAAGTTCACACATCCACGAATGCATTCTATTCGAATCTGACCCACCCGCACGATGACAGTATTGTTAATTTGATTCGTCGATCGGACCGCCTTTTTTCTAAAATGTAAAACGCACCCCTTCTTTTTACTACTGTGACGCTGCAGCCACTCACTCAAATTGGATCCAATCTGCACCCACCTGGTTGCTGCAAATCGCTCGTCAAAAAAAAAACCAAGTACAATACTCGCTGAGCACTGTTAATTATTCACTTCATTCACCGCCTTCTTCTTTGCTCACTGCCAGATAATTCAAAACTGTCCCATCCACCTTTCAATTATATACTCTCTCCAACCCACATTCGTTTTGACTCGAATCCGGACTGGTTGCATTCTCATATAACATACGAGAAGTAAGGTATTCTATGATATAATCACTCATTTGATATTTCGGGTTTCCAAAGGACAATTGAGAGAGAAATATATGTATTCCTCACTCAGTTGAACCTCAACAATTGTTTGACCACCAATTCAAAATTTACATTTCTTCCTCTCTACTTGTTTCAAGTCGCCATGAGCTCTACTTCTCCAATCGATACGATTGAAGATGGGACAAACGAAGCTGCATCAAAGTGGGCACATCAAAATGGAGACTCTGTTATTCCTATAGAGAAGAAACTCGATAATTCAACGGAATTTCCAGCTCGTCCAATGATGGGAAAAAGAAAGGCCAAAAGGAAAGATGATAGTCCTCTGGATATCATTTGCAAATTTGTTGTGGACCATCAAACTGGTAAGTTTCCTTCACTCCATGCATTTTCAGGATCTTCCTTTAATACTGAGCCTTAGGACTATCTGTCAATCTTTTGATGCTCCTTTCCTTAACGCACATGTGCTTTCCAAGAGCCCGCAGACATACTCGCAAATTCTTCGAACTTTCCTACTACAATCCAGAATCTGGCGAGTATTGCGCCGGTTGGAATGATGCTTGGTTAGTGTTCTATTGGATTGTTATCTTTACAGGACTTCGCGCTGCTTTCATGGATTATGTATTAAGACCATTGGCAAGAAAGGGTGGGGTGAAGAACGCGAGGGATGAGACTAGATTTGCTGAGCAGGCTTGGCTTATGATCTATTATTCTGTGTTCTGGACACTGGGAATGGTTAGTTAGAGCCTAAAACTCTTTGAAAACTTCTTCGCTAATACACGTATAGTATATATACGTCAACTCAGACTACTGGTGGAATTTGAGCGAGCTATGGACTAATTGGCCTAATCGAGAGGTTGGTGGGCTTCGAAAGTGGTATATCCTCGTTCAATATGCCTTCTGGCTTCAGCAGATTATTGTCATCAATATCGAGGCACGTCGAAAGGATCATTGGCAAATGTTTACTCACCATATCGTTACAACTGCGTTGATTTTCACAAGTTATGGTTATCATCAAACGAAAGTCGCAAATGTAATTCTTTGTTTGATGGACGTAGTAGATCTTTTCTTTCCAGTAAGCACCCCTCCCGCAACCCCCTTGCCTAACGAGAGCTAACAGTAATCTTCCATAGGTTGCAAAATGTCTCAAATACCTCGGATACGATAAATTATGCGATTTAATGTTCGGACTTTTCATGCTCTCGTGGGTAACGGCCCGTCATGCTTTCTATCTTATCATTTGCTATTCGGTTTGGGCGGATATTCCAAGGGTGATCAATTATGGCTGTTACCAGGGTAAAAACGGTTCTATCTCAGGTCCTTTCCCACCTCCTGATCGCTTTGGACACCTCTTCAAGCCATTTCAAGATCCAGTCGGAGTTGTTTGTTGGAATAATAACATTAAATGGGGCTTCCTAAGTGCCTTGCTTTTCCTTCAAGGTATCACACTAATGTGGTTTTGGATGATTGTTCAAGTTGCTATCAAAGTCATCAGAGGTGGCCAAGCAGACGATACACGAAGTGACAACGAAGAGGAAGAAGAGGAAGATATCGATTTGGATGAGGAACCCTTTCCCGAGGAAGTTCCTCTGTTGGAAAAAGAGCCATATGAGGAAGAAGTCGGCGTCGAAGAATTGAATTTGGAGAAAAGAACGTCGAAAAATAGTCGATACAAGAAGACTACAAGCAGTGCTAGTGGCGTAAGCATCCCAGGACACAGCGATAGAAAGGAATTGCTGGGAAGGATTGGTTGTGATAAAGGCGTTTAGAAGATATGCTAAGGTTCCGATACATGGTTTTGCTGCTCCCGATGTATGGGTAACAGGAGCATGATCAATTGGAGAGTGAGAAAGACCCCTCGCGAGAATTAGCGAGGAATGTCATTTTTTTCTTGCTTCTTATCCGTGGTATATGGCATGGGATTTCTTATTTTTGCAAAGATATCGGGAGATACCGGCTGGTTTTTGGAGAGTTATGATGATAAAACATACCCGTTTCCTATTTTATGAAAAGTTGAACCAAGGGAAGGAAAGATTCCAATCGAATTTCCATTTCAAGGAGTTGCATATCATTCGAAGACTTCATGGTGATTATCTGGTTTTGAAAGGGGCGAAGGGAGGGACTATTGTATCTATGTGTTTATGTATGTGGATTAGATGTGAATGAAAACATTATGCCCAGTTTTGGACAGAGCTTTGGTGTTTTGAAACACCAACGGTTGGATGTGACATTGAGGCCAACATTTCTGATGCCTGATGGGA
Organism: Botrytis medusae; assembly: GCA_019395255.1. Taxonomy (NCBI): domain Eukaryota; kingdom Fungi; phylum Ascomycota; class Leotiomycetes; order Helotiales; family Sclerotiniaceae; genus Botrytis; species Botrytis medusae. Next base: position 1,290,991 of record JAHXJL010000020.1, read on the forward strand.
GAAGAAGTAGATGTATTAGTGTGAATTATACAGATTAGTTTTGCGAAGAGCACGAATATTGAGTTAGTCGAAGTGGGATTGGGTAAAGTGTACAAAGGCACAAGATATGAGAGGGGAACTGAGGAGCTGTTGAGAATTGCATCTATTTATACAAGAGACGATGGGATTCGACTATCATTCTTAAGTCCTTGGTCCGCCCCCTCTTAGTTTCTTAACGAATTCAGAACGACGACTTCTTTTTGATTTCTTCTTTTGACTTCGGTAGCGTGGTTGGGCTGGCTCATCACGTTAGATCTAGAATCCCCCCCCCCCAAAATGTCCAGTGGTAAGAGATGCTTTCATGACCATTTGCAAGATTCAAGAAACAGTATCAAGTATTTTGATTACCCTTAGACGAGCTTTCATACCACCTACCCATGATAAACATAAAACCAAACTCTCTTTACTACCAACCCAATCAAACATCGACGTATTCGGACTTGTAAACAAATAGGTAATCTTCAGATAGATCCCGGATGACCGGTACTTTGAGCGGGGCCGTGGCTGCAGAAAGCCAAAAAGCATGGCGAACATGGTCTTTTTTTAGTGTAGTGTGCATACCGAGTCCGAGGTTTACGAAGAAGAGTGGACGTGTACACTGTATGAACTATTTTTTCGAAGGGCTCGGGAGCGAAATGTTCCATGCTTGTGGAGAAGGGTTGATTGAAGGAGCTTGTGAGGAGTAACTGTCTGGGTTATGACAGGACAAAGTCAGGGCAAGCTTGTAAGGCAGGTCCCACCGTATTGGTGTTTGTGTATAAGGTTGAACAATGATACATCATACATATATCTCTTGCATTTCTCTTTAATGATCTTTCAACTTCCTTCTTTCCAAATTCTTGCTTCTACTGTGTAGAAATACTTTTGGTGAACTCTTCATTGGTTTTGGAATCGGAGTGGATTTTTGATAACGGGTAAATTCTTCATTGGGTAAATCTGGCAGCGACATCAGGACAGCTGGAATTGAGACATTGAGAGAGAATTCAACATATATTCGGAATGGCGGCGCCGGTAGATCCAGCGACCAGAAAGAAGGTGTTGAAAGTGGTGTTCTTTTCGCTGCTATTAGATTTGGTGCGTCTACACAATGGGCAGATCCAATCGCGAAAGATGGGAAATAGCTAACACCAATTTTAGATCTCGTATGATATACCTCCCGCATGGAAGAAGTAGACAGAAGGACAGCAAACTAACGCGCTAATTGGGCAGATTCACATTCATATTACCTCTATTTCCAAAGCTGCTGGAATTCTATAGGAAGTACGTTTATCTGGTCTCCAACTATTCGGATAGATATCTAATATGGAAACAGTCTTGAGGCGCCAACTGCCTTTTCTTCTTCTTCCGAACCCCCTACACTTCTCGCACATATCCTCACATATCTCAATACATACAAAGCATCATTCGCGAAACCAATCGACTCTCGATATGATATTGTATTGCTAGGTGGAGCTCTTGGGAGTTTATTCTCGTACGCAATCATAACCTCGCTGCCCCTTTTGTCTCGGCTTTGCTAATATCCTTCATCACAGTCTTCTCCAAGCTCTCGCGTCCCCCATAATCGGCACCCTTTCAGATAAGTATGGTCGTCGCACAGCGCTTCTCGCCAGCATGACTGGCAACATCCTCAGTGTCCTCCTCTGGGTATGCGCTACCGATTTCCGAACCTTTCTCCTCTCGCGCGTCGTAGGCGGACTCTCAGAAGGCAATGTTCAACTCGCAATTGCAATCGCTACAGATATATCAGACGAGAAACAACGTGGTGCAACTATGGCATTGGTGGGAATATGTTTCAGCATAAGCTTTACTTTTGGACCCGCATTAGGTGCTTGGCTTAGTACAATAAGTACTGTACAGGCAAATCCTTTTGCTACTGCGGCTGGGTTCTCTCTATTTTTGATTGTGACAGAAACCATTTATTTGTATATGTGCTTGCCAGAGACATTACCTAGTAAGGTTGCGCAGGCTAAGTTGAATGGGGAGCCGGCTGCCACAAATGGAGTTACCGAGGCAGCTGGTTCCTCGACTGAGAAGACGCAAGCTAAAATGGTATCCTCGAGCACCGATGGGGTGAAGAAGCAGGGAAGAACAAATTCCCACTTCCTACTCAACCTTACCCATCTTTCTTTCATTCTGTTCTTCTCCGGCATGGAGTTCTCACTTCCTTTTATGACATACGACCTTTTTGGCTATACATCCTCACGCAATGGTCGTCTTTTAGGATATATGGGGCTTGTGGCATCTCTTCTTCAAGGAGGAGTAACTCGACGTCTTCCGCCTCTCCTTTCCGTCCGCATAGGTGTAGTCTCATGTCTCGGCGCACTATTTCTCCTCGCTCGCATCAATACCGTTGCAGGTCTCTATTTAGCCACTACTCTCTTGGCCGTCACCACTGCAACAGTTGTCACGGGTCTTAATGCACTTAGTTCATTCGAAGCAGGCGAGGATGAAAGGGGTGGAAAATTGGGAAACCTAAGAAGTTGGGGACAACTCGGAAGAGGGCTAGGACCATTGTTATTCACAAGTGTTTATTGGTGGGCGGGAAGAGAAGTGGCGTATAGTATTGGAGGTGTGGGACTTATGGGGGTGGCATTATTGGTTACTTTTGGGTTAGAGACTCCGGGGGGGGAGAGAGGGAAGAAGATCGGGGATGTTAAAGGGGAAGTGGGGGAGTTGTAGATCGGGGTATAGTCTCGATATTTGACACTGTAATGCTGTAAGCATTTTGGGTTTGCATTTGATGTTGGGCCGCTACGAATCATCGAGTTTATCCAGGTTTGGATAATTGAAGGGAACGAAACGGGGGTTCGAGTTAGAGATATCCTTTGGAGCATTGTATATATATTGAATTGTTTGCAAAGAGAGTGAAAGATTGGAAATGTTTTCCAGTGGATGTATTAATAAATCATCAAATAACCGAATAAGAAAGGGCAGAAGCAAAGAACGTGGGCGTATTGTGCGAAGATATTTTAAGTGAAATAGCTATGCGAATGAATTAAACAAGACCCAGAAGTGAGTAATTAAATAACCTGATAATTTCCTTCGTTCACAGACACACAAGTTTTCGTCATTCGTGCAGAACCCAACTATCTAGGCTATAGCTACCTGGGTAGCTAAAAACGAGATATCACATGCAAGTCTCACACTAGACACCTACCTAGCGAGAAGCTCGCGAAGTCAAGTAGTTAGGAATCTTCAGGGAAAGAATCGACTCGATGAGCTTTACATTTATCCATCGGAACGAGTCCGGTTATCTCCAATGCTAGTCAGTCCTTGTGAGCTTCGAACATTTTCACCAAAAATACTCTTTTCCAATGAGCTTCGATCTTTATAAAATGGTCAGGAAACAACAGACTGATGTTATGAATTTGCTTGTTGGAGCGTAAGATTATATATTATGCATTTCATATGTGTATATGTATGTGCTCGAGTAGATATGCCATATGTACCTCGCTCGCCTTGGAATAAAAAATCGAGAAGCCTCTTCCTCCATCTACACCAAATTTCAATACAATACAAACGCCTGTTCCTATGAGTGAGTGCGACCATTCTAATCTCATCTCATCTCTTCTTACTTCTTCTTTCTATATACAGATACATCAGGATTCGAGATCATTCAATCCGGCATGCCGATGAATGAATTATTCTTCAAATCGTACTCTCCCTTCATTACCAATTTTCAACACTCATACATCCATTATCCAATCTCTTCTCTCATTAATCAATGCTAAACATCTTCACTCCCCTTCTTCTCCGACTTTCTTCTCAATACTCCCCCAAACCCCCTCATGCTCCCTCCGCTGTCTTTCCCCGTATCGTTCGCACTTGCGTTACTATCTCCCCTACTCCTCGCTCCATCACTAATATACACATCTTCTTTACTCCTGCTCCCTTCTCCTAATCCTGATACAACACCCCCCACAGCACGTCCTACGCCTAGACTAATACCACTTCCACCTATACTTCCTGGTCTACTTTTGTTTCCCTTTGTGTCAAAAGAAATATTGCTGCCGATAGAAACACTGCGTAGAGATTTCCTGAAGCGAGCGGGAGTAGATTGAGAATGCATTTGTGGGGAGGGGGTTGTAATAGGGATACGGGAGTTTGGTTGGGAAGAGTGTGAATGGGATGGGGGCGTTGAAGGTATTCCCTCTCCGCCTTCAGAATGTGGCTGAGGTTTGGGTTTAAGGGCACGATGCGAAGTGTCGAATTGGGGAAAGGGTGTATTAGATGTATTAGCGCCAACAGGCGAGGTTTCGGTTGAGTCGTCATCGTCTATATATGAGTTCCTAGAATGGAGCTTAGCGCGTTTCCGTGCACTATTATGGTTATATGTGCTTTCAGGTGTATCAAGATCGGCCGATGATTCGTCGCCAGGTTGTAACATGGTAGTTTGATCTGCATCGACATATGTTCCACTTCCTAAGGATTGACTTCCACTCTCTTCTTCACTGAGATAAGTCAATGGTCTGGAGTTCATGGTACCAATACGAATTGAGTTGGTACGGGCGCGGTTATAATTTTCATACTCCTCTTTCGAATGCTCTGCGTTGTAGAAGGATTCCAAGGCGTCGAAAACATGCGGGAAGACTAGAGTGTTGACTTCTCGAGCCCATAAGAAATCGAGATGCTCATAGTGGGAGATTTCAATGTGAGTTGTGAGAGGCGGGAGTTCTTTTCGCATCACATTGATGTCGACCAGTGAGTCGCTGCCACCATACAGCAATACAATCGGTGTTTTGATATTGCGGGTTGGAAATTTGGCGACTTTGGTGTATTTGTTTACGCCACCCAAAACAGGTTGGGGCTCGTCATCGTACATTTGGAATGACTTCGTGCGGATGATTTGAAACCAGTGAACAACTGCTTTGGTACTAGTGAAAGAATACAGATGAGGGTACGCCGCGAGCTTTTGTGATGTGGACATATTTTTGGCGTGCCAGCCGAAGAGAAATTTCAACCCCATATCAATGAGACGCACGAAAATCGGAGGGTAGAGTATGGATTGCCACATAGTAGCCGATGAGAGAATGGAGCGACGACCGAAAAGAAGGAATAGAACCTGCGGTGATGCTTTGACAAGTGCATCCACTATACCATTTGAAAGTCCAGCTGGAGACATAGCAGGCGCAAGCGCAATGAATACGTTGATCTGATCATTGAGCTTCGGGTGGACAGCCAAAGTTGCAAAAGCCTGGGCAGTTCCTTGAGAGAATCCAATATACGATAACGATGGGGCAGAGGTTGTGTCAAGAATGTATTGGATGGTGTCAGGGATATCATAAAAGGCAAATTCATCCATAGAAAAGTCCCAGAAAGCTGTGTCTGTAGGTGAATGGTGGATGGACTTCTTGGAGTATTTGTTTCCACGATTGTTTCCAAGCTACAAATCTTTAGTCTCTCATGTGTGCATAAGGTGACATGGGCCGGACTTACCCAAACATCATAACCTCTTTCCACCAGGGTAAAGGCTAAGCATCTCTCCTTATCAGTCAAACAAACCCATACCTCGCTATTCATGAGCAAGCCATGGTGTAGATATACAACAGGTTTTTTGATGCTACCGGGTCCACTGTTGACTTTCGTATTTTCTTCTCCTTTCTTCCAACCAAGTCGATGAGCGCATAGCAGATAGCCATCTTTGGTTTGTACAACATGCTCTTCGGCATAATAACCAGCTAATTCGCAGAGATCGACAAAATCTGAAGCATTTCGAATTGAGGTGGATATATCTGAGTTTGTCAGTCCTTCTCCTCGTTCAGATTCTGCTGAAAGACTGCTCCAACCTTGCTTTCGTGTCTCTGATTTCTTAGCTGCTGGAGATGTGAATCGATTGAAAAGACGCCTCGAACCTCGATAACATAGTTTTATAATTGTCGAAGCTGTGCCATTGTTAGATAGTCCTTCCAACGATGGCAAATAGTGGAGTGGAACGTACGAAGTGCCAATGTCAGTACTCTAATTATTGCTTCTAACCCAACAAGAAAGAACGAGCTTATCAGTGCCAAATATTCGCTCCTGTATGATTGATCAGCTATTGTCACATATAACAATTAAGCAGAAAACTTACGGGCAGAGCCGTCCGATGAATGGGAGATACATTTTGTTGACTATCTTCTATCCAGGACTTTATTTGCGCGGTGAGATAGTCTTATAGCATTGAGGAGGCGATCTTGACCGCAAAACTGATAACAAGCTTGATATATGCAGCTAATTGCCCTAGAAGGTCTAGAATATAAGGGTCTGCAAAGAAACGGTATTAATTAAGCTAGGTTATTGACGTGGACAGAGCTCTAAAAATGCAAGAATGTTAAGATGCATACACGTAGAATCCAATCGTTAAGACCTTCACTGATGTCACATCCACTTTCACATGCCAATCCGCATCGCCTTGCCATCACTTCATTCATGCCTCGATTGTCAAAAGTTGGTTGGTTGAAGATGGTTCTTCAATTCACACTTAGCAAAGAAAAATATATGAATAGGGAGAGGACGGTTGGAAAGATACAATGGAAACTCTCTCGAATGATTGGACTTGAACATCAGATGACAAATTAACAATGGTCGTCCCTAAATGCTTTATTTACTTGCGCGTTGGAAAGTCTGGGGAGCGGTAGAACGGGAGAGTGGGAGAGCGGGAGCTTGAAGGTTGTTGGTCTATTGGTCTATTGGTCTAGGTCGGGTGATCTGCGGGATTTGAAGCTTCCGCCCAAGAACTTTTGGAAGTGGCACTTTATTAATGCTTTGTCTATACCCGAGAAATGTCATGACAATACCTACATTCTGCGAATTGAAGCTCTTTTACAAAGAAATTTTATACTCTTCCTTCCTGTACACTGTTTACTAGACTGGGAGTATTTTGAACACAAATCTACACAGAGACATCTGATTCAGCATGCCGAGTTCTTGTCAAGATATTCGTTCGCATCTTCCTTTCCTCTCTTCAATGCCCCGCTAAATTTTCGCAGGAGCTGCACTGGCACAATGTCTCCAAGAGTCAGACTGTGTCATGATTTATCGCAATAAGCCTTCCGATTGTCTGCGAGCCCCGCTTCTCGAAACCATGCCTACCAAGTGTCAACAATTGAAGACAGGCTACGGTGAATGCAAACGAGGCTTGGTCGATATGCGCAAACGATTCAGAGGCAATCAACCAATTTCTGTGAGCAAGGAGATTGAGGGGGGGGGAGAGAGAAATACCGGTGGACATATGCTCTATGCTGGAAAGCCAGCTTTTGAAAGCGGGGTCAAAGAGACAAGCGGAAACGAGCCCGAAGAGAAGGATTGGAGGCAGTTGGAGAACGAGAGGTACAGAAAGGAGTAAATAAATAAGTACCTACTGTCAGGAAGGGTCATTGGGGTATTATGCTTGATACCCGTTGAAATTGGGGTTGCATGTTGCATTGGAAGGCGTTCAGGCAATGTATATCAAAAGCATTACACGGTCAAGGTTGATTATCATAACGAGATAGTAAGGAAAAGCTACTCAAGCCACAAACGTCACTCATGATTATACACCAGTCTCCGGGATAGGAATCTCATTGCACCAAACTCTTGGTCCATCATGCTGTCATCTGTTTTTCTTTCTTGGATTGAAACGGGTTTTGTGGTTGATGGGTTCTTCGAACCGGTAAATCGGATCCAAACTTCTATGGCTACACAGCCTTGCTTGCTTACTTCTGGCGTGACTCACGGAGAACGGGTATTGAGAAAAACGAAAGAACATGCGTTCAGCTCGGGTTATCGGCGGTAAAAAGACTTGCTTTATCAACACCGGCCACAACTTTTTGAAGGGGTCGACTGGCAATTGATCGTATGCTGCATGAGTGCGAGCATGCACTCTCTATTTGCATCTGTAGTCCAGCCACCTTCGTTGCCTTTGTCCAAAGTCGGCAATCTATATCACGCTGCAAGTTCGGCAAAGCGGCCCAATGTCGGATTCTAGAACTGAACATTTGAAACACGAGATATCGAAAGAAGTTTTTCGGCCATTGGACTTGTGGTACAATTCTTAGTTTTAAAATATCTGATTTGTATTATCCCTGCCTCAGAGGCTTTCTGGTCTTGGTATCTGCCATTTCCCTGCTATTGGACTACAATTAGCTCTAGTTATACCCATTCATCCTACACTCAACGCCATAAATTAAGTTCGCAGAGAGGACATTTATGTTGCCGCCAAATTCCCACCCATAAATATACAGAATTCCAAATCATCCTGATCATTTCTTCATTCAAGCCCACCAAGGTTAAATTGGCTCAAGGTCCCAGCCCCTTCCACCCATCCTTCTATCAGCTCACTACTCGACAACTTTTCACGTTGTGCCTGCTCGTATCGACTCAGTAGATCTTGATACATATCACCAAGGTTATGTAACTCGGTACTGAGTATCTTCACCTGGTCTTCGAGTCGCTGACGCTCGTTTGCTTGACGTCTCCGAAAATTTCTCTGGGACACGCGATTTTGTACAAGCCGACGCTATAATTTGTCAGGTCAAATGAGCCTACAAATTAGAAGAGTGCTCTTACCATCTTTTGTGCGGGTGTCTTTTCTGTTAACGAGTCTGTTGAATCATGCGATGTCTCTCGTGTGCGACTGCCTTGAGATTTGCTTTTTCGTTCGCGAGAAGCTCGATTTTGGCCTCGTTTCTATATTTCGTTTGTCAGTCTAAGCAAAAGGAAATCTCTTCAGTCCAAGGCAATGTTATGAAAACTTACTGATTCGCTTGATAACTCATTTATCATCTCGTTCCTTTCCGGTCCATAACTTCTACTCTTCTCTGTCGAAATGCTTTGTTCTAATTCTGGCACCATAGACACATCAATGATATCGAGGTATGGACTCGGATATGGCGGTATATTATATGTATTCTCCGTTTGTGGGATCGTACATGTTGTCTGTTCTTTATGTTAACATCTTGCCGTAATGGGTTTAAAGAGTGAACATACGTATGGAAAGGCAGATCCGAATGCTTCGGTATTCAAGTCACACGGAGCATCTTGATCAAATGTCAGAGAGGCAGGCGAAGGAGGCGAATACCAAACTGGAGTAGAAATTGCCATTGAATATTAGTCGTATGATTAGCCTTTATAAAATTTTCTGTGTAAGTTTGGAGTTTGTTAGGATGATTGTTATTGTGATTAAGGTTTGTCTATAGTTTTAAAGTCTCGAAGGACTCGAAAGTATATATAATCAGTAATCAAAAATGACTCTAGTAGCTTACAAAAGCTTCAAACGCCGCATATTCCCGAATCTCTAGGCAGCGGCAGTAGAGTGTTGCGCAGCTTAAATTGGTAGCCTTTCAATAGGCTATATCTATCACACACACCATACATACCATGCAAAAATCCAGCTTACATATCCGAATCGGCAACACAGAACACCGGTAGAACAACCGGTGGAAAGTTTTTAATGCCCGCCTTTTCAGGGGTCGAAACAGGGTCTGACATCACCTTTTACTGCTATTTCAGTCGGTGAGTGGAAGACCACACAAGTGCAAATAAAGTTTCCTTGTGTAGCATTGTATCACTCATCCACGGAAAACCAAACTACTTTGGGATACAATCGACGCCTTTCAACATACATGCATGGAATGGCGAGGCTTACCAGATTCGGTGCGCGCACTTTTAACCTGGGAATTCACGTGTATGGACCGTCTTTTGCTTAATGAATTCAAGCTTCTTATTCTTCCGTCCTTTATCTGCAGAGTCAGCGAGAAGTTCAGGATGTGATTGGATACCGAATCGAGTTTCTCCATCGAGCGTCTGGCGCAGGTGGAAAAGGTGCATGCATTCGGCCTTTCCGCGTCGCTCAAAGTCGATTACAAAGACGGACTTACGAGGACCGGGTTTAGAGCTTTATATCCAGAGGAGCTGCATATTCTTTTTCCGGTTGATGAATCGGATTGAAGCTTTTCTTTCTTTCTTTATTTCCGTGGTGGAAGCAAGTTCGAAGTGTTTTTTAGTCATAATGTGTTGTGCGATTGAGAGGAAACTGGGAGAATCTATATAGATATTATTGCAAATGTCTAATCAAAAAGTTACTTCAGGCCATTCCACGCTACTGCTTATATGTATCTCCTCGTATATATCAGCTTTGCACAAAGACATGGTACATGAACTTGGACTAGCTTCTATCTCCCCGGAAAATGTCCCTGAATAAGTAACCAGCGTACCCTCCACCATTTTCCATATCTAAGCTCCAAATTTCTGTACCTTTATCATCGCAATACTTACATACCACGCTCTACGATGACGTTCAACAGTAGAGTGTTCTCCACGAAGAATAACTCGTGCTGACATGTCAATAGCTTGTCCCCAGTCTGGACTCGTGTCTAGTAATGCGTATTTGCAGACGCGAAAAAAAAAATCCTTTTTGTTGTGAAACGCTGCGAAATTCGTGCAATGCCGTTTAGATATATATCAAGGAGGCCCGGCAGAAATATTTGTGGATGATGGTGCAGAGATGGTTTATGAGTCGTGAACTTGAGTCATTAGCAGTCATTTGCGCTAATTGATAATAGTTATGTGAGTACAACACACCTTTCAATAACAAGCTGCGATGGTCTAGACTTAGAGAAGGTAAGAAGATCTTCTTTACACCTAACCATCTGGTACAATTGACTCATATGAATATTGAAGTCTTTGGGGGCCAGAAAGTAATTACTCAGGCTATAAGGATATACAAACGAGCAGTAGGTCCAGAAACCCTACCTCATCACTCGTGATACTTGCAACAGCTGCAATACTCCAATTGGAAAGAGTTTGTGCGGGATCATCAAATCTCTCATTCATCACGCGCATACCTTCTGTTTATGTTTTATGGCGATGACTGGTTCTTCTTGGCCACGAAGTCGAGCCATATGATTGATGAATACCGAATTCCTCGATGAATGTGAATGAGTTCAGGGTTAAACCAAAAAAACTCTTGAAAATAGCCATCCGATCCGAAGGCAATCTATGCCTGCTGCCTCTTGATCTATACATGATACTGTTATCCAACAGTCTTTTGTTGTTATCACTTACTCCAATAGGCGTGAAGAGTATTTCCATGGAAGCATTGAAGCTGGGGAGCTTACAGGAATGAAGTAGCTTCTGGATTTCTGATTCCTCGCTAAGTCTTAATCTTGAGAATAGATCTACATCTGCAGTTCTAATCCTACTCAATGTAATAATTTGGAAGCTGATTTGGCAGCCCTTTGGGATTTTACGGTGACTTTTGAGTTTTTGCTCTGAGCAGTTCTGCCCGTGACGCTTCATGAGTGGAGATACATTGCCTCCTTTATTTTCAATACCAGAGCTAGACACCCCTTTCCGATCTCCAACACTGGACTGAGAAAGTTTATTACCTTGCAGCACTTTAGGGTTCAAAGCTTCAGGCTTCAAAGTATATGACTCCTTCTTTCGAAGCACTCTAGCTTTTTTTTTGGCCTTTTGCAGCTTTTTCTCGCGCCAGAACTCGCGCGTAACATGAGTAATTTTCCACAAGTCTCCGAGTTCTTCACTCCTTCTGTCTAGTTCATTCTAAATATCTATTGAGTTACAGACAAATACAACAATAAAGCACTTTCCCTCAGGCCACTTCCAATTGTTATATTCCTACGCCTTTCAGAGTATCCCAACCCTCTATCTAGGTAATTCGGAAAGCATCCCTCCATCCCCCCAGTGGCTTCCACACCAAATAATACGGCGTTGAATATCTTTGGAGGGATTAATAAAGTGTCATTACATTTTTTTTTACAAAAAAAAAGACTAATGGTATTTAGATACATTACCTGACTTTGACTCCAAAGCTCAGTATTCAGCATCAGCTTCACCCTCAGCGTTTTCTATATACACAAAACGCAGTTCAATTAAGTGTATTCAGATATGAATTAGTATAAAATCTTCCCTACTTATCTTCCGCATCTAGGAAATTTTTACTTCATCCAAGACCCATTTCACTCCGTCCACGACCATATCCGGCTGAGTTACCAGGACAAAGTGACCACTCTCGTCAGCAAACACGAGTTTTCCCCTCGTAGAAAGTTTCAAATGTTCCTTCATGAGCCCCTCGCTCTTCTTATCAGCAATTTCGATCAGGTTCCTAACATAACTCCTCTGCTCCTCAGTTCCATTCCCCCTTTCAACACCGGCCTTATACAACCCACTCCAATCCCTGCTCCTCAGGCCCCCAATTACATAAACCGGTTTATCTCCAAGTAGCGGCTGCTTTTTCCGCAGCTCTTTTTTCAGCAAAGTTTCAAAACTCGGGGCGTATTCATCTTCCTCTTTCTTTGCCTGTAGCAAGTATTTCTCTGTTGCTCCCTCGCCATCGAATGCATCCCACTCTTCTGGGGTGAACTTATGCTCCGATCTGATACCGATACCAGAAAAGAAATCAACGCCTTCGGAAATCACTTGCAGATTTGCATCATTGGGATTTAGAACCTGTAGCGCAGTCTCGTGATTGGCATCGACGAATACTACACCAGCGATGTGAGGGCCATTTCCTGTAAGAGCAATGAATTCGTTTATGAGTATACCAGCCCAAGAATGTCCAACTAGAATCAGAGGATTGGAGATAGAAGCTTTCTTAACTAGATAAGAGAGTTCTAACGCAATGTTCTCGGCTGTGGGTGCAAGAGGTGACAGCTCGGAATTGCCATAGCCAGAACGGTCGTAATTGTAGCTGCGTAACGAGGGAGAAAGTAGCCGTGTCACAGCCGCCCAGACGCGACTGGTACTTTCCACGCCTGCTATGAATAACACAACGGGCTCTTTGGAGCTGGTGGGCTCTGGGCCGTGGGTGTAGAGGGCGAGTGAGTGAGTGCCGATGTTGACAAGAGTGGGGGTTGAGGAAGACATTATGAGGTTGTGAAGCTATGAGGCTTTACGGCTTGCGAAATTCCGATGGGGCGCGGTATATGATGATGCTCTTCAAATTTCCAAGCCACTGCATCCATACATATACTTTATCCCTACTGATGCTTTGTCAGGTCTCTGAGTCAGGCCGTCTTCCCTGAGCGTAAGCGAAGCTCGGACGTAATCATGGTCAATGACCGCTAAGCTTTCCATGCATCTAATTGAAGATTTTCTACAGAGATCCCGAGGGGAATGGAAGTCTTTACGCAAAAGTACCTCGAGAGCACGTCACAAGAATTGCATATAATTATGGAAGGGCGTGAATCAACGGCTTTGCAAGCGATAGCCAATGGCCAATTCAAGCAACCCACGCTTAACTATTTTTGATCCTTTGTGCCGAGATCGTGGAGTGCTAATAGAAAAGCATTCTCTTATCTATCTCAAGTCTGTCAACAATGCTATTTTTGGGGTAGTGCTTCGAAAACAGTATGCTTATCAGCTATTTAAAGGGAAAACCCTAGCTTTCTTGTTACCCATACAGTTTAGGCTCGGAACTGTTAGCCACTTCGGGTAAACTGCAGCGTACCCCTGAACCTGATATCGGTACCGGTAACTCGGAACGATATCCAACAAAACCGACCTACATCTCGACTGCCAAGCCCGTATTATTCTCCATTCCTGCTTGCTTTTCGGCATTGCATGAGTTTGCCCCGTGGAAATATTTCCTAGTCATGAACTCTTCTAGTATTTGTGTTGCAGATGCAGATGCATTTTTTGGTCCTCAGGTCGATCCATGTCGCAGACAATTTGATTTCACGTTACTTTTCGAGCAGAGTGTTTTTACCGTCGGTCCATCTGCAATATTTATTGTACTGCTTTCTCTGAGAATACCGAAGCTAAATCGGGAGAAGAGAAAAACATTGCCGAATTCACTTTGGGTTTTCAAACTAGTGAGTTTACCCCATCGATCATTATCATACGCGGGGCTCTAACAACGACAGATTGTAATATCAGTGATTTTGTGTCTTCAAATTGCTCTTTTAGCATCATGGATAGTTTCTCAAGGTCAACAAACACCCGTATCTATTCCAGCAACCGTCCTGTCAGTAATTGCGACGATTGGTCTCGCAGCATTATCGAGCTTGGAGCATAACCGATCTATACGCCCTTCATTAGTGATTTGCACTTATCTTCTCCTTTCAACGCTGTTAGATATAGCCCAGACAAGAACACTTTGGTTGCAACATGGAAACACAGCATTGTCGGCATTATTCACATGTAGTGTGCCAGCCAAAGCAGTTCTGCTATGTCTCGAAGCGTTCGAGAAAAGATCTTTTCTAAAAGATCCTTACAACAGATATCCCCCCGAAGCTTTGGCAGGAGTTATAAGTACGAGTCTTTTCTGGTGGCTCAATACACTCATTCAAAGTGGCCACCGAAATCTGCTCAGTCTTGGTGATCTTTTTGACACCGATAAAGCCTTGTCATCTTCTTCTCTAGAGGCAAAGATGCAAAATGCATGGCAGAATCAATCGCGCAATGGAAAATATTCCCTCCTCTTCGCCATCCTTACAAGTTTCAAAGTTCCTCTGCTCACACTCATATTTCCGCGCCTTTGTCTGATTGGGTTCAGATTCTCTCAGCCATTGCTCATAAATCGAGCCATCTCGTTGATTGAAAATCCCGAGACGCCGGGAAACCAGAATATCGGATATGCATTGATCGGCGCAGCGGCTCTTATATACCTTGGTCTGGCTATTAGCACTGCCCAGTACCAACACCAGATATTCCGAGTCATCGCCATGATTAGAGGCGGGTTAGTCTGCATTATTTATAATGTAACGCTAGCTCTTGATGCGAACTCTACAGGCGATTCTGCAGCAGTCACACTAATGAGTACAGATATAGAACATATTGGAACTGGGTTCCGTAGTGTAGATATTTTATGGGCTGGTCCAATCGAAGCTGGTATTGCGGCATATTTATTACAGCGGGAAATGGGCCTAGCATGTGTCGCACCTGTCATTGTTTCACTTGGTGAGTCGAATTGGAAACTTTGGGATATCATTCACTAAGATCCATAGCATGCACGATTGGAGCATTCTCAATCATGAAATGGGCGAAACATACTCAGAAGGAATGGGTCGAAGCGGTTCAAAAACGCGTTGCGATTACGTCTTCAGCACTTAAATCCATAAGGGGTATCAAGATGCAGGGACTCACAACGCGATTATCTGAAGACTTGCAGGAGCTTCGTGTCCAGGAACTCGAGTATGCGAAGCCGTTTCGTAGGAATATTATTGCCACTGCTGTAACTTCTAATATTACGACCCTGTGCGGGCCAGCTATAACTTTTATTGTCCATGTTCTTATTCAAAGAACCAAAGGTTCGGCAACGTTGAATATTGGACAGGCTTTCACTAGTCTGTCTTTGATTTCGTTATTAAGTACGCCGGTTTCAGAAATGGTTCAGACCATTCCTACGTGAGTTATTTTCATGGACATTCAAAAGATACGACTAACTCGAGAGAAAGATTTGCGGCCGCAATGGGATGTATGGAAAGAATCCAGACTTATATCAGGACAAAAGACCGTAACGATCCTAGATTTTCCAGTCCTAGTTCTGAACACATCTCGATATCTGAGGAATCTGGAGGCGATATCAATCTCGCTTCCCATGAGATTGAGTTGCAAACAATCCGTTCAGTCATGCCCGTCTCTTCGTCCCATGCCTGGAAAAAAGATCTCATTACAATCAAAGATGCATCGTTTAATTTCTCACCGGGAGGCACACCAGTTCTCAAAGACATCAATCTTGAAATTTCTCGTGGAACTTTAACAATGGTTATCGGTGCTATAGGAAGTGGGAAATCATGTCTCCTAAAAGCAATGCTTGGAGAATTACCGAGTAGTAAAGGATTTGTATTCGCGAATACTTCAAGTATTGCGTTTTGTTCTCAGACACCATGGTTGCCCAATAGCAAACTTCGGGAACTCGTGCTTGCGGGATCGAGCTACGATGAGGTTTGGTATAATGCGGTGCTCGGGGCTTGTGTACTAAATCATGACATTGCCACATTTCCGAATGGCGAGGAAACAGTAATCGGTAGTGATGGAGCGACGCTGAGCGGGGGACAGAAGCAGAGATTGGTGAGTCGCTTTGTTGTTCATCTTGAGACTTTGATCTACTTCCTAGATTGAGGCTAATCGTGTTCAGGCTTTGGCACGCGCGTTGTACTCCAGAGAAGACTTACTTTTGATCGATGATGTTTTCAGTGGATTGGACTACAAGACAAATAAAGCTGTATTCCGCAATGTTTTTGGTACAGAAGGACTTTGCAAGTTGCATAAAATAACTGTGGTTCTTGCCACGCATGCTGGTAAGAGCAAACTCAAGTAAGACCACAAACAAAATTAACTGAGCTGACAACATCTAGTTGAACATCTGCAATCTGCAGATAACATTATTGTTCTATCCAATAACGGCAGCATTCTAGAGCAGGGAGATTTTCGAAAACTTCGCGAGAACGATGATAGCTATGTCAAAGACTTGATATTGCATGAAAGTCCCGACGAGAAATCAGCCGAAACACCCATCGCAGAAGCCATGAACAACACGTCGGCCAAACCAAAATCGCTTGAATCCAACGACATAAACCGTCAAGATGGTGACGTCAGTGTTTACTTCTATTTCGCGAAGTCTGTAGGCTGGATCTATTTCTGTCTTTTCGTCGGAACAGTGGTTCTTTATACTTTCTCTAGCGAGTTTCAAGCTGTTCTCCTGGAACTATGGTCTAAAGCGGAGACTGATCATTCGGGTGTCTATACCAATATGTACATGGGCTTGTACGCAATGCTATCCGTATTGGCTTTGTGTGGAATTGGTGGGTTACTGTGCGTCACGTTGTTGTTTGCAGGCCCATATGCTTCTATTAATCTTCACCGCACGCTCTTGAATACTGTCATGACTGCGCCATATTCCTGGTTCACAGCAACTGATAGCGGGGTAACGCTAAATAGGTAGGTAACTTGATTGTCTAACACTGCTCAATATCAACTGACACTTTATAGATTCAGTCAAGACATGAGTTTAATCGACATGGAGCTTTTGATAGGAATCGTCGATACATTCGCAGGTTCATTCATGGCAATTGCTCAAGCAATACTTATTGCCATTGGAGCCAAATACGTAGGAGTGATTCTACCATTAATCATCGGAATCCTTTATATTCTACAAAAAGTTTACTTGAAGACATCAAGACAACTTCGATTATTAGATCTAGAATCTAAATCACCGCTCTACTCACACTTTACGGAAACACTCAGCGGACTCGCGACAATTCGCGCATTTGGCTGGCAAACCCAATTAGCCGAGAAGAATCGAAAACTTCTGGATGTCTCGCAGAAACCCTACTACTTACTTTACTGCATACAGAGATGGCTCAATCTTGTTTTGGATCTCATCATTGCTGGTATTGCTGTTATTCTAATCACGTTTGCAACACAGATGCGTGGAATTACAAGTGCAGGTACTCTCGGTATCGCGTTAGTGAATATTCTACAATTCAACTCGACGTTGAGTTTTCTTATTCGAAAATGGACTCAGCTAGAAACTTCTATTGGTGCTGTAGCCAGAGTGAAAAGCTTTGAGACGAATACTTTGTCGGAAAACGGTCCTTTGGAAGTTAATCTACCGCCACCCGAATGGCCCGTTAAGGCTAAAGTCGAGTTTAGAGATGTGACTGCAACTTATGGGTAAGATCCTACCAGGGAAGTTACACGTAATCTACTAACTGTATTGACAGTATCGACGAACCCGCTGTGCAGGGTGTCTCATTTTGTATCGAGGGTGGCACGAAATTGGGTATAGTTGGAAGAACTGGGTCGTGAGTTTACTCTAATCCGTTATTCACGTTTAAAGATCTAACGTGTTTCTCCATAGCGGGAAATCATCTCTAACATTAGCACTCTTCCGGATGCTCGAGCTAAAAACAGGAGATATCCTCATTGATAACATCTCCATTTCTACTCTCCGGCGTGAATTAGTACGCTGTTCTTTCATCACCATTCCCCAAGAACCTTACTTTCTATCTGGTACTGTCGGCTTTAATGCAGATCCGTTTCATTCTCTAGACAACCAAGTAATCCAGACTGCACTTGTTCGTGTTGGACTATGGGGCATAATATGCGATAACGGAGGCTTAGAAGCACCCATGAACGCAACGCCTCTCAGTCAAGGTCAGCAGCAACTTTTCTGCATCGCAAGAGCATTGATCAGGAAAGTGGCGTTGGGGAATAAGGATCATGGAATTCTGGTGCTGGATGAGGTGACGAGCAATGTTGATTCTGCTAGTGAAGAGATCATGTTGAGGATTTTGGATGAGGACTTTAAAGGCTGGACAGTGCTTGCTGTAGCTCATAGATTGGGGACGATTAGGAGTTACGATAGAGTTTTAGTTCTTGATAAGGGGAGTGTGGTGGAGGATGGAGCGCCGAAAGATTTGATCCGAAAAGAGGGGGGGTTATTCAAGGAACTATGGGAGAATGGATTTGGGAAAGAGAGCACCGTGTAATTTGTTGAGTAAAGCTGTGTTTCTTTATTTACTTTTGTTGTTTCTCTTACTTGTAAACAAAGGAAATTCTTAGATTGTCAATTAGCTTAATCTTTATATATATTATTCAACATATCTGTAGCGTGGCATACATAGCGCGGCATACACTCGTACCCATGCCGGAAGTTTTCACCACATCCAATACAATTGAGGATGAAAACCCTCCAACGTACATGTTGAAATCTATCCATAGCCCCCATTACATGTAGCACACTCAGTTCCCCATTTGATTCCCATTGCATCCTGTCAATGTCGTGTTATGGACTACCATCACATGTTGACCTCTTCTGACAACCAAAACTCTATCCAGAGACACAACGTCGCCGATCACTTTTTGAATGAGAAGAGGATAACAAGAATATTGGTTCATTGAGCGATATCTACAATATACGCCGTGGCATGGAATGGAGCAAAGCTCATTAAGCGTGGAGATGAAATTGTCGTGTTGAAGCTGTCACAAAGGGAAATATATTTTACATAACACTTGGGGACAATAAACTTATTGGCCATGCTTTGTTGAAAGTTGAAAAGTGATCAAGACATTGATATCGTGATGAATAGAAGATGTTTTGCTCGAGCCTATCCACGCTTCTGACCGGCCCATCATCGGGTAAACTTACATATTTCGTCCGAGACCATCCGAGTCATAAATTCTCCTTTCTCTTACTGAAGCTGAGTCAAGTTTTCTTTCTTCAAGGGAACATCATGACGACGCGGCGTCTCCGTTTGTATAAATAAATTTCATTGTATTGTAATGCGAAATATATCCTCAATTTGTCTTTGTACACCTACTCCATTGCGGCCTCAATAGATTTTCCCATTTCCAATTTCTAAGCTTTCATGCAGATCTCTTCTGGACTTTGTTGTTTGCAAGGTCCTGATATTAACAAAGGGATTCCCCTACATACCTTTCTTGCCTAGACGAAAAAGGGAGATGGGATGGAGATGCCGCAGTGGAGTCCTGTCCATCCATACACCGTAGTGACCGTCTGTACCAAAAATCGCAACCAAATCTCATTTCACAAACGTTAGGCCCCAGCAGAAATCCTAGTAGGATAGTAATCGGGACACGGGTTTCCAGGGCATGTAGCCTGTAGGGCCAATTTTCTCAACCCCTCAAAGATTCCCTTGAGTTCTAGAACGATTGGGATGATATTGGTTCGTGCTAAGGTTGCGTGGATCCGGGAATATAATAGGTGAGTTATGAAATGGAGAATGAGAGTGTGTGAATTTAATTGAATGAGGGAAATAAAATGACGGACACGTAAAGGATCATTTAATGGTCGATGGAGTTGATGGGGTAGTTGGAGATTTGTTGGTTGAGAGTTTCCACTACTGTACCGGTAGTACCGTTGCTCGTACTGCAATGATTCTGGATACCGATGCCACTGTGTGCTCCGTATACTACGCGGCTACGGCAATTTCGATTTCGATTCTGATTTCGATTCTGAGGGAGAAGTCAAGGACGGTGAAGAATGAAGAATGAATAATGAAGATTCAAGACTCAAGATTGTTTGGTAGGTAATCTAACGGTGAACACAAAATGATGCAGCGGATTACGACTACAAACGGATACATACCCTCACTCACACTCAATCGGAAAATAAGTCTGAGAGGGAACATGGTAACATTAGCAAGCATCTCCATAGAAAAAGAGCCACGACTGCTCTCCAATCTTACTAACCCTAATCTAACCATCAAAATGGAAATGGACTTTGGCCTCGTGCATGCAGTAATGCAACAATAATGCAAACACGGCAGTGACGATCTGCGGAACGCACTGTACCTAGCTACGTATAGCAATGAAGATCTGATAGCTATCGTAAAACAGTAATCTCTCATCCCTACGAATGGTGTATCAAAAACTCCGAGCCGTGCGAGCTATCAGATCAGTGCTTTTTTATTGTTTCCTTCTTTCCCCCTCTCCTCCGTTGTGCCAAGCTTTACGATCAAACATGTTAAAAGAAAAGGCTAACCTTACTTACTACTGTTTGGGGTTGACCAATTCATTCTCCTTGCTACATTCTGTAGATAGGTCGGTAGACAGGTAGGTAGATAGATAGATAGGGTCGGTAGGTCAGTAGGTCGGTAGGTGTAGGTACGTAAGTGTAGGCAGGAGTGAAACAGTCGTACAATAAACTTATGAATTATAGATCAAACCTGCGAGGCATATTTCTCTGTACGAATCAGACGAAAGTTATTTTCCTCACTGAATCAATTGTGATGCCCCTGATTCTTCCCGGGTATATACCGTACCTATCAGCTCAGCTTACCAAACTCCAGACGCTCGCGATGAAAACTGCTCGGCTATAATTGTTAGTTCCTGGTTATGGTGAGGAGATCTAATGCAGGTACCAGATTCCCCCAAGCTTGCCGAGAGAATCGAAAGTCCAATAAGAATGGATGAATACTCTGGACCTTGCTTTCCCTCTGACCGCAGGAATATGATTAACAACACATGATAAGGGTCATCGAAATGGTTTCTAGACCTTCATCCATGAATCTTGGAACCTTTACACTTCCTTAACTTTTGAGATTTTCAATATATTTTTTACAATTTTGAGTTTGACAATCTGCGTTTGTTCGGAGCTGAGCTGAGCTGAGCTGAGCTGAGCTATACTGTAGCTGTTGCCAATTAGGTAAAACAGAAACGAAACAAAAACGCATCGAACAGAGAGTTTTTGCTCATCCATGTCAACCCCAGACTCTCGTTCTTGTAATCTTGACAAGCAGCCCCAACATCATTCAGGGAGCGAAATTCATGCGAGGCCCTGTCGGAAATCTTGTTGGTCCCACACGCTCGTTTCATTAATTAATACGAGATGAACTGCCGCATGCTTCTGTGAAATCTGGATTCCGTCGATATGACATCACGTTTGCCGGATGAGGCTTTATACATATCTGTTTCGATGTGCTTTTCCGTGGGACAGACGGGAAGCAAGAGATTCGCGTGTGTGATTGTGAACCTGTCGTTTTGTTATAGTGTTAAATACCTCATATAATGAATGTGAAGTTATATGGATCGGGAGTTTGCAGTAGATAGATGAATGACAGTGACCTGATGACCTGATTGATGACTTGATTAAATGCTTGAATAAGTAAATACGCTACTAGTGCATCTTTCATAGATCTAGGCTATCTATCAATTGATCGATCTGTAAATGAATCCTTCTGGGTCATTACCTGGGCAAGGCTCTTTATACCTGTCCATCAACAATCCAACAACCGGCCCTAAGGCTCACCAAACGACCTCGGTGATCTCCACCAAACCTTTCAACCCAACCTTTTTGATCCTCCAGGAATCATCTTTTTCGTAAATATACATCACACTGACTGAGGCTTTGTTTCGAGTTTCACGACGTTTCCAGAAAATCCAGTCAGATTTGTTCCTTTTCCCTTTCTTCGTCTCCAGCGTTTCGAGATTGCCCTTACTGTACGTAGGTAGGTAGCTAACTAACGCATCCCAACGATTTGTCGATGCCCATCCCAGCCATGTATTGAATTCTCCACGAGCACAGAGACAATCAAATCCTCGCATTGGTAAATGTCCAATATTATGAAAACGTTAGATCTTCACAGACAGGTATGAAAGGAAGTATGCCCACAGGATCAGTTGTACAAAACTGTCTCAACTGAAACATCAGGGCACTATCCCTCTCTCGTGCTATCCCATCGTACAAGAGCGCAATATCCCCCGCGGCTGTGCTCATGAATGAGAATTGTTTCGAGAAAAGAAAGTATCGTTTGAAAGAACCGATGGTATGATTCGAATCATATCGCATTCTGAATAATCATCTCATACGGATTATTCACCTGCAAGCGCTCACATCATTCATTCATTGCCTTCCCTCGACAAATCTATGCTTGAATCAGAATCGAAATTATAATTTCAAGACTTTTTATGCTTCTACTTCCTCATTTTACATTTCTATCTGTACACCCAAATCACAATTTTATTCGCATCAATATCATTTCACATAATATCATTTCATATCACCATCACCATCACCATCACAATTGACCGCCACCAACCCATCTACCCACGGAAAGCACCAGCACCACCACTTTCCATCCCAACCCAAAAGGTATGTACCGTCTCTAGTCCCGGCTGTCCGAGATGAAGCAAATAAGGCTTGTATAAAGTGTTTCAGACAGAGTAGAGAATGACAGCGAGCACCCCTACCAGGCACCCACCTTCATCTTCCTGCAGCATGATTCGTTTGCTAACCCTCCGTGAGAGAAAAAGGAACCAATTGAACCTCGCGGAAGAATATCAAACCCCAGCAAAACAACTCCTCCTCCTAAAAGTCTAGTCTCTGCCAATCCTCACGAAATCGTCCAAGCCATCCTGGTTTCTTCTCGAGTTCATCTTAATTATTTTCGTTCGTGGGTATAGTGCAGAAGCAAGAGAGAAAGGAAAGAGAGAGAGAAAGGTCTCTTTCATTCTCAATATTGAGTCTTCATATTAAAGAAATATCAACACGCTAGCCCGCTATTTAGAATCCTCAAAGGTAAGTAAATTTGGCATAAGTGAAGATTAAGTATTTTGGATGCGCTATCTTCGGTCTATCCCGTACGCTATCACACTGACAAGAGAGTTCTCTTCGTAAATAATGTCCTTGTGTTTTTTCTTTATACATTTCTATTCTGAGGAATAAAGAATGGATTTAATGTGATTGTCTAGTTTCTATTATCGTATCCCATTCACTCTTTTGGTACCTGAATGACGAAATCGTTTGCCGACAGATAAGAGAAGAACAGAAGAAGTGAAGTTTGATATCTCAATATAACTTCAAAGAAATTCATCGACAATATCTTTTTGTACGCTGTGTACGGAAATTGCCCTTGAATATTTAATATCAATCCAATTCCCCCTTCAATCTTTTAAACTTCATTCACCAGAATATTATCTACATTTCACTCACTTATTTATTCATTCATTACTCTTTTTAGCTAATTTTATTAGAAAATATCCTTGTTAATCATCATCATCCAATCCTTCTACTTTCCACAAGAAACCCTAGACCAAAGCACTTTCAAAAGTATCCACTAAATCTTATTGGCATCGCTCCACAGTAAACCAACCCCAGTCTCACCCATCCGTCAAACTCTACTGCGTTGAAATAAAACCACCTTCTTTTCCGCCAATCTGGATATTGTCCTTTTTACCCACCACCACAACTTTTACATTCCTTACAACCAGTCTTTCGAGACACTTACACTCATTCGAGCAGCTTGAAATTCTTCGAAAGAATATATCCTCACGAGTACAGCAGTGCTGCCAATCTTTTAACGCCAATTTCATAACGAAACTCCCGGTCCAAGTACACTCACTCACTTTCTCGAAGAAAGCAGCGGAAATTCCAAATATTATCGCAACACAAGGAAACTAAAAATCCACATTACCATCAACATCAATCAAAATGCGTTCCTCAATCGCTCTCGCTTCCGTCTGCGCTGCCTTTGCAGCTGCATCCCCACTCGTCAAGAAGGGTCTTGAGATCGGCGCTGCCGTTCAAGTCGTCGAGACACAAGTTGATGTCGTTACAAACGTGGTCATGGTCACTGTTACTGGAGAGGCAGTCACCGTTACCGCTGGAGCCGAATCTACCCCCGCTCCTGTTATCGTAACTGTCTCTGCCCCAGCTCAATCCAGGCCTCACAGACACTCCCATTCTCAAGCCGCCCCTGCCCCGGCACCAACCACAACTTCCCAATCTGTCGCTGTCGTTGTCGTTACCGAAACCCAAGCTCCGGCTACCTATGCTGCCGCTCCAGCCACCACTGAAGCTGCTGCTGCTAAGGTTGTTGCTGTCACTACAAGCTCCGCCGCCCCTGTTGAAGCTACTACTGCTGCCGTTGCCTCTGCCACCGATGCTCTCACCCCAACTTGTGTCGCTGCACACAACGCTGCTCGTGCTAGTCATAAAGCTAGCGCCATGACCTGGAATCAAACTCTTGCTGACTACGCCGCTCAAGAGGGTAGCTGCACCACATTTGCCCATGACTTGTAAGTATTCTTCCTCTCTCATATAATAAAATGTGAGCTAATACAAAATAGGACCGCTGGTGGTGGTGGATACGGACAAAACATTGCCGTTTCCGGAAACTCCGACTCAGGTGCTTTTACTACTGAAGCCGCCCTCGCTGATCACATCAAGCAATGGTATGAAGAGGAATCTCTCTTCGGATCCTTGTACGGTGTTGCCAATCCATCTGAGGCTGTTGGCGACTTCTTGCATTTCACTCAAATCGTCTGGCAAGGATCCCAACAAGTTGGATGTGCCGTCAAGACTTGCGGAACTGACAACTCCATCTACCCAGGCATGTACATCTGGTACAGCGTCTGCAACTACTACCCAGCAGGGAATGTTATTGGTGAATTCGCCACCAACGTTCTCTCTTAAATGATATCATGCCCATTTGCACACAAAGGAGTTCTTGGCGTTTAAGCTCTGGAGCCGAACTCACCTTTCATGTATGAACTCCTATTGAGAGGGGGGTTTTGTTGCAGAGCTCTGGACCGCAACTCCACACCTTCGATACGCATCTAACGACATCATATTAAAAAATGGACGGAAATGGATGGATCTCGCGTCTTCCCTGGGTGTTTGACGACCTTCTTGACTTTACGCGTTGCGCCTTTTAGATACCCCTTGATAGACTTGGGTTCCTAATTGCCTTAAGTTGTTTCGCACGTATTAGCATTCTTCTGCTCATTATTCAGTTCTTGTACATAGTTGAACTTAAATAGGTCCTTGAGATCCTTTTTTCCAAAACTTCATTGGTTCTTGATTGCATCTGTGATTGTGATTTGATTGTGATTTACCATTCCTTGCATTCCTTGGAGACCTGCCAGAGCGTAAGATGATTCATCGATTCCCCTCAGATCAATGAGGAATCTCGTTAAACCTCAACCGCGTTCTTGGGCGTTGATCCGATCTAGTTCAAGCGGATCTACAACGATGTGACGATAAATGCATGGTTGAAGTGAGGTCTGATTGAGATATGTGCGGGATGAATAAAGCTTGGCAAAAATGAGTCAGTCTTCGGTAGTGGCAGCGTGGGATAAAACGGTCCGTGCCTATGTGTCCGAGTTAATCAAGAGGTGATGGAATACTGGCGATAAGGCGATACGCCTAGAAATGTCTCGACTTTTTTTCTATCTTCACACAATACTAGGTACATGAAGATAGATATCTTTCCGAATTCAGGTTGTGTATGTACTCTTTCTTAAATGTGTTGAATACTTTTAAGCATCTATTTGATTGTCAGATATCTTAGATCATATCTTATATTCATTTGAAACAAAGTCGTCCTTCGAACACGAAAGCGTGCTATTCAATCGGGATAACGAGACACCCGTTAGTGACCTTGAGAGTCAACTCGACAACACCAACAGCTCAACTCCACTTCTCGCGCACGCAAATTTTACCTTCCCATTTGAGATTGAACATACATATTTCGGTCCACTTCAAGACCATTAGACTTTTCAATTCAAAGATATACATTTGAGTTCAAGGCATGATGACTTCAAACATGCGTGGAGTGGGGGAGGCGCAAGGCATTGGCCAGGCTTTGAAGGGTATGTTGGGAAAAGCTACCACGACGGTACCGGAACAGAAGAATGACAAAGTGCAGCTGGTCAATAGAGCCAGTGAAAGCAAGAGTCCATATGTTCGCGCTCATTCTGCGAATCCGGTGGCATGGCAGCTTTGGGGAGATGAAGCAATTGACTTGGCGCGTCGGGAAAATAAATTGTTGTTTGTGAGCATTGGTTACAGCTCCTGCCATTGTAAGTTCTCCCTTCTTTGAAACTTGCCAATGATACGATCAAGGGCTTACGACATGGAACAAAGGGTGCCATATAATGGAGCGCGAGTCGTTCGAAAACGAAGAAGTAGCTGCGATATTAAATAGCTCATTTATACCCATCAAAATCGATCGCGAAGAACGTCCGGATATTGATAGGATTTATATGAACTTTGTACAAGCCACAACTGGTTCTGGAGGATGGCCGCTGAATGTCTTTTTGACACCGAGTTTGGAGCCAGTATTTGGGGGTACATATTGGCGGGGACCAAGTAAGACGACAGATTTCGAAGATCAGGTCGACTTTTTAGGTATCCTGGATAAATTGAGTACTGTTTGGTCAGAGCAAGAATCACGATGTAGACAGGATTCGGCACAAAGTTTGCAGCAATTGAAGGATTTCGCCAATGAGGGTACCTTGAGTAACAGGCTGGGGGAGGGTGTGGACAATATCGATCTCGAGTTACTGGAAGAAGTCACTGAACATTTCGCTAGTAGCTATGATAAGGCAAACGGAGGGTTTGGGTCAGCTCCAAAATTTCCCACCCCTTCGAAAATTGCCTTCCTGCTTCGTTTGGGTCAATTCCCACAAGCTGTAATTGACATTGTTGGACTTCCTGATTGTCAAAATGCTAGGGAAATCGCTATTACGACTCTTCGAAAAATGGCTCGTGGTGGAATTCATGATCACATTGGAAATGGCTTTGCTAGATATTCTGCCACTGCTGATTGGTCTCTTCCTCACTTTGAAAAAATGCTTTACGATAACGCACAGCTTCTGCATCTCTATTTGGATGGCTTTCTTTTGTCGCGAGACCCGGAGTTTCTAGGAGTCGCATACGATATCGCGAATTATTTGACGACCACTCTTTCACACTCGGAGGGAGGGTTTTATTCAAGCGAAGATGCCGATAGTTACTACAAAAATGGCGATTCCGAGAAACGAGAAGGCGCCTATTATGTTTGGACTAAACGAGAATTTGAAAATATTCTTGGCAGCGAACGTGGACTAATACTTTCAGCTTTCTTCAATGTCACTAGCCATGGTAATGTAGGGCAGGAGAATGATCCACATGACGAATTTATGGACCAGAACGTATTGGCCATTTCAAGCACTCCATCTGCATTAGCAAGCCAATTTGGCATCAAGGAGTCTGAAATTATAAAAGTTATCAAGGAAGGCAAAGCGCAATTAAGAAGACGTCGAGAAGCTGACCGGGTAAAGCCGGCTATGGATGACAAAGTCGTTGTCAGCTGGAATGGTATTGCGGTAGGGGCTTTGGCTAGATTATCCTCCGTTATTAACGGGTTTGATCCAGTTAAGGCACAAGAGTACCTAGATGCAGCCCTCAAAGCAGCTACATTTATCAAGAAGAACTTATACGATGACAAAGCTAAGATTCTCTACCGGATTTGGCGTGAAGGACGAGGTGATACTCAAGGATTTGCGGACGATTATGCATTCTTGATTGAAGGACTTATCGATTTATATGAAACCACTTTCGATGAGAAGTGGCTTCAATGGGCCGACGAACTTCAACGTAAGTGATATCTCTTTCAATTGACACATAATACTAATTGCAATCAACAGAATCACAAATAAATCTTTTTTACGACAAGAATGGCACAGGCGCATTCTTCTCAACCACCGCCTCTGCTCCAGACGTGATTCTTCGTCTCAAAGATGCCATGGATTCTTCCGAACCTTCTACAAATGGCATCTCTTCCTCAAATTTGTATCGCCTATCTTCAATGTTCAATGACGAATCTTATGCAAAGAAGGCGAAAGAAACTGTGAAAAGTTTTGAAGCTGAAATGTTGCAATATCCGTGGTTATTCCCTAGTTTCATGCCGGCGATTGTAGCTAGTCACTTGGGTGTCAAGAGTGTGGTGATTCATGACGCAGCTGGTGATGATTTAGGGGGAAGATGGGTTCAAGAATTTGAAAAGAAGCCCCGAGGCTCTTTGGGATCGATTATTCGGTTAAATACTTCGAGGGGGGATGGTCAGTGGTTAAGAGAGAGAAATCCATTGTTGAAAGATGCGGGGAAAAGCGATAAGACTAAGATACTCATCTGCGAAGATGGGGTATGTAAAGAAGAGGAAGAGCCAATCTTTGTGGACTCGGGTATAAAGATGGAGGAAAGCCCCATGGAAAATGATAGTTTTAAAATGGCCGGTTTGAAAGAATCATTATCGGGCTCGGAAGCAAGTTTAAATAAGGGTCAAGGGGAGACAGCCTTGAAGGGAAATCTACAGCAAGCAGATCTTGTGGCTAAAAGTAACGTCGCGGATAAAGGAAAGGAAAATTAGGTACACGTGAAAAGGAAAATATATGGTTAGCTATGATGGCGTCATTGTTGATAGGGATTTAGCGGAGTTTCAGAGATGTATGGTATGGTATAACATGTATACAATGAATGGATTTCGCTCACTTGCTTACCGATTTTTTTGATGTTCTCTCTGTCTGCTCTTAGTGATATGTACTCGATGACTAGTGTGTTTTCCAATTTGAAAGTAGCATCACAAACAACTCTGAAAGAGTGCAATGGTGGTAGGCTGCTCGGCTTTTCGGGAATCGTCACTGAGACTTGTTTGTGGAGAGGCGAATTCTCAATTTTCATTGAGTTTTGAGTGTTGAGGTGTATGTACTTAAGTAAGAGTGTGAATTGTGATGCTAGAACCTGGGGGGAGCGTCTGGGAAGAGATAAGTGAAATGTGTGGAAGTAGTTAGGTAATATATATATATATATGATTTAGCGCCCTTTTAATAGGTTTTGAATTAGTGCGGTCGCTTTGTGGCTTAGGGTGTGCACTGCGTACTTGATGTGTAGTTTAGAATATCTTGTGCAGGAAAAAAATGTTCAATATTTGCATTGAGAACGTGTATTACTCTACACGTATTGCTCTAGAGCTTTTTTTGCAGGGATTTGTTTTCTTTCTTTTCCTTTCTCTCTTTCTCTCTTTCTGTCTTTCTCTCTCTTCTTCTTTTTGTCATTTTTATCGTTCTCTTTCGTTCGCTAGAGGGAAAGGGTAGACGCCTCTTCTCTAATGGTGAAATGTGTATTATCTGTTACTGATATAGTAGATAGACTATGTGATGCTAAAATCTCCTTTTCCAGTCAAATATGTGTCAGAAGTGTTTCACAAACTTGCACCTGTTCATAGTATAACATGAGGGGTACTTTCAACAGTTTTATTGTAGCTGAAACAGAGATACTAATGTGTACATGATCTTATCTAATCACACGTCATTTAAATATTCAGTCTTAATATATCCCACGTTCTTCAGTACCTCTCATACTCGCAACCTCCATGAGAATCTAAAGGCCCAAAATTGCATCGTAACCCTCCCCCGCATACATAAATAGAAAAGTTTCTTCGATACTCCCAAACTACCTCTCCTGTTTCCTAGACCGAGATTTCATCCGTTCCAACTCCTCGCTTTTAATCATACTATCCTCCCTGTCCCTAATTTCACAAAAAAACGAGAATACCAAATATAGATTTTGACCAATAAGAATTTGCATCAAAGAAACCAGGCTCAACATGCGTGTTGGCCCAGCGAGTCAGAAGAGGAAGATGGTGTTTTGAAATGCCCCGCGCGAGTACCCCGGTCCATATTCTCTACCTCCCTCGAACGGTTGTTCGGATCCTTGTTTTCCGCTTCGCAATCTCTCATTTCCTCGTCCGTCAGCCCAGCTGTCGCGGAATCAATTTTGCAAAAGGGAATCAGGATACACAGTGCTATACTCGCGCATGTGACCTCGAACCAAAATACGGCTCTGTAACTATCTCGCAAACTTCCGCTTTTGTTCTGCACGGCGCTTGCAATGATCTCAGAGAGACCTAGGCATACCGCGATGGCAAATTGCATTATCGAGTTTATCAGGGCGCCTGCAAGACCCTGTTGAGATGAAGGCAGAGAGGTTGTGATAAAGATGGTGGTGACGTTGAATGTTATATCTATGCCAAAAGTTGCACAGGTCATTGCGGTAAATACCCATGCCCAGAATGATGCATGTATGGGAGCGAGCGCGAATAGTAAAGGGGCAATGATCCAACATATACCAGAGAAGATAATCAGAGCTGTGCCAGGAATGAGATGGAGTATGAAGCCGCCGAATGTACCGATAAGACATCCGCCGATAGCGAGCGGGATAAACCATGCAACCAGTTGCAGGCTCGAAGCACCCAATATGTTGGTACAGTAGAATGTAGCATAAAGGAGAAAGACACCAAGACTTCCATATGTGAAAAATAAGGCGACGAATAGAGGCTTCATATTGGGGACGGCAAAGAGTGAATATGGTAGGAGTGGCTGACTTGCAACATATCGTTCGACGTACATAGCAATTGCGAAGAGAACAATCCCAGAAACAAATGTAATAATGATATATGAGGTCTTGAATCCTTGCGGGGCATAAGCGCTATCCGTTATGGCGAAAACGAAAAGTATGAAACTGGCTGCTAGGAGCCCTGATCCAAGCCAATCCATCTGAAGGTCATCGCGCTTATCGTTTTCGGATGGAATGCATAGCATTGCAGAAGCGACACTCATGAAAGACAAAATAGCCCCCACCCAGAAGAACCTAAAACTAGTTAATTGAATCCATTAATAAGACATGATTGTACATACCATGCCCATTTAGCATATTCGGCAGTCAGCCCAGCAAAGAAAATGCCGATGAAAAATCCAGCAGCCCCACATGCACCATATATACCTGAAAAGCGGTCAGATATGCGTTGGTTTTATCAAGGGCTACTCACTGAAAACGAGATTCTTCCTTGGTCCTGGTCGATAAGTTCGACCTAGTAACATCATCCCGGATGGCATGAATGCAGCTGGCCCCAAACCCTGCAAAGCCCGGCATATATCAAGCATATATTGATCTTTCGAGAATCCAGCAATCAATGACCATAGCGTGAGCCACGCAAGACCAGCGATATAAACTCGTCTTCCACCGTATATATCGGCCAGTCTGCCAAAGGGTAGCATTACGGATGAAACCATCAGAGAATAAGCTGCTGCTGGCCATGTTGATGAGGATATTGGGATATTGAGATCTTTCATGAGGCTTGGAACAATGACGGCAAATCCGCTAACGAAATACTCCTGTGTGAGAGGCGTAAGAACGTAATCAACTCTCGCTGTTTGATTTTTGACATACCGAAAGGACTTGAGAAATACAAGTAGAAAATCTGAGACATCTCATACATCAGCGCTGAAAAGGGACAGTTGAGGTCGAGACATTATTTTCTTCTCGGTGGGGTTTTGACTCTTCAGGTCGTTTGAGAGAAGAACCATTCAAAGGATCAACATCACCCGAGAGATTCAAATGGAACGAGTGGAACACAGCAATTCTACAAGGTAGGAGAGTGAGATGACGTACACAAATCCGATTTCAGTCCATACTGTCTTGAACTGAGGCGGTCTTTGGCGACCTAAGCGCTCGATATCAGATTTCGCTAAATTCGACATGAGAAATATACAAACAGGTCACAGAGCAAAGTACGAGGGAACTATTCTACTTGTACTTTCACAGTAGGTAGGAACAGGCAACTTTATTAGAATGAAGAGTCCAATCGGCGGTTAAAGCGCACTCTCTTGCGCACTCTCGCACATTGTTGGATGATGGTCCACAAATTTCTAACATGCCGTTCAAGCACCCCTCCAAGTCATTCAGGATATTTGCATACTCGACCAGATGGCTGGTATCGAAGAACATCCCTAAAATGGAAAAAGTGCCTATTCCACACTCGTCGGCGAGACTTCCCCGATCCTTGCCAATAGATAGTTCAGAAGACACGACCAATGATATGTTTGCACATGCTGTGATGTGCTTTGATGGAGTACTCGGTCATTCTAGACGCAAAAGGACTCAAAGTTTAACTGCTGGTTTTGACCATAGATAGGTAAGATGGAGCAATGCTTGTTATAATGAATTGTTGGATGATTGGAAGAGATAATTCTGCTAAAGAAGATGATGGGGGAGTGGAGAATGTCCACGAATAAGCACTAAGAGTTGACGGTGGTTAGCTCAGCCGTTGCCATTTTTACTAAATCCACGAAGAACGCTAGATGATAGAAAAGCAGCAAGCTGGCGTTTGAAAAGGGTTAAACGCCCGTCGGCAGTTACTACCTATATGAGTAAGCCGCTTAGCCAATCAATCTATCTCGGACTTATCTCGAACCTATCAACTCAATCAGCTAACCCAGCGGACCGTGGATTTTCATCTATAATACTTCCACCAACCCTCTCTTCCATCTCAATATAAATAATGAAGTTTCGAATATGAACCCAAGGGAAAATACAATTTGAAGCCACGAGGGCATTATCGAGCCTGGCTATTGCCAGATCAGCATGCTATGAGAAGCTCGAGCCATTGAGAATTCCACGTATGGAGTACACTTGGTATTCCTCCGTGGCACCTCCGTATTTATGCAGAATCAGTTTCATACCAAGTGGCGCACAACAGCCTCTACTTTTAGCTATATTTGTTCGAGACTGACACTCAAATGGGTGTGCATCCTCAAGGAGGAGGCAAAAGTTGGGACGCAAAAGCTCGCATCTCAGAATACTACGGTATCTGATGCCCAAGCAAAGCAAAATGTCAAAATATATGCACCCGGAAAGATCGCTGGCAATCAGAATCGCCGTTATAGAGTGAAATATATCAAGCAAGTATACGTGCTTGGGTATATGTGCTTTCACTCTCGAAATAGTCTCTAGAATCACTCGTCCGAATCCATTACCTGTATTAGACGGAACATTCGGCATCGACTTGTTCGCCACGATATTTGACGAGAAAAAGTGGACCGAAGGATACCCACGACACGCACCTCCTGTTGTGGCGGTGAATTGAGCGCTTTCGGTTTTCATCTGTTGCTTGACTAGACGACAAGTATTGTGCCGAGATTCTTCAACGAGTGTTCGAATCTTGAAACGACCCGATCTGTTCCATGCAACGCAAATTAAGCACTGCGGTTGAGTTTCCAGGCTGCTTGCACATCAACGGATAAAATAACGCTGCTTCTAGAAGCTCTGTGCTGTTATTGCCTTGGCATCCGACCTCTTGAATTTGAGCTCACTTGAGAATACAATTCTCAGCCGCCTCATCCGCTTCACCCCCTCTATAGTGCCATTCTTTAGCCTGGGCTTAATTCTCAAACTCTTTTTCAGATCCGGTACACCTTTTCCCCACTATTCTGAGACCTCGCCTCAGTGTAGAACTCGTCTCTTATAACACTAGGTCGTGTGACCTCCTGAAAGTTTCTTGGTGTTCCCATATTCCCTACCATGTGTTCAATGGTTATATTTTTCCCACAATAGTAAAGAAACGACAAAATATCATGTTCGTGTCAAGCACGAAAAGACACAGAGACGATTGTAAGACCGTACTCAAGCTATTCAAATGTGTCGAGATCGTCATCGTAACATCTCTCTACTAGCAGCTAGAAGTTAAGCTGGGCATTCCGACAAGGGTAGTAAAAATCTAGACAAATGACAGACTACATGTTTACCTCTATCTCAGCCATTCTTATCATCTAATGCCTCTGCGCTGCTATAGTAAGATATCAGGCTCCCTTTGACGTCCTGAGGCCCTTTAATTATTCTTCTATCTACCCCAGAGTCATACCAAGTGCATTGTTATCACTACCATTCCACGTTGTGCTATTCAAATCATCTCCTTAGATGTATACCTACCGTTCGTAGACAAAATAGAATGCGCTATAACCAGCCCGACCACTTGTCATGCTAGCCATAATACCAAAAAGGTACAAGCCAGCTTCACGAACTAGCCTTAACCCCAAATTTAGAAACCCTTTTTAGGTTTCTCCATAATCAAGTAGCCAATAATAAGAGAAGATTTTGTGGACAACACGATAGGATGTAAGATTCTTTACTCGTGATCTTTCCTCAAACGCTCATATTTGCTGATTTCCTGGGACAAACAATCTGGTTATAAAACACCGGAGACACGTACGTATATTCGAAACCTCAATATAACCAGCCTATAACTCTGTCATCCCCTACTCTACTTGGTTTCAACCAGTTCCTCCCCTCCACTCCCATCAATCTCTACGTATACAAATCCAAATCAATCTCATGATTCAACTCCTCCGTCTCCGTTTCCGCCTGCGTGTCCATCCCCACAAACCCCACATTAACATTCTGCTCCTCCGTGTCAACAACCTGTTCCACCTTCATCAAAACATACCAATATCCCTCTTTCATATGATCCTCACATCTCGCATTCCGGCTCAAAATCATCACATCCTGTTTCCTCTCCACCCCATCCTCACCATCCAACGCCCCGGCCTTGCTTAACACACTCTCCTCGCTGCCCTCGACAAAAACCCCTCCTTCTTGATGGGGCTGATCGAAAGCGAGAAAATATCGATGCACTTCCGTGCATGTCGTTAGCGAAAGATGCGAGAAGCGATAGTAGGTATTGCAAGCTGGGAGGGTAGCAAGAGACGGAGCGGAATATATGGTAGTGAGGGAGTCGACGAGGAAAGTGTAGAAACGTTGGAGAGCAGGAGGGAAGGAAGAGGAGGGTGGAAGCGGTTTGCGGCAGCAGAAATACGGGTCTTTGGACAAGGGGGGTACGATCGTGGTGGATGAAGGAGCGGCGGTGCGGGTGTTGGGTGGGGGAGAGGGCTTTTTGTAGGCACCTGCTGAGGGCGGTTTGGGGGTGGAGCGAGGTGTGTGTTTGGGTGTTCCTTTGGGAGTGCTTTTAGGAGTGTTTTTTTGGGATGGTTGTTTTGAAGCTCCTTTTGGGGGAGGTTTGGTGATTCTAGACGGTTTGGGGCTCGCTCTGGTGGGTTTCAAAATGTCGATGTCAACGTCGGCGATGTCTGCTTCTTCTTTGCTGGGTTTATATGTATCGTCTCGATCTCCTTTTTTCTGACCCGCTCGTGGCATATTTGCTCCTAGTTGCTTATTGCTGGGTTTGATTATCGTTGTGTGAGGAGGAAAAGTAGATACTTTCTTCGAAGATTCAAAAGACCGAAGAAAAAGTAGAAAGTTCGTTATTCTTTGTTGTGCCAAAACTCACCCTGAGACGCATTTCGACTCTCTTTGTTTGTGTAGTCGTTAATACTTGAAGTTTCCACATTAATGTCTCATGCTGATTCCTTTGTTCTGAAAACCAAACTGATTCAGAATAATGTCAATTAAATCTCATAAAGCCATGATAGTTCTTTATATAGAGATAAAATTTCAAGCCTCTCCATCAGATAAAGAAACATTCGCGGTTATAGCATCACTGTAGAATTCGGATTAATTATCATGCCCCTTGATATTCGTACATAGTACGATATTCCAATTGCACACAAGTAGCAAAAGCACATTCCTATACAAACTCTCAGTACTCAAAAGCATCTCCGAAATGCCTTGGCCAAATTCCCTTTCCCAACGCCCCCCTATACCCACTCCAAGCGAGGGCACCAAAAAAACCACCTCATCACCCCCCAAACCCCAACCCAAACTCGAGGAGAAAGCAGATCATAGATCTCCTCCTACATCAGCATCCCCTACGGATCCAGATCGACGCTTCTCCTTCATTTCTCCCACCACCATAATCCATACAAGTACCCAACCCTCTCCATCCCCCAAACACCTCACCGCAGAATCACTCCTTGCACTAACCTCCCAGCCCCTCAGTCACGGCGGAGCCTGGAGCTCTCCATCTCCCGCTCCACGAGCCCGATTCCTCTCCCAAGCCGACGAAAAAGTCCACATCGGTACCGGTGACATCCGTCCAAAAACTCCTCGCAGAGTAGCTGGCGAGAAATGCTGGATATCAAGGCGCAAGAACAGAGAAAACTACAGGAGAATTGAAGCAATGGAAGAGCATCTGGCTCAGAAGAGAGAAAGAGAACGATTGTTTAAGCCGGCGAAGAAAATCGAGTATCTAGATGATGAGGGAGCAAAGGGCTGGGCTACTTGGGAGAAGAAAAAATGGTATCGAAATTGAGTTAGAATCCTGGGCAGATTGAGATCGCGATTTTCTTCCCGAAGAACGAGTGGAAAGATTGGACAAAAACCAACGAGATGGAAGACCTCCTTTTCCTTACGCGTCATGTTAACATCTTCTTCTCTCGTACCATTTCAGATTCAAAGACTGGTCTCTTTATAAAACTGTTAGTTTTCGAAATTAGATACAAAATTTGACATTGTAGATAAATTTAACGTTCCAAATGGAACACATAATTGAGTGACTGGATGTGAAGTGATACAAATATCAAGAACTTTCGATTTGACAGATTGCAGTCTGAGCCGGTGAGAATAATGTTGTGTATAGCCATGTATACATTCGTGGAGACTCGAGCCACAGTCAAGAAAAGTGAGAATATCAGTAAGTTTCGCTTGAAATCATCTCTGATAGTTTGTGAGAACTTGACTACATTGGATGAAAACATTGGGGAAAAAAGGAGCGTTAGAGCGATCAGCATCCTCGATGTGGATACTATATTCTTCCCTATGGCAGAAATAATGTCTCTATTACTACACTCTTCTTTTGAAGTTCTGAAAATGATATCTCTTTCTAATGGTGTACTCCCAACAAACTTTCAATCAATACCAAAGAATGCATTATCAAATTGACCATGCTCCATTTCGCCTATTTCCCCTCCAACATTTGCATCGTCATCATTCCCAAAGAATAGACTATCAAATACACTTTCATCGGCTCCAACCATATTATCCAGATTTGAATCCATGTCCATGTTGTTATTATTGTTATTATTGTTGTCATTCGTATCACTGCCAGCAGTCATGTTAAGGATATCATCCATCATATCTCCTTTAGCGGCTGTCGTAGTGATGTTTACGCTATTGTTATTATTATTACTATTAGAAGAAGCCTCATTAGAAGGTTGTAAGTCGTTCATGTTGAAATCATGAGGGTTGCTCCCAAACGTGGAGAGGTCAAACTCGGTATTTTGTGTGTGGTTATTATCTTGACTTTGAGTATTGGTGGCTGCGTCCAGCATTGAAAAATCCATGTTGTCGAAGTTGAGAGCTGCGGAATCTACATTGACAGCGCTGTCTGGATTATCGAAAAGGGAATCGATCGAAGAATCTTGTCCACCTCCTGTAACCGGTTCAGGGGCGTCTGTGGAGGCGGGAAGTGTAGTGTTTATTCCAAGGCCAATTGGTTGGGGTTTGTTGTCGTTTGTACTGGGTGGTGATAAAGCTATGGGCTCTTTCGTCTCTTCCTCGTCTCTAATCTCTTTCGTCATTTCACTTTTGATTGGGGCTTCCTCCTCCTTCGCAATTGTTGGCGTGGGATTGTTGTCTTGAATCGTCTCTTGCTTTATTACTGAAGGTATATCTTCGTATGGAATATGCGGAGGTGGTGTGGGCTCATGTGGGACGGGGTTCTCTATGTTTTGAACAGGTGGGTTCTCTGCTGCAATTCGCTTCGATCGCAATTCCTCTAAATCTCGACCCAAAACAGATTTTGCTCGTATCTGTAGTCTCATATTAATGTTGCACAACTGAATATTTGAGCAGTCAGTTTACTTACAATCTCAGCTTCAAGGTCGTCCAAAGCTCGGTGGAAATTGTCGGTTATAGATGGAATAGTCGAGTGTAGTCTTATGGCAGAAATGGCCATGGATTTTCCTCCCTCTATACCTGTGGCGCGAAGAGCTTTGCCAGTCTCTATAAGCTGATAAATATGTTAGATAATGAATTAATGATCGAAACCCCAGTACATACAATCGCATTGATCTGGATTTGCAGAATTTCCAAAGGAGTTTTGGGCTGTTGTGCTTGAGCCATGGTCAAGTCAGAAGGGAGTGAGTGTGCTAGGGTGAAGGTTGGTAGAAGACTTTTCTAAGAACAATACTGAAACTTAGTATAGAAGAAAGAAGAGTCAATCTTCTTGTCCAGAAAGGATGTCTGCGTGGTGAATATTGGTAGACTTTTCTAAGAAGGTCTGCAATGACGGTTTCATCATAGTACAGATGAAAGTCATTAGAGGCTCGGCGAACATTGTTCCGCTCATACCCACTTTAAAGATCACTGTACCAAGCTTACATAAACCTCACAATGCTCATTCTGAGCATTGCACGGCTTACTAATAATAATTGATGGTAATCAAAGCTTTTTGTCACATCCCCTTGTTCCTGTACTTCGGCAGGTACGGACGGGCCTGTGTAGAGAATGGTTAAGTTCACAATCAAATTCAAAATCAAGCATCTGAAAATCAGTCAGCCTATTTACATACGCATACACGATTACCTCAAAATATAAGTATTGAGTCATGTCTTTCCTTGATGCAGTTTTTCGATGCCTCACCGCATGCAAAGACGTTCATGAGGCTTGTGCAAACATACCAACCAGGAGTGATCTTCAAAGTAGGATGGTAAAACTGGAGGGGTAATGAAGCAAAAGAAATGATGAGTGAGTAGGTATGATGTAGAGATTTATTGCCCTCAGACCTTGATGTTGTGATATGAACGAGTTCACTCAATGCAGGTGATATCTCGCTGTTGGTTTCAGGTTGGAACAGCATGGAGCTATTGACGAATGAGTTGCTAACAACCCCATGTTGCCATTTTCAATGCTGTTGAGGTACCAATGAGGCGTAAAATCACACCTCCCTGATAAGCAAAGCAATATCAGCCTAAGATATTACCCATCGCCCAATGGAAGCAAAAAAATCGACAGAGGTTCGATAGTATATCGCTCTATAGGAAGTGGCCGAGACAAATCCAAAAGTATCCTTGAATCCAGGTACAGTACCTAATGAACCTGCGAATAACCTTCAAGAGAACTTCCATAATTGCTTCATACCTAAAACACTTAGTTGGTTACTAGAATCTGTTAGATGATCTTCTTAATAACACAACTTCTTATCCGTCTTTAGCTTGTCGGAACTATCGTGATAATGGATTATCCGTCAAAACTAGAGCTGTCGGGACGTAAACTTTGATTAAACCCCTCTGATGAGATTGCGAGATAAGCTTCGATTCCATGTCTGTGTGGTGTTCACTGCTCACTGCTCACTGCTCAATGCTCATGCCTGGGGCCGCACGGAAGTTTAACATCAAGAAAAGATGGGATGATCTGTCCACAAGACGTTGACCAATAATACCTTGTACTATCATACCGATTGAGTAATATGGCAATCGGCATCCCCTGATATTCCTTCCCGTCGGTATAGCATCATCTACTTTCTTATAGCAGGTTTCTCGGACCGCTCAGCGGGCAGCTTTGAATAGAGTAACGATTCCGTTCCGTGCTGTGCAACGGGGGGTTTTGTTTGGTAGTTTACATACAGACAGTTCATGCACAATATCCTGACTGTAGGCGATGGCCAATGAAGATTGAACCCAGGTAGGTATGAGACAGGTATCTAACAACCAATCAAAAGACTCCTGTGAATTGATTTGAGGAGGGGGTTGAATGAAGCAATGTGGGAAAGAATCAAGATTTTGGGGAAAGATATCTATAGAAACAGATATCAAAGAAGTGAATCTGTATCCTGTAGGTGGCTGACTGTGACTGTACCTATGTGATACATGTCCTCAATCGTAGTTCGCCAATTGGTTGTGAATGATACGTCCCCCTCAAGATTTGAATCTGAATTGTTCACAATTATCATACAATAAACTCAATAAAAATAAATAGCAAGTATAGATATTACTTATTGGCATGTGTATGACTTACTTACTTCAATAGAATCTTGATAGAAATCCAAGCCAATAAATATTGAGCAGCTGGAGTACTCAACAATACCCATGAGAAGGAATTATGGACGATAATATCCCATCCAATACACGACGAGATCTCATCCCCATCCAACCCCACCATACCATACATACAAAACATGCGGAAATACTGGATTTCTGAAAGCGAACCTCTTAGTCGAATCAATTGAATTTGTCCCAAAGGGCTCAGCTGCATTGAAAGGAAGGAATCTCCGTACATAAGCGAAAGAAGCAGACGGAAATTAGCAGTCGCGCAGTCAGTCACATCAGTTCCTAGCAGATATGTACGTCCTTGTATCGTATATTGAATGAGAAAGAACATCAGCATCAAAATCAAAATCAAAATCTGTTGGCTTGTTCGTGCGCCCAAAGGAATGGGAATGGCAACAGTCCCGAGCATACTCGTATGAATATAGATAGAGAAACCAAGCTGTCCATGTTTGTGTAATCGTGCCAAAACTCGTGATGAATGATGAATAATGAAAAATGACGAACCTCAGGTACCGACCATGTACACAACGTATCGTATCATACCCAGTCACTATTATTGAATCTTTTTGGCTTACCCGGACCCTATCTCGTACCTAGTAGCCTTGTCCATTGATTAGCGTAGAAACTAACAGAAAGAAAGAAGAGCTACAACCTACCGTTTTTACCAGAAAAAGGACCCTCCTTCATTCAACTTGCAGTAAAAGTAATTTGCGCCGAACTTCTACTTCCTCCTCCCCCCGCCCCAGTTTCTCTTCAGTTCAACATCTTTTTTTCCTACTGTGTGCAAGAAAAATCATTTGCAGCGTCATCTCTTTCCATCTCTCTTTTTCAATCTACTGTCGATACAAGGCGTTTGGATCTTCCGAGTGGTGTTTGTCTCCTCTCTATTCCTCTCGTCTTTTTTTCTACAGTCGTGATTGATTGATTTCTTTCATATTCATACCTCTCCAATCTATCGTCATCGTCTCATCCAAGAGGCTTTGTTTCTCACTCGGTATTCTGGGATTTGATCGCAGAAACCCCCCTCCTTTATCGATCTCTTACTCTCTGCTACTTCTGCATTACCCTAAGCTTCACCTTGAACTCCATCTGTTCACTTTGAATTCCAAAGTTCAATTATTCATTCACACAACAAGTGATAATCAACTTGTTGCTTATTTAACTTTTTCCATCGATCTATTTCGCAAGTCATTTATCGAATTTTCGAGTCTCACGCGCTTCTTATCGTTCAAGTTACACCAGAACGTAAATCAGCGCACCTTCGAATCTCAACTTTTTTCGTTCCTTGTATCATCGATCTCTTGACGATCCTCTCCACACAATTTCCTACTTCCGATTTTTAGGTCTATCTGCTTCCTCCGAGCAAGTATTTCAAAGAAACCATCTAAAGTACCATCTTTGACCACATTTTACAATGGCAGACAACGGTGCTCCAGGCAGTGCTCAGCTCCCACCACCACCGCAGACTTCTGCTGGTGCGCCAGGCTATGAGAATGGCCACAATAGCCAGGGCAATCCCTCGCATATGCCACCGCCACCACTTCCACCAGTTATCATTCCGCAAAACACAAATCCAATCCCAACTGCTATTACATCTCCTATGGGCGAAAATGGTGGGGTAATGTCGCCAGACAGCGCCGGTGGATTTGTTCGCCGAGCTGCACCAGAACCAAACAAGCGCGCATTATATGTTGGAGGTCTTGACCCAAGAGTCACTGAAGAAATTCTCCGTCAAATTTTTGAGACAACTGGCCATGTTCAAAATGTCAAAATCATTCCTGACAAGAATGTAGGTGCTGTCAGTATCAATCTTTTTCATTGCCGTCATATCCCAAGGTTTCGAGCTCTCGGAGCCTACGAACTCTCTTAATAGGGTTTAACAGTTTCAACTCTTTTCTTTTCCATGCGTTGCACTTGAATTTAACATTATGCTAATCGAGGTCCAGTCAAAGGGATTCAACTATGGTTTCGTCGAATATGATGATCCTGGAGCAGCTGAGAGAGCCATGCAAACTTTGAATGGAAGACGTGTTCACCAGGCTGTGAGTGTCGTTCTACCCGTCCCTCAAGGAACAAGCTAATTCCATACAGGAAATTCGAGTGAACTGGGCTTACCAATCGAACACATCGAACAAGGAAGATACATCGAACCACTTCCATATCTTTGTCGGAGACCTCTCAAACGAAGTGAATGATGAAGTTCTATTACAGGCTTTCTCTGCCTTTGGATCTGTGTCCGAGGCACGTGTTATGTGGGATATGAAAACAGGAAGATCTAGGGGCTATGGTTTTGCTGCGTTCCGTGAACGTCAGGATGCCGAGAAGGCCTTAAGCTCTATGGATGGTGAATGGCTGGGCTCCCGAGCTATTCGTTGCAACTGGGCCAACCAGAAGGGCCAGCCATCTATCTCGCAACAGCAAGCCATGTCTGCCATGGGCATGACTCCTACCACGCCTTTTGGTCACCATCACTTCCCGACCCATGGTGTTCAGAGCTATGATATGATTGTTCAACAAACTCCTCAATGGCAAACCACTTGCTACGTTGGAAATTTGACACCATACACAACACAACA
Source organism: Botrytis medusae (assembly GCA_019395255.1). Lineage (NCBI taxonomy): Eukaryota > Fungi > Ascomycota > Leotiomycetes > Helotiales > Sclerotiniaceae > Botrytis > Botrytis medusae. The sequence continues at coordinate 1,333,590 of JAHXJL010000020.1, forward strand.
AGATCTTGTCCCATTGTTCCAAAATTTTGGATATGTTGTCGAGACTCGTTTCCAAGCTGATCGAGGCTTTGCTTTTGTAAAGATGGACTCTCATGAGAATGCCGCACTCGCCATTTGTCAATTGAGTGGATACAACGTCAACGGACGTCCTCTTAAGTGTAGTGTAAGTTTGATCTCCCCTTCCTACCTCTTCTATGCTAATGATTCTCCAGTGGGGTAAGGATAAAGCACCCACCTCAGCAGGCTTCGATGGCTCTCAGCAAAGCTACAGCCCCCAAGCTGGACCAACTCCTGGTGGATTCCCAGGTACACCCAACGCTTATTTCCCACAATACGGTGGAATGCCTCCGCAAGCTGGACCTCAGTCAGCTGGACCCATGGCTAATCAGCAGTCTCCAGGCCAGTTCGCTGGTCAACAAGGAGGATATGGTGGTCCTCCAGCTCAATCTCCAGCTCAATATAGCAACCAACCCATGGGATATGGTGGCCCTGCCAGTGCTGGAGGATATGGTCGTGGTGCTCAACCAACACCAGCCGCGCAGTGGAGTGCTCCCGCTACGCATAGTTACGGAAACGGCTTCGGTGGTTTCCAAGGCTAATTTTCTATACGGCCGCACGCATTTATGACCTCTTTTGGAGCAACTATTTTCAGGTGTATTTTGCTTTGTCAAGTTCTTATGGTCCTATGGGGAGCCGGGATATTAAATTTTGGTGGCATAATCTCATTTCCGCATCTGTGCTTTGGTCTCTTATTTGACGGCTAGGCCGAGCAGCATTGAAGTTGCGTAGGGCGCTCTATTTCAAGATTATTTTCTTCTGATCCGTAGTTTTCCTATGTTCCCTAGTGTTGGAAAGGTGATTGTTACGTCCATCAAAAAAGTTGTTTTCTTCTCTTCTAGGTTATTGTTGCCTTTGGATTATTTTTCTGCATTTGATTTATGGTCTCTCGTTCTTCGCCTTTTCTCCTCATGAGTCCACGAATCTACTATAGCGACTACCCCGTTTATATTGTGCCATGACACTTCTTCTTTTTGGTCAACATTGTCATTATCGATATGGCTGGCAGTTACATAAAATTTGTTATACGAAAGATTGTAATGAAAATGATAGGTTTGTCCTAAGATTTTTCAGCAGAATCGAAGGATTTGGTTGGCAGGTAGGAGGCCAAAATGGGATGAGGGCACTGTAGAGTTAGAAACATTCACAGCTACCCATAAAAAAGCAATGCTGTCAAATACCAGCAATGAATACTACAGACTCTCTCTACTCTATATTTATGATGGTGAAGTTGAAATAGACTGCTTTGTGACTCGACAGATAACTCAGCAGATCAATCTAGATGCCCAAAGGCTGGGATGATCTACCAAGGGGGTCTGTTATGGTATCTGGCTCTTGTAAGACGAAGATTTGAAAACATTGTGTTAGAAAATTCACATGGTAAGGTTCGATATGATGATCAAGCAAAATACCTACCTAGTAGGCACGGATACCCAAGTAATAGATGAATATATGAATAGATGAACTAAGGACATTCCTACCTATCAATGGTCTCGGCCCAATGAATGGTTCCTGGCTAATATAAGGTTGAGGTCGATTGATGTACTATTAAACTCAATCAATTTGAACTATCAAAAGTACACGCAATTATGGTAATTGCCCCATAAAGCTCCCTTACATAGATCAATGTGGGGTAACCTAAATTGATTGATTTGATACGACGCGGTCCTTCCCAAACGCGATTTCCCGTGACGCGAGGAAATGGCAAAACAATTTTCTATTGTTCCAGTCGTCACTTACCTAGTACCGTACTATATTTACTTATCTACAACAGGAACAGGTGAAACCAAATTCATTGCCAATAATTCGCACTTTCCTCAAACGATTTTATGCCATTTGGCACCACCATTCCTCCAGCACTTTCTTCACTCACTAGAAGTCTTTTCGCGCAACGCTGGAGAGCGCATCCTCATTCAACATTTTACAACACCAATGCACCAACTCGAGGAGCTTCATACTCTTCTATCGCAAACGCGATGTTAAAACGAGCGGTCAAAGCCAAGGCCACAGAGCCTCTACCTCCAAATTCGAAAAACGATGCAAAAAAGCCAGCAATCACACCAAATAATTTGACACGAAATGGAAATATTCAAGAGTCATTGAAACCAAAACCTTCGCAGGCAATTGGTGGATTTGTACAGCCCCTGAGGCCAGCTTCGGCAAACGGTAAGTTGCTACCCAAGGAAAGCCAATCGACTGTTATATCAAGTGTCGGCAGCTCTCGTATGAGCTCGTTATTCAGTAGGGATGACGCATTTCAAGACACCCAGAATAGCAGCTTTGATCTTGTGCAACTTGCGGACGAATTCAGCGAGGACGATGATATAGATTTCGATTATAGTTATACTTTGCCTACACAACCTCTGTCTACCAATGCTTCCACGGCAGCACCCCCAAAAACTACCTACCCAATAATACCCTCGTCCCCATTCGCCGAACGATTCAATGCACAACGTGCCCCAAGTAGTAGTGCGCAGACTTGGTCGTCTTCCCCACCCGCAAATAAAGGAACGCCGCCTGGAGCTCTGAAACGAAGAGAGCGAGAGCGAGAGCAATTGGCGGCAAAGTCTGTCGTAGTCGTTGAAGATGATGAGGCACCAAAATCGAAACGACGAACACTACCTTGGCTGCAGCATAAGTCAGAACAAGATGAGGTATCGCATAAACAAGAACAAGCCGAAGAATCAAGCTTTGAAGGGGTTGCCTCATCTGCTGCCGCAGTTTGTTTCAAATGTAGAAAGACTGGTCATTATGCCAACAACTGCCCAAACAATGGAAAGGGAAAGCCAAGCGAATGGGCTTTTGCCACTTTACCTCACGACAAGAAAGATAAGGATTTGCCGTGGAACACCACCGCAAGTAAGGTTGCAGAGGAGAGGAGAGCGGTCAAGGAGATGCGAAAGAGAAAAATCGATAAGGCTGAAAAGGCTGCAGCGGAGTCCCATGGGCGTACTAAAACTGCTAAATTGGCCCCGATACAGTTGACTGACGAGCAAACTCGGGTCAAGGACCTTGTTGTGGATCAGGGCAAAAGCGTCTTTTTTACTGGTTCTGCGGGTACTGGAAAATCCGTTTTGATGAGATCAATCATTGTTGCTTTGAAAAAGAAGTATGTCCGCGAGGGTGACCGAGTTGCTGTCACAGCTTCTACAGGCTTGGCTGCCTGCAATATCGGGGGCGTGACACTCCACAGTTTTGGTGGTATTGGACTGGGTAAGGAGGATGTACCTACTCTCATAAAGAAAATAAAGAAAAACAACAAAGCTAAGCTTCGATGGACAAGAACTAAGGTTTTGATTATTGATGAGATCTCCATGGTGGACGGCGATCTATTCGATAAATTAGAAGAGATTGCCAGAGGGATGCGTAACAATGGGCGACCGTTTGGAGGTATACAACTTGTGATCACAGGAGATTTTTTCCAACTACCTCCCGTTCCAGATTACAACCAAAAAAGTCGAGGTGTCAAATTCGCATTTGACGCCGCTACCTGGGGAACTGCAATTCACCATACAATTGGTTTAACGGAAGTTTTCCGTCAGAAGGACCCTGGTAAGTTGGATCTATCATATCTACTCAATCAAGCTAACACTTTATAGTGTTTGCAAATATGTTAAATGAGATGCGACTGGGGAAGGTCTCTCAAGACACTATAAAAGCTTTCGTTGAAATGAAACGCGCCATAAATTATGAAGACGATTTGACAGCTACAGAATTGTGCGTGTATATAAGTGCAGTATCAAACCTTTTCACTGCTAACTGTTGTTAGATTCCCAACCCGAAATGAGGTCGAGAACTCGAATACATTCAGACTGAGAAATCTACATGGCAAGGCGTACAGGTTTGAAGCTGTCGACTCTGGGTCAATTACAGATGAAGGGATGAGGGAAAAACTTCTTTCCAATATGATGGCCCCTAAATCGATTGAGCTGAAGAAGGGTGCTCAAGTCATGCTAATCAAAAACATGGACGACGGTCTAGTGAACGGATCACTTGGGAAAGTTGTTGCATTTATGAGTGAAAAATCGTTCGAGATTTATGATGCCAACCCAGATATACTCAACGAAAAAGAACTTTCCGATGCCGAAGAAGAAAACCACCGGCAATCAGATCTCGCAAAGTTCAAACAGACTAATAAGGAGCTACCTATCACTGGCGTCTCCAACCATGGAAGGCTGTTTCCACTGGTACGATTTTCCATTCCAGACGGAACTGTTAGAGACCTTCTTGTTCAGCCTGAGGATTGGAAGATCGAACTGCCCAACGGAGAGGTCCAGGCGCAGCGCAGCCAGTTACCTCTTATCCTTGCCTGGGCACTTTCCATTCATAAAGCACAAGGGCAAACACTGGAGCGTGTCAAGATTGACTTGAAAAGGGTATTCGAAAACGGACAAGCTTATGTTGCGTTGAGTCGGGCAACAAGCCAAGCTGGCTTGGAGGTTCAGAATTTCGATCCAAAGAAAGTTATGGCTCATCCAAGAGTTGCGGAATTTTACAACAGCTTGTATAGTGTCAACAAAGCTTTGGCACACCCTAGGGTTGCGAGAGCAGATCCACCAAAGATACCAACGAAACCCATCAAGCCATTGCAAGACGATAATTTCTTGGACGAGGAAGAGATAGTACGCCAATTCATAAATGGCGAGCGTCAATGAGAACTATGATGGCAGATTTTGGGGTGTTGCAGGAGTCACTGGAATTTGCTTAGATTTGCTCGATTGGGCTGTGAAGGTTATATGGCAGGCGATCTATGAATAGGTATTGAGCCCGCAAGAACGGGGTTGACTTTGCACGGCGCCATTGTTAAGTATGGGATGAAAAGACGAGTACGAATTATACCCTTCATCTTCATGTGTATTGATTTTACTTACGATATTACAAGGACTTCTTGTAAGATAGCTAATACAAAACGAATCAACTCCATCACCTACTTATTACTACACATGCAATATTTTTACTTTGAAGAATGCTCAGGATGTTTAATGTCTCTCGTGTCTCAATACCTACCTACGTGCGCTACCTCAACTACATCGATCTAGTGCTTCCTAAGGCGATTATCAAGAGCATCGCCTAGAAGTGTATTCAAATGTGTTTGATTTCGATGACGTTCTTTCTTATTGTGCCTCCCTTGATATATTGATGACATGATTGATTGCCCAGTGAGATCGTTTCGTCTTGTAAGATCTACAACGAGACCTTCCTAACAAACCTTGAAATTCACCCCGCGCTACCTAACCTATCTGTCTATCGATAAGGCGGCGGGGAGGATATCTTGAGGCGGCGATTATTATCACTAGCTCTAAAACCCGATATACTTTTTTGTCTCACCCTCGCGACTCGCTATTACCTACCCTTGTAAACTCCCAACCATCAGAAAGAAAAATTAACAAAGCTGTCAAGTTTGTCAAGTTTGTTTCACGAGAAACACTACCCATTTCATCCATTTCGAATCATTATTCTACCAATAGTTCTCTCTATCTTCATTCATTGAGAGCTCCTTACCCAAAACTACGCGCTTATACCATCCTCCATCTCTTACTGCATATCACGAAACTTTCTTCTCAGCCAGTGGTGAACTGCCGAAGAAACGAAACCCAACATGTCGAACCAATTTATTGGACTTACCATGTTGGTGACGTTAAGTTCTCCACCTGGTGCACAATTGAGAGGCATTGTCAGTAGTATTGAACCGGGTAAAAGCTTGACTTTACGAGAAGGTTGGTGCTCACGTAACGTTGGCAAACAAATTCATTGCATTGACTAACGCGAAGTGTCTCATAGTTACATGCCCATCTAATGGCAAATATGTCCCTGAGTTTACAATTAATGCCGCGGAAATTACGGAATTGATTGAGGCTCGGAATGAAAATGTCAAGCCGCCCTCTCCGGTTATACAACAGAAGCCAGCAGTTGTACTTGTGTCGGTTGCGAAAAAGTTCGAGGATCCGGCGATTCTGAGCATGGAAAGGAGACCGGGATCGGGAGCTTCTCCTGCAGTATCGATTCAATCGCATTCTCAATTGGAGAGTGCTTCGATGGAACGCGATGGTTCAGCGCGAACTGTTGTTGGTCGTGAGAATAGGCGCAAAGAACAGAATACTTCATCCACCTTACCCGATAGTTTGACAAGTCAGGAAACGCACAATCAGGTAGAGCTGGAGCATGAAGAAGCGGAGATTCTGGAAGAAGAACTCGATACAGAACTAGCTGGGTTGTCGGTAGAGCCGGCTTTGGCCAAATCAGGACGACAACGAACTCGCAGGAGAAAGAATCAAGGAAAGAAGCCTGTAGAACGCGTCTTCCAGGAGCCAATTGTTGGACCTTCAAAAAATAACCCCGGATCAAAAGGTTGGAGACAAACTCCTTTGCTAGAACCGGTTACTTCATTCCAACCATTCGCAACTTTGAAGAAGTCTCAGAGGAGGGGTAACAGGAATATGGACGAGAATGGATGGGCTACTGAAGAAGCAACCGACGTGCAAGAGATGGGAGATTTTGATTTTGCTGGTAGTTTGGCAAAATTTGACAAGAAAACTGTTTTCAACCAAATGCAGGCAGAGGATGCTATAGCAGAATCAGACCGCCTAGTTGGACACAATCGCTTACCCAAGGCAAAACCAGGAACGTACGGGGGAAAGAATCTTCATCCTACCGAGAACGTTTTGGATACGCCAAACGGTGCGACAAAGGCACCCGAACTTTGGAAGAGTGATGCTGATGATACCGACATCCAAGAAATAAGTAGTCAAAGAGGTTCAGGGAGTGGTAGAAACTCTCGTGCACGAAGACCAGAGAGTAAAATAGGTAACCACCACAGACCTATTTCACGGAAAGGGAGTACTGTTCCAAGCTCCCAGCCATCACGAAATATTTCAGTCGCACCGTCAAAGCCTATGTTATATCTTGTTCCTTCAGATCGTCGATGCGAACCTATCTCGGCGCTTCAGATGCTTAATCTGGAGAATATCGCAGATGCTGAACTTGGCCTCACCGAAGATATGATGACTGAGAATGCAGGTCGCGGTATTGCTGAGGTCGGATTATCGGCTGTGAACACTGGAGGTCGTGGTTTGACCCAAGGCAAGAAGTCTACCGTACCAACGGTCGTAGTCTTCGCCGGGAACAACAAGAGTGGGCTCCGAGCTGTAGCAGCAGGTCGACATCTCCGAAACCACGGTCTCAATGTTGTCGTTTGTGTCCTTGGGCTCGAACGTGATTCCGAACTTTTGGTTGGACTTAGATGTCAAATAAAAGTTTTCCGCGGTTTCGGTGGTAAAGTTTTTACCAAGACTGAACTTCTTGATTTTATCAAAACTTCAGGCGCACCTATCGATCTTATCATAGATGGACTTCTTGGCCTCACAATGTCATTCGAAGAATTACGAACAGGTGACCAGGCTGCAGCTTACGAGCTCATTGAATGGGCCAACCGAAGTAAAGCAGCTGTTCTCGCCATTGATGTTCCTACGGGCATTGATCCCACTAGTGGAAAGGTCAGTGTAATTGATGGACGAAAATTATATATTTATGCGAGATATGTTGTTGCAATGGGTGCACCTAAGAAGGGCTTGTTAGAAGCAATGAGTATGGGTGAGGGAGTTGGTGATGAGGAGAAAGCAGGATTGGGAATTACAAGTGCAAACGCGAAAGCCAGTGGGGAATGGCAACTTTTTGTTGCGGATATTGGACTTGGAATGGCAGTTTGGAAGAAAGCTGGCACGAGAGTCAGAAGGGGAGTGGAGTTTGAGGGCAGTTGGGTATTGGGAATGAGGTTTCAGAGTGGTGCGGTAATTGCATGAACTTCGCGTCGAGTTTGAGATTGAGGTTCATTTCTTGGTAGGCTAATTATTATATGGTGTGCGTGGATGGGATGGGACGGGATCAAAAGCATGAATTTCGGAGTGGGAGTGGAATGGGATTAATAGCATTGTAATGGCGTTATAGTTGCATATATTTGGCATTGGCTTGGTGCTTGGCTAAGCGGCTGGTTGGCTTTGGAAGATGAGAAGATGGAAATGAATGAAACGAAATTTCAAGGTACCAATAGCTTACTTGTTCTTAGATAAAATGATGACATGAAGAGGAGAAATGGGAAACATAGATATAGATATCAATATCAATATCTTTATCCTTATGAGTGTAATACATGTTTTCTTCTTTCCTTTACCTTGTTTTTACTAAGAACAGCGAGATTTATCTTTCTGATACGTGAGTTTGATACAAATTAGTTCTGCGATACCAATACTACAACGCGATGCGATGCGAAGGTGTTAGATTCGTGGAGGAATAGATGATTTATTTGTATTACGCACATTCTGATATGTATATTGATTTACTAAGTTTAATATATACTAAATTACTATTACCGATATCATGTGTTTTACAATGTCGAGGCATATGTGTATATGAATATGTGTGTCTCGGTAATATGAATAGGGGTAGATATTTAGGTAGTTATTGGGGATGTAAGTGAGGCTGTGTGTTTGTAAGGTTTGTGTATTAAGATGTTGAGAATAATATAAAGGGAAATAAATCATACCCATATTTTACAAGAAACAATACGTTTGTTTCTAGAGCTCTCGACTCCGCGTTTCAAGAAGCAATCCAAACCTCTCGATTCCCATCCTCCCCCTCCCCCTCCCCCTCCCCCTCACCCACCTCACCCACCACTCCCACAACTCTACTCCCTTCTCCCTCTCCAACGCCTCATAAATGTCCTCTCGCGGATTACGCTCCTGCATTCTGCCCCAGGGAATCGCATATGCCCCCTGCTGCTGCTGCTGCGTGATTTCCTCACTCAGCCCTGCGAATAATTCTGTGCATGCGCCCATTTTCGCTTCGTGGAGAAGCGCGTTGACGAAAAACATCATTAGTTTAGTTTGGGTTGCGTGCGATACGCTTGTGTTTGGAGATTGCCCGGGTTTTGGATGATCTGGGGTTGGGAGGGAGGGAAAGGTTAGTATGTATGTATGTATGTATGTATGTATGTATGGGTTTATGTTTCCGGGAGAGAAGGGATTTTGGGAAATTTTCTTGATAGAGGGAAACTTGATTAATGCGAACGAGAAACCAAGAAGAAGAAGAAGAAGAAGAAGAAGAAGAAGAAGAAGAAGAAGGAAACAGACACTCAAAATCCCCCCACTCTCCCCACCTCCTCCCCGCCTCAACCCCCAGCATCCACCCCGCCGCCCTCGAAGCCGCACAATCCACATCCGAATCTCCACATCCACTCTCCAAATCCCCCATCCTGTACCCACCCCTCTGACTCTTCCCCTCCCCCATCCAACTCATCGTCCAAACCACTCTCACACACTTCCTCTCCGTCTCCCCCCTCGCCCTCTCCAAGCAGCCCTCCAGCAAGCGTGCCAAATACCACGATCCCAAAACATTAATCCCCATATGTCCCTCCACCCCCTGTACCGTTTTGACCCCCGTCCCCAACCCGCATTATTCCACAAAACATGCAATCTCTCCTCCTGCATCTGGAACGCCCGCGCCGCCGCCCGCACACTGTGCAAATCTATGAGATCCATCGCCAGGAACTTCAGATTTCCCGCAAGTGCGGGATCGCTCTGCGTGATCTCGCGCATGGCTTCTGTGGCGCGCCCGGCGGAGCGACTACCCATGTATATGGTGGCACCGGTTGGGTAGAGCATTTTGATGATTTCAAATCCTACGCCCTGGTTGCCGCCTGTGACGATAAACACTTTGCCTTTCTGGAAGGGTATGTTTTTTTTTTCTTTCTGTGAAGGTGGGTGCCGGGGGGGGGGGATGACTTTCTGTAGTAATATCTTGTACAGAAATGAAAAGAAATGGAACTGGTGAGTTGACTTGAAGAAAAGGGATTGGAAATAGCTAGCTATCTTTTTTCTCAAGAAAGGAATGATTGCATGAGTGGACGAAACATGCGTTGAGCATGAATAAATACACCACGAATATTCGGTCCTGAAATACAATTCAATTCTGATTCCAATCCACACCACTAATTAAGTATCAATCCTGTTATATACATACATACTGTTTGTTGAACGCGCTGGAGGTATCAAGTGCAACCTAATCCAATCCAATCCAATCCTATCCCATCTTATCTAGTTCCACACAACAAAACACAGCCTCATCATTCCACCCATATAATACAATCCATCCATCTATTCATACAAGCAATCTTGCCTTGCTTACAACTTCGCCCAATCCAAATCCATTTTAATCCAATCTATCTATATACACCCCCCTCTTGCGAGCTATTCGTCAGAATTTCTAATCCTCTATTTCACTCTTACTCTATTAACCTTCAGAGAGGTCCTCAATCTCTAGTTTCCTGGATGCAAATATATCTCTTGCTCAAGCTCATGCTCATGTGACTCAACCCAATCCATCTGTAACCCAACCCAACCCATCCCATCAATCAATCTGCATACTAATCCTACATCCACAGTCACTGAGCCCATCCCACCCATCACGACGCACTCGCCCAAATACTATGATTAACCCTCGCGGGCAACTTCCTCCCCTTCAACCTCTGATCAATAAGCCACAGACCAACCACAAATTCATCTCTCTCCAATCTTCCAAAGCGCTTCTGCTTATGCCGTCCCCAATATCCCTTTCCATGGACCAACTCCCAAACCTCCTCCAACACATCTCCTCCCAATCTACTCCTCTCCCACAGATCTTTCACCACCATCCCCGGCACCGTATCCGCCGCCCCTTCGATTTCCATGATTTCTCCACGAGGGTCCATCGTGTAGGGGAAAAGTCCTTTATTACTAGCCCAGAGAGCTTCATATCTTTTTCTCTCTTTCTCTGTAATTTCATCCCTCCATCTCTTTCGGTTTCCCTCGTCATGCTTATTCGGATGTTTTTTAACCAAATGCTTTTTGGCTCTTCTCCTCTCCCCCTCTCCTTCTTCTTCCTTCAATTCTTTCTCCGTCTTAGGTTTCCGCATCGTGGTTTTCATAGTTGGAACTCCAGTTGCTGATAAAGTGTTCTGAGGAGGTGTAGGTGTTCTTGAATGGTCGGAATGGAAAAGCTTCTTGAGTCGTCGAGGGGGAGGAGGAGCTGGAGGTTGAATAACTCCAGAGGATATAGAAGGAGTGGAAGCACGTGACGAGGCGAGGTATCCGGCGACCATAGCGTTGGAAAGGGTCTCGGCAGTCATACTCGGGGCGTAAGTGGAGGTCTGAAGTCGTTTTTGCTCTGCTATCTTTGCACGCAAGGAGGGTGATTTGGGTTTAGGTTGAGAAGATGCGGACACGAAGGAATCATCTGAGGATTCATCATCGTCAGCATCGTTGTTGTAGGATTGTCTGGACACAGGTGGTCTAGACGGTGATGTGGATTTGGAAGATCTACGAGGAGTTTTTGTGGTAGAAGAACGCCTTGGAGGTTGAGTAGGAGATTCTGAGGTTGGCTCAGTTCTGTCAGCTGTCGTTAATATAGGGGATTGCATTGAACGTGGCTGAGGCGCGTGCATAGGAAGGTTCGTCGATTGGTCTTCCGATGCAGAAATATTAGCAGGTTTACGACGTGGAGGCGGTAAAGAAGGCTTTTGTATTGATGTCTTCGAGGATAACTCAGTAGATTCCGGAGTATGAGATGATGTAGGTCGAATAGATTGTAGCGAGGGCTTGGCTGACGGTTTCACAGGCGATGGCCCATGAGAAGAAACTGGCCGGGAGAGTTTTTGTATTGGAGGCTTTGTAGAAAGATTAGGCATTGGACCATGAGAAGAAGCAGGTCGAGTATTGAATATGACAGGCTTCTGCACTGGAGATTTTGGAGATGGTTTCGGGGCCTCGGAACTAGTAGTGTGGGAGGAAACGGGTGGAGGCTGTACCACAGGTTTTGACACAGATTTGGAGGGCCCAGGCACAGAAGCTTGTGAAGAAGAAGGTCGCGGATGTACCGCAGGCTTCGACTTCGATTTTACTTGCTCAGAAATAGGGGCTTGCGAAAGAGCAGTTCGAGATTGTACCGAAGATTCCGAAACATGAGAAGAAACCGGTCTGGTCAGGCCTGCCGGCTTCAAAACAGGTATAGGCGTATGACTCGAAACAGGTCTTTTCTGATCCCGTCTATTCACAATCTCATTTCCCCTATTACTGACAACCCCTCTTTCTTTCTTCACTCCCTTATCCGGCTGCTCCCACATCTCCACCAGATTAGACGTGGGAGGAATACTCGATAAATCCACTCTCCTATCCGTACTATCAATCGAACTCGCATAACTCTGTCTTCTACTCGGCAATGGACTTGCCTGTTTCCCCATTCCCATTCCCATCGCATAATTTTGACCCGTATGACTCGGACTACTTTCCCTACTTCTCTTTGCCGCCAAATTCGCCGCCATAAATGCCGCCGAATTATTTTTTACATTCGAACTGGTTTCCGATGTAGCCGAAAATGGAGGTAGTAAATGTCCATTCGGTCTTTGATTCCGTTTTTGAGGGATTCTCGGTCCTCCTTGATATTCCGGTCCTCCACTAACACTTCCCCCATCCGTTTCACTCTCCCCTGTCCTTTCCCTCCCTACTTTTTGATATCCATATATCTGCTGTTCACCTCCCGTCCCTGTATCTGTCACCGAAACCTTGGAAGGACTTCTCGCTCTCCCTCCTCCATCATTAGGGGACCCTCCCCCTCCAACCCTCGCCTTCGTAGCAGCTGCCAATGCCCCATCTTTCCCCCCCAAACCATTGTCTCCCAATTGTGTTTTCCCCGCAAACTTATTCAGCACGACCGGCGTCGCCTTGCCCTTCGCATTCGAGAAAGCTAGGGCAGCACCCGTTAATGCCGCATTCTGCACTGCGCCCGTTCCTCTTCCCGTTCCCGTTTCTATTCTCGTTCCTCCTGTATTTATATTTCGAAGCGAATTTGTACTCGGATTGTGATTTATAATTCGCTGCGGAGAAGATGTCGTCGTGCTCGAATTTGACGGCAAAGTTGAAGTCGAAGCCGATGCCGATGCTGATGCTGATGCAGAATTCCCAGGGGCAGATGTCGATGCAGTATCAGAGTGTGTATTCTTCGCACCCGTAGTTTCCGGTCGAGTGACCTTTCCCGGAGTGGTACTACCCGTCCTACCATCTGAATGCGCGTCTGCCATTGTACCAGTAACTGCGAACTATTCACTGATATCCTCTCCTATCATATGCAATGCAATGCTAGAACGCACCCTTCATTCGTAAAGCGCGCGCCGCAAAGAATTGAAATGTCGAGATCATTGGGACGGATACTTGAAGAAGCAAAGTATTTCGCAGCTCAGGTTTCGTGAATTTCACAATCCGGTAATTAAGATAAATGGGTATGTAGGCAGGAAGAGATATGTAAGGTACTCGTATCGATTGGAATATTCGCAGGAGGGTGGAGTCTCTTGATAATCCCGTCCGTCATAAGATCATTGCTTATGAGACATGTCAAACCGAAGATTCCATCAATTCTTTGATATCGATTCCACACCCATCAATCAATCAGTACCCTACACTTACCATCAATCCAAATCTTTAATCTCCCCGTAACGAAAACCCAAAACTAATAGAGTGAATACGGCCAATCCTCCTCATAATCAAACAATCAAATAAGCAATCACCGTCGTAATAAACTTTCCAAAATGCACGTATTATGTATAAATGTTCTCATGCATGCATCCATCGAAACATCTCCTAATCTAGATATTAAACTTTCCTCCTTCCACGTTTGCAGCTAATTATTGGTTCCTAGTACTAAAGCTAGGTAGGTATGGCGCATTATAGTACGAAAGTAGTATGGAAACATGCCCTCAAGAACATACTGTAAGCTCAGCAACCAGCCAAGCCTAAAAATAGATTAACGATGGCCGATTGAAAGAATTACTTCTGGTGTTCCTTCCATTCCTCACCAATCCAGCCCTATGAGAAAAATAAAAAAATAAAAAGAAGAAGAAGAAGAAAAAGGAAACAATTCCATATCAAAACGGTAACAACTCAAAAATTACTTTCAAATGTTCAGATCTGAATCCATCCATTTGCCAATTTTGTAATGACTTTGTAAATTATTAGGGAATATTTAATTGGCTATTAAGTTCACTCTGATGTATACATACCACCGAATCTTCTTGTATATACTACTTACTGGTCCGTATATTTGATTATGTATCCATGATTTAATATGGATGAAGCATTTCATCAGATTCACATCCAGTATCTTCAGATACCTACCAAGAATGATTTTCATTCCACATTTTCAAGGGCCTTCACAATTAAATGGATTTCTGGAACGATTATATCACTTCTACTATACATCCTATGTATCCATTCATTCACAACGATTCTTATAATTGAGCTAGCATGGTTATCACGAAAATCCCCAAGAAGTGTTGTTTGTATCTTTAATCTCTCTTCATATTCTTATATTCTATTTCCTCCCATTCCACCCAGGGTAGGTTTCGGAAAATTTCCAGCCAGTATAATGTCAACCTCGTCCCAATGCCCTAACCATCCATCCATTCATCCATCCCTCATCTGAAACCCCAATCCCCATATAACTCCAACATAAAGAAAAGTAATAAAACAAGCCAAGTCGTATTGGACGAGCCGTTTCTAAAAGAAAACTCCTTTAAACCGCTCACTCGCTGTCGCTGTCGCTATCGCAGCCCAATGTATGAAAAGTTCGAATCCCAAACTCCTCCAATGTATTCATAAAAAAAAATCAGTCTTGAAATGAAAGTTATTCATCCGCCACCGCTAATTGACACTCGCATTTATGTTTCGTAATTGGTATGCAGAACCACGCCTTCGGACCCTAGGTGCATAACAAGTTTCATTCTCGCATGTGGGATGAGATAATAGCGGTGGGTCCTTGTCTTTTGGACCTGCATTTCCGCCTGCACAGCTGGATTTCGAGAATTCCCATCTCCTCATCACTAGGGTTATTAACCTCCTGTCCAAAGAATCATCAGACCACGACCACTCCGACTTTACCCGCCATCCCAATTCCATTTTTTCTTGCTTTTTGTGAAAGATCTGCTCGAACCTGGCTTTCTTCACGATGCCATGTCATACTGGAGAATCTTCAACTCCAGTCCATACACCTGACATTCAACAACCATATACAATCATCGACCTGACAGTCCTTCCAGGGAAATTTCAAACCAAAAGCTGCTATTTGATTGTTTAACCAGGTATGTAATATAATGGGGAAAAGCCAATCTATCACAATGCCAAGTAAAATTTTGTAGTCGGAATTCCTCTACCGACTGATAAAATTTTCAATCGAAAGCAAAACACCCAAGATTTCATGTGTCATCGTGCGAACAGCCTTTTTTCGTGCTCCAGGGTAAAAGTGGATAAATTGAATAAATCGATGGGGATACACCCACCCATAGACCGATCGGGGGAATCCGAACATGTGGGACTAGTGTGGTTCTAGAAGGTCGGAGCTCGGTATATGAAAAGAGGTGTGTCCAGTATTGAAGCGTAAGTACCGCTTGAGATCCGTCGGTCGGAAACCATGAATCATTGATTTTGTACCAGTCCAGTGCCACTGAATAATAAGGTCCTGAGAAGCTAAATCTTGCCGGGTAAGGTGTCGCATAAATTGTGACAGGTAGATGTGCGATGATATGAATATCTAATTCTGTTTAATAAATGATTGCAGTCCATCGAAGAGGAACTCCATCATTTCCAATTTCGTAAGGTTTGCTGGATGCTTGCCTGGGTGGTAAAGCCCATCTTGCTCTTCCTGGTTTGCGGTCATCCAACTTTCCATTTTTTCTCATGGCCATTTCCATAACTGCAATCCGGATAAAATCACTGTTCTCCCTCATGTCGCGTTGACGTGCAACTGGACCGGTCGCGACCTCGGCAAAGGCTTCCTCCGAATTTCCTTGTCTGCGCTTATTGAGTCCGGTTGGTGGAGTACCTTTTGAGGACTTGGAAACCTTGTATGTTTGCATTTGGATAGATGCTGTGCATTGTGTGGCACTCATTGTTTGGGTAAGAGATGTTGGCACATGAGCATCTGTAGGAGCATTTGTTGTGGGGTTGAGATACCGACGTAATGCTGGGGTGGGTGCATCAACCAGTAAAGGCGGCATCCTTTCATCCGTAAATGGGACCTTCGGGTCAATTGACATGATAGATCTTGTAAGAAAATCATCAGGCGTAATCATAGGTGTTGTGAGACTCGAGAATGATTTTGCCGCAGACCTTAAAGCACGCAGTGATGCAGTTAAGTTTGATTTAAACGCGGACTTACGGCGTGGGGGTTCGACGCCGGTAGTATTTTGTTGATCCTTGGGTAAATCGGATGGTCTTTGAAAGACTCTAAAGTCGAGCTCCTCAACATCAGCATCTGATAAAGGATGGTCGTGCAGAGTATCCTCGCCCGCAAATGTTGGTTGATACCTCCTGGTTGGTAAAGACCTTCTCCCTCTTGAACCCGGTGTCATTATTGAGCTTGGCGGAGTTGATGCATCACTAAGGGAAGCATCATCTAAAGATGGTACAGACTCGCTCGATGTAGTCCTGCTTGATATGACTGATCCCGGACCATTCTCCGAGCTGTAACAATCGGTCGAATCGATTTCTTCTGGAGGGCTCAACAATAATTCCATGGGACTCATACCAAATGTTATACTGAGCTCTTTCTCCGAAACAGCAGTGTGTTTTAATATAGCATCTACTGTCAATCTTTGTCTCGATGCACCATGTGTGCGAACATTCTTGTTTGATCTGGGAGGCGGAATGGCTGTAATCGCCAACAAGGCAGCGACCGAGGGAGGAATAGCATCCGGTGAATGGGCATCGTAAGGGCGACGACTCGATCGCACAGAGTGATTTTTGGTAGTTTGACGACGATCCTTCCTTGGCTCAAATCCTAAACCATTTTTGAAACTATCGTGGTGACTTCTTGTGGGAATCACCACTGGCGAAGAAGTAAAAGTGTTCGTAACCTCAGTACCGAAAGTTGACTTTGGCATGATATCTGAGGTTTGTTCATAACTGGAATTGGAATTTGGGTTGGTAGAAGAAGAGGTTGTTGAGGTTGAGGTTGAGGTTGAAGTTGAAGGTTTTGGTTTCGGCTTTTGTGTTGTGAATAATGAGAATGAGGTAGGCATCTTGTTTGCTCGCGTGCCCTGAGAGTTACCGCATAAACCAGTTGTGTGTATTTATTACTTGATAGAAACCAAATCTGTCGGGGATTTGAATAATACCTTCAACGGGATTCGTTCTTGCAAAAGTAGAAAGAATTTTGAATAGAAAACAATTTAACAAATCTTATCAGAAGAGATATCGAGTTGTTTTGCATACTTTCCAAATGGACGATACTGAAAGTCAATGATCACAGCACTCGGATTGTATAGTGATTCAAGAGCTTATCATGATATGATTGTCGGATAACGGGGGGATATGGATGTCGGTATGATAACACCAAGTGAAGGGTTACTACTATCGTAGTTTGATATAGTCGATTTGAAAGAAGTTGCAGGTTATTGCATTCAACCTTTCAATATTTCAAAAGGTGTATTGAGAGTTGTATTGAGGTGACAACAGGGGAGAATGAGAAGAGGTCGGAAGAGGAATGTATGTATGTTTATTAAGCAAAGTCAAGAGAGAGAGAGAGTGAGAGTGACAGAGAGAGTTCAGCTGATTTGAAGTGATTCACTAGGTACCTAGGTAGGTACTTTAAAATGAAAGCTAAGACACCGGTAGGTCGTATTTTGGTAAGAATGACTTTTGAGGAAGGGGCCGATAGCCTTATTAAAAGATAAGCTAGGAAGGAGAGAAGGCAGGAAGGCAGGAAGAGAAGAGAGGAGATAAGCGATGATAAATAATGAATCTACTTGACTACTTTGAGGTCCCTAGTAATAGGTGTATGAAGTAGACTTGACTTGATTTGACTGACTGGTTGATTGATTGATTGATTGATTGATTGACTGTGTGACTGAGACTGACTGACTGATTGATTGATTGATTGACAGAACTGATTTGACTGAAGACTCTAATGAGAATTGGTATCAGCTCCGAAAAGAAGGGAAACCTGGAGTAATAACTTAAAGTCGTCTCCTCTTCTCTTGTGTTTACTATCTAATGGTCACTAGTATGCAGATCGGATAAGCTTTTGGGCATTGAGAAACGACCAAAGTGCAGAAGTACGTCAATTGTTGTCAATGGATCTACCCAATTCAAGGCTTGGAATCAATCAAAGCTAAGAAGATTGGACAGAACAGATTAGGTTAGAAAGTTAAATTATGGAAATACATCTGAGATACATGTACGGTATATATACATACATATATGTACGAGTATGTGTATATACATAGACTCGAGTAAGAGCCTTGGTTTCCTTTTCCTAATGTCTTGCTCCAATAAGGATAAAAGGAAAGAAAAGGAAAAGGAAAAGGAAAAGGAAAAGGAAAAGGAAAGGGCAAGGGAAAGGGAAAGGGAAGGGAAAGGGAAAGACAAGGGAAGATCTCATTTTTTTGACTATCTATCTGTCTGTCGATATTTGAAGCAATGAATTATCAACACATGGCTCTGTACGAGTATTGGAAGAGAATCAACATACACAAGTATAATAATTCGGATAATATGCAAAAAAAGCGACCCTGATCCATTCATTCTTTTTCTAACCCATCTTTTCCATCCATGCATCCTTGATCGCCTTGAGGAACTTCCTTCGAGAAGGCTTACGAAAGGACTGTAGCTTATTACTTTGCCAGGATGAGGTGAAAGGATGATGATGATGCTGTTTTATTTTGGTATGTGGAGAATCAAGATAATGTCTGCACAGTGTATCAGCTGGATCTGTATCCATCACAGCTTATTCACAATTCACACACGTCTTTTTCCTAATATGGTGATTTTTCTTCAACGGTTATGGAGTTCTGTATCTGCCAATTTATTATACTTTCCTACATTCGCCTAAGAACTGAATCATTATCATCATTATCATCATTATCATCATTATCATCATTATCATCATCATACTATTTCAAATCACATGATTAATTATATCATTGTTTTCCATTGCGTGTCGTTGTTGAGTTGTTCGTCTTAACTGTGATAAGACGACCTTCTCTTTGGATAATCGTCATCATCATCATCTTCTTCTTTTTCTTTTTCTTCTTCTTTACCTCAGCTCAACTCATCCATCTATTAGAGGGTTAAGGGTTATGCTACCTGGGTATGTACTTAGTTTGTACTTAGTTTGTACTTAGCATGCTCCCTACTCTCTCGCTACTCCTATAGATAGGTACACACGACTAGGTATGTGATAGTATGTTATGCTAACCGCATCGTTATTATGTTCATGAACTTGGCCGGAAGTCCGG
The DNA here is from genome assembly GCA_019395255.1 of Botrytis medusae. Taxonomy (NCBI): domain Eukaryota; kingdom Fungi; phylum Ascomycota; class Leotiomycetes; order Helotiales; family Sclerotiniaceae; genus Botrytis; species Botrytis medusae. The sequence continues at coordinate 1,352,959 of JAHXJL010000020.1, forward strand.
ATACATAACTTGGAGGTGGATGTGCACAATGGATATGGATATGTATATGAATCTGTTCAATCTCAATCTCAATCTCAATCTCAATCTCAATCTCAATCAAATCTTAGCCTGTAGCCACTTTGGAGGTGTTCATTCATCCTGTTGCATCTGTGTTTGTACCAAGCCATTTATTGTCCTATCAATTGATTTCTCACTACTGTAAAACTGGACTACTGTACAGAATACGCAGAAAGAGAAGGAGTCAATCTCGCCCTATATCCACCTTCCTGTTGTATGAGCTGGAGTGGAATTGAATGCTGTGTTTCCTTAACAACTAAATTACCGGATGGATACCTACCTAGGAACATCATGTACAATGTACATTGATACATTGGTGACTTACATTGGCGCATCTTGGGTTCTTGGGTTCTTGGGCGTTTGACAATTTTTTTCTTTGATTCAATGTGGTCCTGTGGTGCTGTGGGTCTATGAAATCCTTTATGCTTCATCAGAAGTCTTTCATCTGCATTTTGATTGTTTCCTTCCCTATCACGAGAAAACTCTTTGGCCACGTCAGTCAACTGATCCGCTATGCTGATTTTTTTCTGACCTTTCATTTGTTTCATCATTTTCATGGTTAGGTTGTCGCGCCTGTTGGGCGCAAGAGTTTCTTACTGCACAAAATAATTACCCGAAATTGAAACTCAACAAAAGGTCAATCATCCATCAATCAATCAGTCAATCAGTCAATCAGTCAATCAATCAATCAATGACTTCCGACAATGACTCCCGACCCGACCGAGGTCTTTTTTCTTGCCAGATTTTTTTTTCCTTCAATTTTTGGGAGGGGACATGATCTGATTTTGGAAAGATATCTTTCCTTGTCCTTGCTTGTATTTGATTGAAATTTTTAAAGCAGCTTCCATAGTTTTGCAATTACATCGTACTCGTAGTTAAGAAAGTCATATTAACCCTTGTATTAATGGTGTACCAAGGATAAAGATGCTGATTTTCCGGCATCCTGTACGGGGAAACTTTAGATTCTCCACATCTCACACAAATTCCACTAAGGATAGCCTCACAACTCACATATTCAAACCCTTCGCATGGCTTTCATTTCCTTCAGATACAAACCCACAAACCCACAAACATGCAAAAACCAAGGGTCTTTTGAAAAAGGCTTAAGTTGGGATCAGCAGAGCTTTCTGAATCACTTCCCCATGGATTACCCTTGAAAGCCCTAGAGCAATCAAAGTAATCAAAATGTTCTGCTTACAACAAATGGCATGTCAGACTTTTCCCTTCTTCCCCACGATATCACATTCAACCTTCCCGTCCAAGAACCCCAAAGAGCTGAAGAGGCTCCTGCAAGTGTATGCTTAGGGAATGCTGTTATCTATAAGATATGATAGGATAGAAGATGGTCAAGATGATCCACTTTCCAGGTACCAAGGGAGTTCGAACTTCCTCATTTGTTCTCGGAGAAGCATGTCATTTTCAAAACTATCTTCGCGTCTCGCCTCGTCGGAAATATAATGTGCAAATCGACGATCGTTGCATTTCTGCCCAGGTGGTGTGCTGGTCAGATATGCCCAGAAGAAACGTGATAGCTCATTTCATGGGTCGCACCAGAAACCTCTCTGGTTACACGCCGAAGTCTGCATCTCCAGTCTCCATACAGGATCATGAAGGGATGGCAATTGGCAGATAAGACATTTCACGATCGCGTCGGTACTGGCATGCCAAGATTCTCGCATTGCTTATCTCGTGGATCGGCTAGGACCGACTTAGTGCGAGAATCTGGGGTTCAAAAGGTCCTCGTGAACTGGTCGGCTTACCATTTGGGTGGTGTTGGGGGCTAACCGTAATGATTTAAGCTGTGTGCAGACTTGTATTACCAATCAGAGTTGTGTCAAGGTTGGGGGCGTACCAGGTGGACAATTGGCGTCGAAGAATGTCCTCGTGATGATGTTTCACGTGATGTACGATATTGAATCTCTGAGACGAGCTTCAGGATGTCGTGGTTCAAATTTTGGGTTTATGTATAGTATATACCGAGATTTACAATTAGAAAGTGTATTATGTACTATAAGGATCGTAATATAAATCGTAACATGCGTTGACAACAACATAGCTTTACTTTACTAAATGATATAATTGGAATGATTTAATCTTTGCTCTACAAACTCTAATCAAGGAGTTGGAGGGTGAGAAAGGGCACTGCGTATAAATATTGAAATCCGTAGCTTTTTCTTGCTCTTCGATAGGATAAATGTAGTACAGAATGAGTGAGATGCGAATAAAATTCTCAACTCCTAGAGAAGTACTTTCCTGTTTACATATACATATATTAAAGTATACATACAGGATTAGCTAAAGGATTTGGAGAAATGCGCTCGCTTGCTTGCTTGCTTGGTAGATAGCATTATGAGTGTATAAAGAACGCATGTATCTCTGTATTCTATATTGTATTCTCCAGTACCCTCTCCAAATCCTTCCATCCCCTACTCTCTACAGTAAACACAACACACTTGACTGAATAAACCCCATACGCCACATTTGTATGGGGCGAAAAAATAAACCCATCAAAGACTGCACTATACCATATGATACCCCACCGCCGTCTCAAAACCGCGATTTCTCGTATTGCTCTTTAGTATATATGTGGTGGTATTGGTATCGGTGTTAGCGCTCCCACGATAGATAGATATTTCACGCTGCGATGCGATATGCGTCGCGCTATTCAAACTCGCAAATGCGGGTCTTACTCTTTTTGCAAAATGACGAGCTGAGGCGCGGTCTTGAGCTCGTCGTATCGGGATACTTTTTGAGCACGAAAGGTGACTTGTCATTTAGAGATGGTTTGGTTGAGATCCAGTCCGGACTCTGGCTTGCCATTCGCGAAGGAGGAGGTTGCCTGTAGGGTGTGAAGAGACTGGTGACGTTTTGCTGGGCGGGCAGGGAGGTAGTTGAAGAAGTCCCGGGAGTTGCTGAAGGAGGAGGAGAATTTGTTGTAGGCGTTTAGAGAAGGGGGGTGGTAGGTCTTGCTAGTAGGGAGTTCGAGAGAACTCGTGTTCGACGATTGGTGTGCTGTTTTGAGCTTTTTTACCAGTGGCTGACACCTGCGTACTCGTGGTTTCTAAAGGTGGAGAAAATGGTGAATAAAGGTGTCTCTGAAATTCAGATGAATAGCTGAGTGGTCGATAAAAGAAATACAAGTGGGATTGGAATTGCAAAGGTAGCTTCTTCTGGGCAGCAATAAAGTCTTCACTATAGACACCTTTGTCATTCTAAACAATATCACCCACCACTCGATCGATCAATGGCAAAAACATTCTTGGAATGTCTTCCACTAATCAAAAGCTGATCTGTACCATAAGGAAAAGCAGAGTTGGTATGAACATAATCCCACGTAACGCTTTCATTGGCTGTCATATCCGTCAACAACAACAACAACTGCGACGCATTCAAAGAAATATGATCCCGCGCGCTCCATTTTCAAATCGACTCCGAAGACGCGATATCGATCCCATGAATCTGGGCATCGGGGAGATATCTTTCAGCAGAACCATTCGCAGAGATCATCTCCATTTGCGCAAGGTTGTAAACCGTCACCAACAATGTTCCCTACGGCGTCAAATATCGCTCATTGTATTCGGTATCGCAATCGTGCGGAACGCCCGGCAAATACAAATACCCAATTTTGGACACACCGCTGCAACAGACTCATAACGTTTATCGAGAATCGTTAGGTTGCCACACATACCCGATACTAGAATCTTGGCTCCGCAACACGAAGCCCATTCCAATACGTCAAGGAATCCGATCTGTTCGGCAATTAGCTGGTAGCAGGACAGGTGTAGGTGCATTGTTGTAGGTTGCTGATGTGAGAGAGGCGGATAGGATGGCGAGGATGGAAAGCTTAAAGAAAGAGACATGATGTTTGTGAGGAAGATGGGGTTGGACTAGGCGACTTGGCATTTTTGGGGAGTATATCTATATCCATGTGTATGTATATAAATTGGCATGGCATTTTGGGGATAATTGAACGCGCAAGTATAATCTTAAATAGTTGAGATGGATATACTTCTCATGCCTCACGGCGGCCTTTACCCATATACTTGGGTGCTAATGCTCGGAATCAAAGCATAACATAGTATAAAGACATGCATACATACGTTGTGCGCCTTAACAGCAACAGCAAAGAAGGTTTATTCGAACAGAATAGATTCTTGACTTAATGATTGATGGTCGTAGATGGGAGAGACCTGTGGAACCGCTAAGTTTTCGCCTAATTGTTTCGAGGAGATGTACCGTGTTGATGCCGGTAGTGAATGGTAATATTTTTCTATGTAGTTTCGGAGGTTATAATTAGAGTTCTGAGGCGTGGCGTTGGATCGGGGTGGTAGAGGGGTTGGTGGAGGCATCAGTGGGAGGGGGAAGGAAAACGAGCTTTGGGTTAAAGGGGGGGAGGACTGGGGATTTTCTTGCAGAATTGAGGGGTTTGGAGATGCTCTATACTCGAAATCACAGTTTATAAACATCGTGGCAATACAGAGCTCTAGTTTTGTATGAGCTCGCTGCATGAAAAGGTATATGCGTGGCCTTTCTCTATAGAATATGCCATATCGTGATTGCTATCTCTTGCTATTAGGGCCTTTGAGATCGTTGCTCGAGGATAAAGAAAAAGCCAGAGGGAAATATAGACTCATCATGTGGAAACTGCTCCATCAGACTTTGTTGGAGAAGGACGGCAAGTGTACTAGTTTGTGTTTGCGGTGGCCTCATGATTTATCATTCCAAAAATAGTCCGGAGATTGCCAAACCGATACTCAAGGTAGCCTGATTTATTGATATTTTGTCCATAAGAATATACGACTTCGTGGTATTCTAGGCAACGAGTATGAATCTCTCGAGGAATTATATGAATGACTTGCCTACGGAAGATACCAGCATGGACCGGGAATCATATTCGTTCGAATGTACAGTAGATTTTGTGCATAGCTACCTTGACTTCCGAAGGATACTAGTCCAGAAGGATTAACGTAACTATACTACCCCTTTCTTCAGAACACAATTATAAAAGTCCTAGTTCAGAAGCAGTATAACAAGTAGCCATTTGAATGTATCACTAGGTAGTCTTTGGAGATCTTTCATTCACTCGTAAGTTCCGACACGTATTTTCTACATGTTCAAATTAACCCGTATCTTTTTGTACTACATTAAAGAGAATTTTTCAATCAAGTGTATGACAAAGTAGCGGGCTACAGGATTATACTGAGAAGAGCAGATACGGATATTGAGTCGAGAAGCTGTACCACACTTCTGGTAGAGATCATAGCGAGTGTTGTAGCCATTTTGTGAGTAAGAGTTGGCACGAAAGGCCTAGAACTATTCACGTATAGAAAAGGCCATGCGCAAAGTACGACTAAGTTCACGTGACAACCTGTCAATTTCGCGCTTGGCTAGGCAACAGTAAGCTTTTGAGTCTCGAAAAGGTCTTCTTAAAGCATCAACTTTCAGTCATTTCAATTTTGATTATACTCAACATCATGAATTATGTCTTCGAGTCAACAAAATAGAAACAAAAGGCCTGACGCTGAGGCTATAGCTGACCATGAACGTCAATATGCTCATAGCACCATTAGTAAAGAGGAGCTTAACGACAAGTAAGTCGAACAATTCAGTTCAATCTAGTTATAATCAAATCTAATAGAAAACAAGATATCCAAATCGTCCTCATAACCATGGAAAAACATTACCATTTCATGAGTTGTTCCAATCACTCTTCGATCCTCTTGAGGCCAACAAGAATAAAAAGCCAGGTCCAGCCACTGCACGCAAAAAATTAGGACCACATGGACCTAATAACCTTTCTCCTAATGAAATACGAAGGAACATCATCATTCGGTTTATGTCGCGATGGCGCGACCAGGTTGGCGATGATTTCTTCCCCGCTTTACGCTTGATCATCCCGGAAAAAGATCGCGATAGAGCTATGTATGGGCTCAAAGAAGCTTCGGTTGCAAAACTCATTATCAAGCTTTTGAATTTGTCTAAGGATTCAGATGATGGGTATAATCTTATGAATTGGAAACTTCCGGCGCGAGGTCCCCCGAGTGCTAATTCGGGGGATTTCCCTGGTAGATGTTATGAGGTTTTATCGAAAAGACCAATGCGACAGAAGGTTGGAAATATGAGTATTGGAGAAGTTAATGAGATGCTTGATAAACTTGCTTTGGCACAAAAAGAAGAAATTCAATTGCCTATTTTTCGAGAATTTTATCAGAGGATGAATCCGACCGAATTGGTCTGGTTAATTCGAATGATTCTTCGACAGATGAAAATTGGGGCTTCGGAAAAGACTTTTCTTAATGTAAGTCGATGTCGAATGTTTCTGTGGTTTTACTAATTCATTTCTATAGCTTTGGCATCCAGATGGAGAAGCGCTTTTTAACGTCTCTTCTAGTCTCCGTAGAGTTTGTTGGGAACTCACGGATCCTAATGTCACCTTGGAAGCTGATGAGACTGGTGTGGAATTGGGATCGTGTTTTCAACCTCAACTTGCACAGTTTATGGCACCTTCATTTGATAAAATGGTGGAAAAAATGTGTCCTCAAGATACCCAGGGCAAAAATAGTGAGGTTGAATTTTGGATCGAAGAGAAATTAGACGGCGAAAGAATACAAATGCACATGGAAGAAAATGATGATATGCCAGGAGGTCGCCGATTCACATGGTGGTCTCGAAAAGGCAAAGATTATACATATCTCTATGGAAATAGTTTCGAAGATGACAATGCAGCACTGACAAGACATATGAAAAAGGCTTTTGATCCAAGAGTAACTAGTATCATATTGGATGGCGAGATGATCACCTGGGATCCCATTACGAACAAGATAGTGGCGTTTGGCACTCTGAAGACAGCCGCAATATCAGGAGGTAAAGATCCATTCTCGGCTACAGCTGCTAGGCCAGTATTCAAGGTCTTTGACTGCTTATTTTTGAATGGTGACAATATCACAAAACACACTTTGAGGGATAGGCGAAACGCATTGGAGGCAGCGGTTCACAATGTTGAGGGTCGAATCGAAAAACATGATTTTAAATCCGCTAAATCAGCTTCTGAAATTGATCCTGCTTTGCGGAAAATCGTGGCTGAGGGCTCTGAAGGACTGGTGTTGAAGAATCCACAATCGATGTATAGACTCAACAGTCGAAATGATGATTGGATGAAGGTTAAACCTGAATATATGACTGGATTTGGAGAGTCTTTGGATTGCATAATCATTGGTGGATATTATGGATCAGGTCATCGAGGAGGAAATTTGTCATCGTTCTTGTGCGGTTTACGTGTTGACGAGAAACAAATCAAAACTGGTATGATTGGCCCCCCTTCTCCGATTGACAAACGAAAACTAAATCATCAAACAGGAGCAAACCCTATGAAATGTTTTTCCTTCTTCAAAGTAGGCGGTGGATTTAATACAGATGACTATGCCGCTATCCGTCATCAAACCGATGGAAAATGGCATAAATGGGACATCAAATCCCCACCTACAGAATTCATAGAATTAGCCGGCTCTCACCAGGAAAAAGAACGACCAGATGTCTGGATCAAAGCTGATGAGTCAATCGTTGTAGAAGTCAAAGCTGCATCAGTGGGCATATCCGACTCTTTCCGCACAAATTACACATTACGATTTCCGCGTTTCAAACGTTTGCGTCCAGACAAAGATTGGAAGAGTGCACTTTCAATTGAAGAATTTATGGAATTAAAAGCCAAAGTTGAGGAGGGGAAAGAAGACGGATTTAAAGTAGACAAGAAGAAAAGAGGCTCGAAGCGAGTCAAGAGAGAACACATTATCGCTGGTACAGAAAATGTTGGGAAAACAGAATATGCAGGACCAAACACGGATGTATTCAAGGGACTTAACTTCTGCGTTTTAAGCGAGATGATTCATCCTTCTAAGAAATCCAAGGTTGAAGTCGAAAAACTCATCAAGGAAAATGGAGGAAGCATCTATCAATCTCCAACTGCCAAAGAAGATATAATCGTCATAGCCGATAAACGCGTGGTTAAAGTCGCCGCTCTCATGAACACTAAGAAAACTAGTATCGTTAAGCCGCAATGGGTAATACACGCCATTGCGCAAAGAGAATCAGATGCTGCACAGGGGAGAGCATCTAGATTTATAATTCCATTGGAGATGATCCACATGCTGTATTGCAGGGAAGAAGACACAGAAGAGGTCGAAGCAAATTCAGATGAACATGGTGATCCATATTACCGGGACGTGGGACCGCTGGAATACAAAGGAATTATAGAGAGCATGGCTCGAGTTGAAGACAAAACCCTGACGGAATATCTGCAAGATATGCTGGTGAAGAAAGGCGTGGATATGACGGAATTTAAGGGGAGCATGTTTTGGGGCTGCAAGGCAATTTTTGTGTTGGGGGAATTGATGACGTTTGACATGGATCTCAATGCGAGGATCGAATTTGAACATTTCAGTATTGCCAGTGGGAAGATTGTGGAGGAAGACGATGTCGATATTAAAAGAAAAGTTAGGGAGGAGGGCGTTACGCACATTTTCTTCGCGGACGATAAACAGGAGAGACTGAGGGAAATCAAAAAGGAACTCGGCGCATGCTCACCGTATCTTCTGAGTTGGAGATGGATCCGCGATTCCTGGAAAAGTGAGAAGAAAGTGGATGAGGCTCCGTATTTGGTTTAAGCGGTTTGTGGTTCAGGGGTCGGTTGAATTTCAATGAGGGAGTTATTATATCTGGAGTTGGCAAATCCGATTAAGATACCAGTATCCGGATTCGAGAAATTCTAATAGGGGGTCATGCATTACCAAACATGTGACTATCATATTAAACTACAATGAAAATTATGAATACTTCATAAAATCCATGCGTACAATCAATCAATTCATTGAAATTTGAAACCTCCAAAATAAAACTATCAGAGCTACCTCAGTACCTAACGCACAATAATATCTTCCGCACTTACTCACCAAATCGTCTCTCTGATCTACATGCGATGTGCGCAGCATTACGCATCCACTATTCAACAGCGAACATCCAGATTCAGGTGTACCATATAAATATATATATATATATACAAGGGGCCTCAATCAGGAGTGTAAGATAAGACGATACGGGAACAAAAAAGGATCACATACAAAGATCGCAATCTCGCGAGGGAGAAATATAGACGTGTAAAGGGGAGCATGGGGAGAGGGGGGTTTATAATGAAAAGCAGAAGAAGTCCCATCCACATCCACATCTCTCTCCTCCCTTCCACAAAGAGAAGCTTCCCGCAATACCTACCCATATATACCCCGGTAAACAAGCGAGAGAATGTAAACTACATCCATGCTCAGCCATGAATCGTATTATTGAAATAAGGAATGTTAAAGGGGCAAAGAGAGCTCTAGGAGAATGTCATACATACATAATGGATATGATCTTACACAGTCCACATAAATGATGCCAGTACGCGAGACCTTCACAAGTCTCTCTAATTCGAGGAGAAAAGAAAACCTCGAGCATTTCACGTTCGCAGTTTCGCATTCAAATTCAAACCACATCCAAACCAAAACTTTCATGTGATATCTCGTTTCATATTTGATATTTAGCTACATGACAAGACCTTGATATCCACATCCACTCATCTCATAGAATATGTGTCATTCATAGGAAAACGCCTAATGCATCCCTCAATCCAACCCACCCATCCAACCTAAGGCCATTCCGCCCATCTCTCACTGATCCATCCTTCCCTTTTACTCCTACATACCCCCTCCCAGACCTATTACAAAAATGAAATGTTGCTGCAAAGAAAGCACAAGATGGTATGTTTGAGAAACAAAATCAGTAGAAGAAAAAAATAAAATAGGCCGTTCCAATCATACACGAAGCATGACAGTCGTACCAGAAAAATATCCTATGCTTGCTTGAAAGAAGAAAAAGTACAAGAAATGAAATCTGCCTAGGCCAATTGAAGCCGTTAACGACAAGTAAAGACTTATAATAATTGAATTGAAGAAACCCACGAACGCCAACCGCCTTTTGTGCTCAACACCTTGTTCGCTTAAAATGCATCTTCATCAGTCCAGTTAGCTTCACTTCCAGAAACAATTCGTGTGCACAATCGATCATTACTAAGAACTTGCCCAGCAGGTCCTTTGTAAAGCGGATAGCCCTTTTTCTTCATCATACTACTATTTATAGTAGCACTACCTCGAAATGGTGGAGCTTCATCATCTGGAGTGTATCGGTTTGCTCTAGCAGCTCGAAGTTTCGCAAAATAATCCTCATTTGAGTCTTCTTCTGGCTCAGTCTCAGATACATCTCCATAAGTTTCCCAGTTCTCAGAGCCAGAGCCAGTATTTGCGGAGCTAGATGTAGTAGAAAGTTGACGACTGCTAGATGGTGGCGCAGATCCATAAGTTAACGATTGGCCGAAATTTGATCGCATTGATGCTCTCAAGTCCTGATATGATTGAGGTCTTTCCTTAGCTTTTGGTGGTGGGGCCTCGAATACATCGTCGGGAGAGACTGGTCGAACGCTACCAGTTGAAGAATTAAAGCTCTCATTTCGATGATAATATGTTTGAGTGGGAGGAGCTGAAGGTGGCGGTTCAAATAGTTCACGCATCTTTGGGGGTGGAGCTCTTGATGGTGGTGGACCCATTTTGCCCCGAATTGTGCTAGTCGCCTGTCTTGATTCGGGACGCATAGATCCAGTACGTCGATCGCGCTCTGGTGAGTTGGGAAGTTTAAGACTTGACAGTGGTATACGATTTGGGAGCCTAGAAGGTGACTTCATGCCACTTGCTGCGGATACCGAAGCGGAAGATTGATGTCTCTTGATTGTTCCTCCTGCGGTGGGTGTTTTGGCACCGGATCTATTTGGTGGGGCAGGTCTTGGTGCGCTGTTAGAGCGACCCAATGTTCCAGCTTTGACAACAGTTTTTGGAGGGGGCTTCATGGTACTTGGAGGTGGACCAGCTGGTGTTTTTGAACGTGGTCCTGGAGCAGTTTTGGCTTCAGAAGCTTCCAATTCGTCAAGGTATCGTTCACCATGAACCATGAAAGGACGACCATATTCTTCCTCCCACTCCTCTAGAACACTTCTCAATTTTGCTGCAATCTTTGGTAAGTCTTTAGCGATTCTCTTTCTCATCTTTTCCTCACGCAACAAACGGGTTGGATCACGCTTTTCGCCCTTCTGACCACGCATCATCAAACGACTTGCATCTTGTGATGATGCTTGAAGATCATCTCTGTCTTTGACAAGTGATCGGTGTTCCTCGATGAGAGCTAAAGTGGGTGCGCGTTGCTCTTTGAGGACCTCAAGGCGGCCGATTTCCTGTTCGTGAGCCTCCAAAAGAGCATCACTGTAGACATCTGAGAATGCGGGAGTGAAGTCAAGCATCTCTTCCTCAGAAAAGAACAGGCCATCCCATAGCTCTTGTAATTTGTATCGGGCATCCTCAACAAAGAGATGTAGATTTTGTCTCTTGAGCTCATTCAATCTCGACAATTCATCTTCGAATTCGTTGATCTGTCGTAGGCCACACCCTCGGTTACCGTTCAAAAATCGTTTCTGTTCAAATTCATCGATGCCCAGCTTTGCCCACAAAGCCTCGACTGTAGTACGTAGATCTCTCAAGCGCTTCTCTCGAGCCTTCTTCTCATCTACCAATTGGCTTTGCTTCATGCGCAACCTAGAGATATCATCTTCGTGCAAACCAAGTTGCTCTGGCGCATCGCGATAGTACTTGACAATTGCGCTATCGGTCTGAGCCTGTGGCGTGCCAAGCTCAGCCCATAGCTGAATGATATTTTCCGCAGTAGCCTTTACTAATGCGACGCGGCGGGTGTACTCTTCGTAAACGCGGGTGAATTCATCATCGAGGTCGCTTACATAGTTATTTGAAAGGTCGAATGTGGGAGGAATACTCGCGTTCAATGATGTGGGTGGGAGTTCGATTTTAATGAAAGATGGCTCTAAATGGGACGAGTAAGACTCGAGAGCTTGAACAAGTTCTACGATGTGTCAGTACAGTCTAGTGTCAAAGTGAAGGAAAACTCAAAACTTACTCTTGACCTGTTCAAATCTCTCTCTATATATCTTTGACATATGAAGATGTTTTTCTTTTAATCCTTGTAGACATTGTGTCAAGGGATAAGTAATTTGGAGATCCTCATCTTCGGGTTCATATTCATGGTGATCCTTATCATCATCGAGGGAAGCTTCCATCTGCTTAATTGTTGTAATAATACGGCGAGCTTCTTCTGTTAAATCATTTTTCTCGGTCGCGACCAATCGTACTTGGTTGTGTAAGGTCTCGGAGAGGGCAGCGAATAACTAAAAATGTTAGGTTTCACTACTTTCTTCTTTCCAAGCCAAGTAAACACTACATACCTCTGATTCTCGACTCTCTCGTTCCCGCGACGGAACACCAATTTCGTCGAACAAGCCATGAAGCTGATCTATGATCGTCGAGACCTGCGACGATAAGTAGCTAGTATCCATTGTGTAATATAAGCCACTCCTATGCGAAGGCACCTTACTTCGGCGGGGGAAGCAGCTTGAATAAAAAGAGATGGCTGGAAGCCCCTGATTGAAGAAAGGAGAAGTTCAATTATGAGGTAGAATGGAAGATTGTGGGTTGTGGACCGTGGAGAGAATTCCTGTCTCGTAGAAGTGGAGAGGGAGGGAGGAACTGAATTGAGAGTGGAGAATCCGAATTTCGAAACAATTGAACAATGCTCAACTCCTCAATATGATGATCCCTCTTCTCTTCTACCCGTGTTCTTGCTGCGACCACGAAACCAACCAAATGTTGAGGAATTTTTCTTTTCAATTCTCATTACCAGGTTCAAAGATTTCTTGTGGGCGTACACTTCTTATGTGTACCTAGTTGAGTTGTGCTTTGTATAAAAGTTGAGTGGTTCGTTGGACTGAAAGATGGAGAAATGATTCGCATGGAAGAAATGGAAATAGTTTGGTAGAACCGGGAAGTTTGTATTTACGCTTAGTAAAATTGAGGCTGGTTAATTGTTGCTAGAGGGATAGTTCAACGGAAATAAACATTAAATTAGCAAAAACGAGATGTGATTGGCTAGAATATAGAAATTATCAAAATATATAATTAGATAAGCAAGGATTTCACTCCTTAGCGCAGACGGCTAAAAAAAGACCCCCCGCCTTTCTAGAGGCCGTGTACAATTATGGTTCAACCACGAAAAGAGATCAAGCTTACCATCCGCGTAGCTAGGTAGGGTAGATACATCTATTACGCTATCGAAGTACCGAGCAAAGCTCACAAGGCTGCCATTCATTAGGAAATAACATTGACATTCCTTCAATAATCAAAGCTCTCCAACCACCACCTTACATCATACGGGACAACAGATCACTTGAAACGGTGTCACACGGCTACCCTTGAGCCTTCCAGTCGTCACAAACAACTTTAAAGAAGGACCAAATACTTGCGACTGAAACTCTTTCAAACAGAAAGTTATTCATCAACCATGGATACTGCTTTCAAGACCTGGGGTAAGTAAAGTTCTAGCCTTGAAGCTCTCTTTAACCATGTCATTGCCATTGCCGCTGCACCTGCCACCCCTCCTCTCCCCCACCATGCACCCATCACGCTACCTAATTCCTCAAACTTACCTTATCAAAAATAGAGCTTGACAACAATGTCCAACTTGTGGATCCCAACCGCGACGCCCTCTACACCTATGACCCTGAGGAACAAAAGGCTATTCAGAATGCCAAACCCTGGAAAACCGATCCTAACCACTTCAAAAACGTTCGGATCTCTGCTGTTGCCCTCTTAAAAATGGTTATGCACGCACGATCAGGTGGTTCTATTGAAGTCATGGGTTTAATGCAAGGAAAAATCGCAGGCGATACCATCATTGTTACAGATGCATTCCGTCTACCCGTCGAAGGAACAGAGACTCGAGTCAATGCCCAGGACGAAGCAAACGAATACATGGTCGAGTATCTCCAGCATTGTAGAGACCAGGGAAAGCTAGAGAACGCGGTAGGATGGTATCATAGTCATCCAGGCTATGGATGTTGGTTGAGTGGTATCGATGTTGGAACACAAGCCACGCAACAAATGTTTTCAGACCCCTTCCTAGCTGTGGTTATCGATCCTGATCGCACCATCTCCGCTGGAAAAGTCGAAATTGGTGCTTTCAGAACTTATCCCGATAATTACAAGCCCACGGATGCAGGATCTGGAGATGGATACCAAACAATTCCGCTTGCGAAGATTGAGGATTTTGGCGCGCATAGCAGCAGATACTACTCTTTAGAGGTCTCACATTTCAAGAGTTCACTAGATACACATCTTTTGGAGTTACTGTGGAACAAATATTGGGTTCAAACATTGAGTCAAAGTCCATTATTCACCAACCGCGAATACAGCAGCAAACAGATGCTTGATTTGAGCTCCAAGATTCGACAAGCTAGTTCCGGTATTAGTCGCAATGGAAGAACAACTGCCGGATCATCCTTGAGTAAGGGAATGGATCAACAACTGGTGAAGGTTGTTAAGGATAGTAGCAAAATTGCTGGAGAAGAGATGACAGGGCTGAAGGCTGGCGAGGTCAAAGCGCAGTTGTTCAACGGGTTAGGCGCGGCGCCAAAGACTGCAGCTGATCCTGCAGCTCCAATTGTTCCAGCTGTCCCAGCGGCGGAATAATGGATTAAAAAGACACATGATATTTGGTAAGCTCTAGTGAGCATTGCATTGGCGCATGGGTTAATGATGGCGTTCCAAGGGCTTAAATATACACTGGCCACAGTAGTTTAGAGTGGAAAGAAATGAAGTTATGACACACGGCATCAATATGATCTATTCTACATTTTCCACCACAAATTCTTTTTGAATTTTGCCACAACACTCGTGACTAGTCATCTGTAATATGCTTATCTATAAACTGCACAATCGAGGTCCTTGATATACCATCTATGTATCAATAACCTACCATTTCAATTCTCCACAACGAATGCCCTTTCAACTTTCTCAAGTGTCTTCAGATGATCCTCCATGATCCCCTTCGCAAGCTCCAACCGTCTAAGCGACTCTTCCCTCCCCAAAATAGCCATGATATCCGCCGTATCCGGCCCACTCTGTCCTCCTGCAATCGCCCACCTGAGATACGCGTGCACGAGTTTCATCCAACTCTTCTTGATTACTTTTTGTGCATCCTCGGTGTATGGTTTTCCGCTGGCAGTAAATTCAGCAGTGCTCATCATGGTTCCTTGATCGACGACAAGGTTTGTAAAACCCTTTAGTTCGGGGGCATTCCAATTTTCAATGGAAATGGAGGATAAAGCGTCGAAGGAATTGATGAAGTCGGAGGGGATAGCGTAGATTACCCCCTCGGGGGCTGAGTGGAGCTTGTGGGGCGGGGTTCTAGATTCAAGATCGAGAGTTGTGGGGGCTGTGAAAAAGTATTTATGGTTGGAGTAGAATGATTCGGGGAGTGTGTAGTTTTGGATTCCAGCGCTGATTATGGAGAGGATGTAGTTTTCCTTTGCGGCGTCGTTGTTCTCACAGTTGTAGAAGATCAAGTCTTCAAATTCTGGAAGAGTTTTCATACGATTGAGGATTGGCTTTGCAGCTAATTCTAGGAGATCTTGAGAAGGTGGGATAGGTTCATCTGACCTTCGTAATTCCTTGTATCTTGCGGCGTGTTTTCTTTGTATGAAGTTTAGCTTTTCAAATGTTACCACAGAGTCACCTCTGGTATATTTCATGCTTGCCTGAATTGGATTAGTGGATTGCCATTATATATTAGAGAGTAGAAGTGTATACATTGTCAACAAGTTCTTGCATGCCCATGACATCGTAGGATCGATCGTGCGACCATCCAAGAAGGGCGACAAAGTTGGTTATCGTTTCTGGAAAATATCCTGCGTCTCGATAGGTTTTTATATCAATAGCACCATCTCGTTTGCTGAGCTTCTTTCGATCTTTATTCAAAAGGAGGCCAACATGTGCAAAGGTAGGCGGCTCCCACCCAAACGCTTGATACATAGCAACATGCATATGAGTTGATGGGATCCATTCCTTGAAGCTAGGATTAGCCAGCATTCGTCACGAGGATGGAAGTCACCTACCGATCCTCGAACAACATGTGTGATCTTCATGAAATGATCGTCCACGACGTTTGCCAAATGATAGGTCGGAAATCCATCCGATTTTACCATTATTGGATCTTGAAACTCCTTATATTCCGATTGAGGGCTGCGAGTCAACGTTGCCCTTATTTTACCGTAAACCTCATCCTGGAAGCCTGGCCATTGTTCTGGGACTTTCATTCTGATCACGTGAGACTCTCCCCTCGATGCCTTCTCATCAGATTGATCCTTTGGAATGTGTCTGCAGGTTCCATCATAAGCCTGTGGGAGGCCCTTGCTGCTCTGATAAACCCGTAGCTCGTGTAGTCTTTTGGACGAGCAGAAACATCTGTAGCCTAAGTCTGCCTCGACCAGTGTTTGAGCATGTTCCCAATACATTGCTTTTCGTTCTGACTGTTGATATTAGTGTCACAGTCTGATATCATGTATTGAGAAGACATCAACGTACCTGCCTGTATGGGGCAAAAGGTCCACCAACTTTCGGCCCTGAAAATTCTTAGTAACCTCATTGTAAGAATTCAATATCGAGCCAAGATACCTTCATCCCATTGGATACCAGCCCATTCTAGATCTCTGTATAGGCGTTCTTCAGCTCCAGGGATGGTTCTATCCTTCTTCATTTAGTGTAATCCTATTGGCAAAGACTTTCTATACTTTACCTACCGTATCCGTATCTTCAATCCGTAAAAGAAACTGACCACCAGTAGCCTTTGCGAGCAGAAAATTAAACAGTGCTGTTCTCATAGAACCCAAATGCAGATTCCCGGTTGGGGATGGAGCAAACCGAGTTCTGACAGGGCCGCCAGCACGAAGTTTGGTCGAGGCTACGGACAGAGGATACTGATTTGTTTGGGTGGACGCATATCTTTTACATATGGAACAAACATTATTTTTCCATAATCTCTGACCAGTATTCCTTGTCACTGGTAGAGAGAGAAACCTCATCTCCGAATCAATTTCACTGACGACAGTAATTGTAGAAATAAAAGGCAGATCTTGGAGAGTTCAGTTCGATATTTGACGGTGCACCAAAAAGATTTTGTAATTGATTGGAGGGCGGGAAAAGATCATCAGCCACAAACCCTCAGCCACTTGTGCCGAGGCCCAGGTGGCTTGAGCTTCTTCCAGTTGGAAAGGCGCTAAGATAAAAATAATAGAAAAGCCGTCTTCATCATAATCTCTTCAGCCTTACCACTTTCATTTTCATTCTTCGTACAAATTTTATTTGCCATTTTGCACATAACGTTTGTATCTACTAAGGTGTTTTCCTTTCCTCGTTTGTTTAAAAGCATAGAAAAACGTCAAATCCTGACATTACAAAATTCTACGATTCGCTGAGCAATCAAAGTTCCCCGCCATCAATTCTTGAGAAATTTCAACATGGCCACCAACGGCGCATCGGAGGATACGGATCTATATGGTGAGTTGATCTACTGAAGCCATTGACTTCAACACACTAATACACATAACACAGCCATCCTAGGTATAAGTAAAGATGCTACAAAGTCTGAGATTAAGAAAGCATATCACAAAGTATGCTATACCCCGCACTTAGTATATTGAGATTTCTCATTGACTTTTGTAGGCAGCATTACAGCATCATCCCGATAAGGTAGCAGAAGACCAAAGAGAGGAAGCAGACGAGAAGTTCAAGACAGTGAGCCAAGCTTACGAAATCCTTTATGATGAGGAGAAGAGGGAAATGTACGATGTTCACGGCATGGCTGCATTTGATGGAAGTCGACCTGGTATGGGAGCAGGCGGGGTTGATTTGGATGACATTTTGGCGCAGATGTTTGGTGGAGGAATGGGTGGCATGGGAGGTATGCCGCCTGGATTTGGGGGACCCGGAGGCCCACGAAAACCACGAAGGGGAGCGGACGAAGAACAACCATACAAAATCACCCTCGAGGATCTGTATAAGGGAAAGACTGTGAAGTTTACAAGCAAGAAGAACGTAATTTGCAGCCATTGCAAAGGTAGTGGAGGAAAGGAGAAGGCCAAGCCAGAAACCTGTGGCAGGTGCAAGGGTAGTGGTGTCACCGTTGGTCTTAGAAGCGTTGGACCAGGACTTGTTACCCAAGAAAGAGTTACGTGCGACACTTGTTCAGGAGCTGGTACAAACTATAAAGAGAAGGACAAGTGTAAGAAGTGCAAAGGAAAACGTACCACTAAGGAACAAAAGTCATTGGAATTATATATACCCAGAGGTGCCAGAGACGGAGAGCGAATTGTTTTGGAGGGTGAGGCTGATCAGGTACCTGATCAAACGCCTGGCGACATCGTCTTTATTCTTGATGAAGAAGATCACGAAATCTTCCAGCGAGCTGGCGATGATCTTTCTGCGGAGCTCAACATTACTTTAGCTGAAGCCCTCACAGGGTTTTCAAGAGTGGTCTTGAAACACTTGGATGGACGTGGTATCTCGATAAACCATCCCCAAGGGAAAGTACTAGAGCCCGGGCAAATCTTGAAGGTAGAGGGCGAAGGTATGCCTTTGAAGAGAAGCGACTCCAAGGGTGATTTGTATTTGATTGTGAAAATCGAATTTCCTCAAAATGGTTGGACAGAAGATGCGGCTACATTCTCTACTCTGCAGTCAGTTTTGCCTAAACCCGAGCCACCAATCACGGCCGAAGAGGTTGATGAGGTGGAATACGATTCAGATGCCGACATTGAAGATGTAAGTATCATTGATTAACTCTCAGCTGCTTTACATGCTAACTTGCAAACTAGTTCGGTGCAAATTCTGGAGACCCTCGTGCTGGTGGCGAATGGGAAGATGATGAAGAAGATGAAGGAGGTGCTCAATGTGCTACTCAATAAACCTTCGGACATAGACTAGTATTATGCGCGTCATGAGATTCGAGTTACCAATTGGTAGCACATTCTGGGCTGGGTCACTTGGGATATAGAGCGGTAAATGGGACTGCGATAGAAGAAGTTGTGGAAGGCATGGCGTTCCGGGATTTGTTCCAGCAAACATTGTAATAAATTCCCAATAATGAAGCGCCATATTTCCGCATTACAACTCAAATGTTGCATCTTCTATAATCGAAAAGGGATACTGCTTCGAAGAAATGCCATCTGTTTCTATTTTGTAGCATGTATCCATTCTGTTGTTCGTCGAAGTAATGCAGGATTATCGATATCTAGATCCGATTGAGTTTTCCATTTTGAGTTTTATACATGATAAATTCCGAAGAATCTAAAACCTGAATGACCATATTCTCAACTACACTTATTAAATACAATTTACATTGTTGGGAGCTCTATGCGCAGATTATTTTCGTACACACGTGATCATCATGGAAGCCCTAAC
This sequence comes from Botrytis medusae, assembly GCA_019395255.1. Lineage (NCBI taxonomy): Eukaryota > Fungi > Ascomycota > Leotiomycetes > Helotiales > Sclerotiniaceae > Botrytis > Botrytis medusae. The sequence continues at coordinate 1,372,446 of JAHXJL010000020.1, forward strand.
ACTTTGCTGCCTCAGGTAAGCAGATTCGCTTAAGTTTCTGTGGGCTTTAAACTATGAGACTACCAAAAAAGATTTCGCTGGAGATTGTATCAACCAACGACAAACAATCGACAACCCGACGACAAGGTGTGTATTGCTATTACCATATCTTCTGGCAAGATGCAATTACCTCAAATCTGTAATGCTGACGATTCTCTAGATGGTTTCCGCTAAGAAGCACGTTCCTATCGTCAAGAAGCGTACGTTAAATCCCCTCATCGATCCTCGACATTCTACTTGCATGGCCTGGAACCCATGAAGAGCTATGGTCGGCACTGAGTTCTGCGAATGAGAAGGACTAGATAGGATTTCGAAGAATGGTTGATTGACAATTTTGTTACAGGCACCAAGCGTTTCCACAGACATCAGAGCGATACCTACAAATGTGTCGACGCAAGCTGGAGAAAGCCTAAGGGTATTGATAACCGTGTCCGAAGACGTTTCAAGGGACAAATGGTTATGCCATCGGTACGTGGAATTGAAAGTGGCTGTGGTTGAAATAATACTCGCGAAATACATGGCCGGAATTCGAGAGCATTCATTGCACAGTAGGGTTGCAGTTGAGCAGGGCTGATGAGGATACAGATTGGTTTCGGTTCCAACAAGAAGACCCGCCACATGATGCCATCCGGCCACAAGGCTTTCCTCGTCAACAACACATCCGACGTCGAGCTTCTCCTCATGCACAACAAGACCTTCGCCGCAGAGTAGGTTTCAACGATGACAGGACGAATTCAAATCTGGCACTAACAAAATCTTAGGATCTCCCACGCCGTTTCATCGAGAAAGAGAGTTGAGATTGTTGCACGCGCTAAGGCACTTGGTGTTAAGGTTACCAACGCCAAGGCCAGAGTTACTACTGAGGTTTAAGCGGATGGTTTTGTTTGGGCATTTTGCATTGGGATGGGAATGCTTGTTAGCACAAGCAAAGGGCTTTGCAGAATTATAGCAAAAGCTCTTTGATAAATGAAGATCCTTAAGCAAATCTCTGACCATCACACGAAGCGCTACATGTGATGATTATTCTCCTACCGGATATCCTATACGCTACCTATGATCTCCACGATGTTCCGAACTCGCCCTCCAAGAATCCGGATTTGTGAAGGTTCGGAAAATATTTTTATGGCGTTCGCTGGCGGTCTGTTTACCAAAAGCTGCATTGGGGAGTGGCCACTCCGAATTGTATTCAAGGAATTTTAGGGCCAAACCAATTCACAGCGCTTTTGGGAACATTATAGACACGAATTCAAATGGGGTCTTTCCCTTCACGTTCAAAACCCTACACGTCCAACAAGTCTGACATACCCTGTTGTGCTCCATTCCATTCTCCCACTGCCCATCTGTCTCCCAGTCTCAGTCATCATCCTGTTATCTCTCTGAAAGCATAATAACTTCATGAATCAAAGTGAATTCGTACCTCTATTTAAATTTCTCCATTCTTTCCCCATTTTTACTTGCTTACTCACGTGAATTGTCTGTTTTGTCATCAATCGCGATCATGATATTGGGTATATCTCCCGATAGTCATGGATACAACCAATTTGGGGAAAATTCTTCCTATGCCAAGTGCTTTTTGGAAAATCTAGAGCTATATGGCTACTTCATTAGGACACCCATCTAGCAACTCTTTACATCTCCTTCCTACTAATTTAACTTTTGTCATACTTAAACTCCCAGTTGTAAACACAACTGAAGTTTCCTAACGTTAAGTCTCCTATTTGGCTCCCTTGCACACCGATTCGATAACTCAGGGTCAAGGGGATGAAATATAAATTCACTTGCTAGCCGCAATTATGAAACTGTCATTTACAATAGACCAACTGCTTTATGCAACTGCCAAAAACAAGTCGTATTCAATCTTCTCAAATAGGACCCAATAACCCCATACTTTTTCTTGTCTGGATCGTCTTGTCATCTTGCACCGTAGTACCCCGCTTCTACTTTTTAATCTGCGAAAGAAAACAAGTGTTCTCAATGCGGGCATAGATATTCCTTAGGCAAGTCGTCGTTATTACAGTGTTCCATCAATGAGTGAAAGACTAGTCGAGGGCGACGCTTTGTGATGCTGAGACCAATCAGAACTCGAGCTCCAATTGCAAATGAACTAGATGAATAGAGTATCAGATTTGACATTTAATCTCCGGGCGCCATGAATCATGATGTCCACGTTTTCAGTAACTTTGGGACATTTAGCCGATGTAAGGGTGATGTATTGCTTGATTAAATATACTTGAAAAATGACGATCTTGGCCATACCGTAAAGTTTCAAGCCGAAGCCTTTGGCAAGAACCAAACTTCTATTGCACCTACAAAGTCAGACAAAAGCACTTATAGGGAATTTTACAGGGAGCTAGGCGGTATTTGCGTGGGTGGAATCAGGTCGAAAGTGTATTGTTAGACCAACGCGGTTGTTTTTGCAATAGAGAGTTTCCCCAGGTGTCCGGTGAGCGTTGCACGAATTTTCTGGCTAAGATCATGCATGGTATCTCATAAGATGGATGCACTCGTTGACTTCAAAGCTGGGCCAAGGACATGAATTACTGCGCCTGCATGTATTGGATTTCTAATTGAAGGTTAGCTGCTAATGGTTTGCATACATATTCTCACTTATCAGCAGGAGACATACAATTAAGTGGCAGCTCAACCTTGCTGTGCTACTCTCAATCTACTGTGCCCCTCTTGATTCACTGAACACACGGTTTAATTTTCTAGGGGACTCTTCTGGTCTCGTTTAACGAACTCTTCTTTTCTTTACATTCATACAAACCCTTAACACTCTCATTCACGACTATTGCAAATTTGCTTCTAACGCCCATCGCATCTACAGATCCCTCAAAAAAAAGAAAAAAGAAAAAAAAAAGATTCACAATTTGACATGGCTGAAAGCGCAATCGCTTTTGATTTCATCATCATCGGAGGTGAAACTTCCGGACTTGTTGTTGCCAATTATTTGTCAGAGGATCCAAAAGTAAACTTGTTGGTTCTTGAGTCTAGTAAAAACTACCTTGGATACCCTAGAGTTAACATGCCCGCTGTTTGGCCCGCACTGTTGGGAACAGAGGCAGATTGGGAGTTTGCAACTACACCGCAGGTGAGTTGTTTCCCATTCTCATTGATACCGTTCTGATGAATCGTGAATTTAGGAGTCTCTTGATGGTATATTTATGGGAATTTCCCAAGGACGAGCGCTGGGTGGGCCCAGTGCAATCAATTCGTCGATTTTAATGATACCATCTCAAGCGGGTATAGACGCATGGGCGTCCTTGGGCAATTCTGGCTGGAACTAGAAGACTTTGGCGCCATACTTTCGCAAATTTCATACGTTAACCACACCATCGGAGGCTGATGTAGAACGTCTTGGACTTCAAAGCAACTATTCTGCAAAAATAATATCTTCTGGTCCTATTAAAGCCTCATTTCCAGCCGCTCCTGAGAATCAGTTTCCAAAAGTATGGAACAAAACTTTCAAAAACCTTGGCTATGGCTTTAGTGGTGATATCTCTGGCGGTAATTCATTTGAGTCATACTCAAATCCTGCTTCTGTTGATCGAAACTCTGGATAACGAAGATACGCAGTGCTTACTACGAGCCTGTCATTCGCCGAACCAATTTGATCGTTCTAACTAAAGCCACTTTTACCAAATTTACTCTGGAAGGAGAATCACTACCATCAATAGCAATGGGGGTTGGGTTCTCTCATGAAGGCGCTATTAAAACTTTAAAAGCTTCAAAAGAGGTCATTCTTGCGGCTGGTAAGCTCCAATCTCCTAAGATTTTGGAACTTTTTGGTGTCGGATCTCTTGAGATTCTCCGTAGTCATGGGATAACTGTGCACATTGAAAGCCCCAAAATGGGAGAGAATCTTCAGTATCATATTATTAGCGGGATCAGCTTTGAAGTCAATGATGGGGTTGAAGCAATTGACGATCTCGGCCGAGGAAACCCGGAAACTTTGAGCAAAGCAATGACTGAATACATTACCTCACAATCTGGATCATTTGGTCGTGCTGCTGTCATGTCCACCTCATTCATACCTGTTGATGACTTCCAGACAAAAGAGGGTCGAGATGAGCTAGAAAACTTGCTGAAGGCATGCCCAACATCTGCGAGTGATCCTCCTCACCACGAATTTGTCCGCTCCCTTCTTAGAAGCCGAGAGCAAGGCAATAGGATGGCATTCATGTATGCTACTCAAGGAAACTTTGGGGCTAACTCTCCAAAAGAGTTAGTTGTGGCTGATATGCCAGAGAGCGAGGGGGGGTAGTTGACAAAAACCTTGTCTCGTATGGCACCAGCAACCCGCTTGTAGTAGACGCAATTATTATGCCAATTGTACCTAGAAGTAACACCCAAGCTGTCGTTCATGCTGTTGCAGAAAGAGCTGCAGACCTTATCAAGGGTGCGAGCTGATCTGAACATCTTTAAGGTTATTTCGCTTTGTAGAGATCTCAAGAAATCGTTTTCTTGCCAGGCTCTATCGTCACCATGGTTTCCTCCCATATTCAATCAGTTCATCACTTCTAGACTTCTCTGTCCAAATTAGTCCGCGTGATACTTCAACGATTTTTAGTACTTTCCTCCTACGGGGGTGATGTCATGCTTCTAGACCAGTTTTCCGTCGGAGCTTTCCCGTAATTCTGCTATCTTTGATTGTACTCAATGTGATCTGACAAACCAATCTTAATATAGTGTTTTCAAAGCCAACGTTTATATCATTTAAAAAAACTTTAAATGGCTTTGAAAAAGCCCAGCTTGCACAGAAGATTTCTAACAAAGGTACTTTCCACGGTTATATCCTTTCTTTGGCCTGGCAACATCCTCCTCACTCGCTGTACTGGATCTCAAGTAGCCTCAATGATATCGAGATCCTTCAAAGTCATTGTGTTGAATCAATAATAATAACCCTGCATGACATCATTCTATGTATTAATACCTCATCTATTATAAGAATCGATTTTTTCAATCTAAACTAGTATTTATAACATCTTTATCGTCTTTTTTTTGTTTTTTGTTGTAAAAAAAAATGTTGTTATTCTAGTCTTTTATTTTTCTGTCTTTTATTAATTCCTTTTTTTTTCAAATACACCAGAATAAAATTTGAAAAAAAAAGACATTTATAAAATTAATGAAATTGAAGTATTTTAGAAAAAAAATTAAAATTTAAAGAAATTCGAATACATTCTCAGATTCAGATTTGATTATTTAGAATTAAAATGCCAACATTTTATATTAGGATTAGAATAACGATATTTAAGTACATAAAACGATTCGAACTAGTATATACAAGGCCCCAGATAGCATTCGTAATAGACGAGGTATCCATACATGAAATGATGCTATATGGGGTTATTACTGTTGAATCAATTTGATGATCAAAACCATCTCAACGCATGAAATATTGTGAATTTTTCCAAAACCTTTGATTTTTATCAGACTGTAGCCCGGACTATCGAACACCCTGCTCATGATGTGTGGGGATGTAGTATATGATATCTATGACAATTGTCAATGTAACTGAAGATCGCAGATCCCAGACAACTCCATTTTTTGAAAATACGTTTCTGAGGAACCATATGAATTCTGATAGTGGGATCCCTAGGTGTTCACGCAGAGAGCGTACTTCGTCACGAAGTTTCAGATCAAATAAAAATATTTTCTATGCATTTTAAGTAACTAGATTGGCGGCAATGTACATCAAAGTATACTCGAGAACAAAGAGAAAGCAATGTCAAAACAAAATCCAAACAAAAGTCTATAGATCCTATCCAAAGATAGATCATTTTCGGCTGCAGCCGAACCTAGTGTTGTTGATACAGGCTGCTCGTATGAATTATTTGTACACAGAAGAAAGAAACTTTTGAATACAAGGTGACAGTGAAATACCCTAGTACTCATCTAGTGTATTAGAAAAGAGTAATGATTGACACGAAAGACGTTTAAATACAGACCAGGCCTCCGAGAGCCTAGAATTCGATTTGTTGAGCGAAGAAGTCCTGCATGAAATTGAATTTATCATCGCTGGGAGTGAGGTAAGATGACCCAGTCGTGTCTCCCAACCACATGGCTTGTTTCGCATCGGAGGTAGTTGCAGGGAATTCGGCAAGACTTCCTCCGTTAGGGTTGCCAGTCTTGATGAAGTTCGCCCAGTATCCGGACATTTGTTCTTGGAGAGCGTAGTCTTGTTCGGTCCAGGTAAAATTGTAGTAGGTGGGGATGTTACCGAAAGCATACCATAGTTCAGCACCGTGATAGACACCCTCGGTTTGGTTAGGTGGTGAATGAGTGAAGTAGTAGACGTAGACGTTACTCTTGGCTCCGCCTGCATACCACGCCGTGGCCCAGTCCCAAGTTGACGTGCGGCTTAAATCGCGGTACATTTCTTTGGTCAAGGTGACGGCATTGGTGTCGTTTGTGGCAGGGTACAAGTCAAAAAACCGGGTAGAAAGATTTCCGAACATCTCAGTGAATTGGGTGGTGAAGTCGTCCAAAGCGAGGCCTGAGCCGGTTTCATCGGCATTGTTTCCGGTCAAGATAGGGATGTCAGAGTGAGCATTCAAGGATAATGATTGGCCATAGTTGTGGGGAAGGACATAACCATCGATAACAGGGCGCCAAGCAGGGGGCTCCATGAAAGAACTCACGTTCTCGAAAGCGGTACCGACAAGAACGGTATCAGAGATCAAGTTGTATTCTAGAAGAGTTTCCATACTGATATTGCGCAACTCAGCAATTGTGGTAACGTTTAAGGTTGATAGGAAGTCTACACCAGCTGCTTCTGCTGCATCCTTTTCCCGATGACTGGTAGCCAGAGTGTATGTCTCGGGGTCATGAACACCTCGGGCGCCACTTTCGGGGATACATCCAACAATCATTCCATCGGTCAATGGGCTGTACATCATGTCCAAAGCACTAGCGGATCCAGCAGATTGACCACCAACAGTCATGTGATCTGGATCACCACCAAAAGCTGCGATTTCCGAACGAAGGAATGTTAAAGCTTGGATCTGATCCAAGAGACCGTAGTTACCAGAGGCGTTATGACCCGACTCGACAGACAGATCAGGATGAGCAAGGAAACCAAATGGTCCCATACGGTAGTTCAAGGTCACAACCACAATATCCTTAGATGCGAGATGGGTACCATCATAAGTTGGCACACTTCCAGACCCAAGCTCAAATCTTCCTCCGTAAATCCACACATAGACTGGGAGCTTCGAGGTAGCTGTTGCGTTGGCGGGTGCCCAGACGTTCAGATACAAACAATCTTCCGAAATATCAGTATTGCCAGACGTAAAAAGCCCCACATCGCTAGCACCTTGGGGGCAGTCAGCACCGAAGGTAGTTGCATTCAGGACGCCGGACCAGGGGGCAGGCGAGGTAGGTGCAGTCCACCGCAATGCACCAGTGGGAGGGGTAGCAAATGGAATGCCCTTGTAAACATTGACATTGCTGTTGAGTTCGGAAATACCACCTTGGAGTGTACCATAAGAGGTGGTTACTTGGCGGCTGGCGCGGTTATGAATGGTGGCTCCGGAGACGAGACGACTGGCTGCGAGACCCGCGAGGAGGGGGAGATAAACCATTGTGAGAAAGATACAGGAAACTCTACGGGAGGATTGAGTGGGTGGAGAACACCTAGGGGAGACGGGAATAGGTAAAATGAAGAGAGTGATGTTGATCAATTATTTATAAAAGAGAGCAGGCAGTATATATAATGAGATTGATGGAATGAAGAACGTAAAAACCAGAAACATGTAGACATATATACATGTGCGTATGTTTGTAGGGATACTCAATTGTGTTTTTGGATGTTCACTTGGACCTTAGCGTTTGCGATGGACTCTCAAGACATGCCTCTTCTCGAGTCTCCCTAGCCGCAAGGCGTAAGCATCGATCCCCACACAATCTATATCATCATGAAGATTACGCGGCAACACATCTTTCATAGAGATTCGGATCTTCAACTAAATATCCCCCCTTGTAATCCCTGACTAAGGGGCTGTTCTTTTTACGGGGCAAATACGTGAACATTGAGCATTTCGTCTGGGGAGGGGGAATGGCGGGCGGATAATGACGAGTCTTACATAAGTACCGAAACCTCCGAGTAGGGATCGCGTAAATAAAGTTTTGCATCCGAGTGGTCCGTGTAAACAAGTTATTCCAATCAAGAATGCGCTATTTGACATGTAGCCTTATATGCCGGTTCTACTATCAACTTATTTGTGGACTAGCTAGGTCTCTTTGTACCTATGTATTCTATTTCCATCAGAATGCATAATGCTTTCCTAATGTACAATTGACATATTGTTTGTGCCACACCGGTATTTTCTAAGCCTCCTTCTCCATCGTGTGTTCGTCATGATGCAACTTGCGCCAAGCAACCATTCGTATACATATGGGGTGAAGATCTTCATAAAGGGGATATCGGGACCGAAAGCTCATCAACCGACGGATGGCCAGCTCCCCCCTTCTCTAGGAAGTCTGGTGTTGGACCAGTTGTACCTATACTTTTGCACAGTCTATTTGATTGATTAGACCATTGCTTCCCTAGTTTCACTTATTCATTGACCAATTCAACTTCCCCAATTGCTTTGTTTTGATAATGCGTCTTTCTTCGTCTATTCTCGCTCCACTGGGAGCGATACTCGTTGTAGTATAAAATACTAATGTCTTTTCCTCAATGCCACAATTTATCTTCGACTATTGTACCGTTCAAGCTGCTGCTGCTGCAAATCTCTCAGCTGGTATCTATAAATACCAAAACTTTCGGTTTGCTGCTGCTCCCTTGGTGATCTTCGATTTGCTGCTTCCCAATGGCCACCACTTGAAATTGAGGCTAACGATGGTTCAATTATCGCATCAAATGTTACATGCACCACCGCTGAGAATTGTTTATTCATGGATATCTATGTACCAACCAATGCTGCGGGGAAAAAAGCTTGCTTTTGCAATAGACTTATGGGTAAGTGATGTTCTATTGTTGCTATTATGAATCGACAAATACTAACAGAGGATGTATCCAGAGCTACCGATAACGATATTGTATCCTTGTATTCATACACATAACAATCACGAGTCGATGGTGATATAATTAGTGATACTTGCAGGTTTTGCCATTAAATCTTTTTTCTTTTCGATTTCTGATTCGAACTTGACACTTTACTAACTGATGTTGTATTCTAAAGACAGACGAAGCGGAACTCTATGCTGATCACTACAATTGGACCGGTCCATTAGTCATCACCCACGAGCTTCACGAGAAGAGTAGCAACGTTAAAAGCGGTATCAATAGCACCGTTGATGTTGCCGACAAAATACGTATGCACTTCCCCGGCATAACTGACACTATCGTCAACAAAATCCTCGCTCTCTACCCCGAAAGTGATTACACCTCACCCGGACTTCGCTTCTCAGACATAGAGCAAAGCTTCGAATTGACCTCGCACAATTTGGCTTTGACCAACGGTCTTCACAACCAAACTTGGAATGCAATGGTTGCATTAGGTGAAGCTACTCATGGTACTGATCAGGATTATTACTGGTACAGCACATACGCTCTATCAGGGGATATTCAGACAAATCCAGTCAATGCCACCACAGCGCGGATCACGCAAAAGTATCTTTTGTCTTTTGCATTGACTGGTAACCCTAATACCCTTTGGCCAAATGACAAAATGGAATGGCCTTTATATAATACTAGTAACAATGGTATGAAAATTGTTTTTAACACAAGTATATATTTGCAAGCGGATTCTTCAGCCAATGCCAAATCACGTTTCTGGAATAGGGCTTTGTGGTACTAGAATGTTGGTTGTTTCCCGCAATATAAAGTATAGATAGATGTCAGATGGAGGACATAAAAAGGATTCCATCTTCATTATTTAGCATCACCATTAACTACCGACGGAAGTCTTGATCGGTGCGCTTTAGACTTCAGACAATCTATAGTATTGCACAAGGAGGTAGGTCTAGGCTCTCAGAAATGCTTACTAGCCAACCGAATAAAATGATGCTTTAAAAGGAAGGATTAAATAATGGCGTCGAAGTATCTTCTTATAAAAAGTTTTGTTGCACATCTACATATCTCATTTACAAGGCTCATCCTGACAAGAGTGTAAAGTGTAGAATTGTAGTCATACTTGACTTCACTAGGTTCAATACTAGGTAGTTAGATCGTGCGATCTTGATGACAGACACTCAATGGTCTATTCAACACTATTGGAATAGAAATTTTGAATGAGGATGAGCACAGGGTCTACTATCTTTACTATCGATAAACTTTGATGGGTATCTTCTTCCTCGCAAATAGAGAGGTGAATTTTTATTTGAATGTACTGAATATGAGGATTGAAATATACACCGCACTTTTCTTATAAGAAAAATCTGCAATGATGCAATCTCCCAAGCATACATCACAGCTCAAGACTAACACTTCGAGCGAAAGAAGCTTATGTGTAAGCCTACCAGGAATATTACAATATGTGTGAAATCCTCAGAGATGTGTATATTAACCCCACACTGAGCTTAAAAGAAGAAGCGGGGCCGGAAGTTCGGGTTGGTCAATTTCATTTTGTGAGTCAAGAGATGTTGAGGTAAATTTTTGAATCGTATTCTTTGGTAGATGTTTTGATTTTTTTGAAGGAAAGATCTCACAATCGCATACATTCCTTCAATCATCAAAATACCATGTCGTTCGAGCAATCTGAAGGATAAGATATCTTAAATCGTCGTTGAAGATCTCAACGCTACGAAATAAAGAACAGCCTGGCTGCTCGTTAGCTTCTTAAAAACTTGCTATCTCTCAACTATAGTACATCGAATGACAGCTTTAGTACAATGCACCAGATAAACTATAAAATGATATCTGTACTTAAAACCCCTCCCTTCTACTTTCATTGTTCTTGCATTTGCACCCAAAGGTATATTATTGTGACAACATTTGCTTTCGACATCTCGACCATATATCAATACGCTTCTTGCCATATATACTTATATCTGAAGCCATATCGAACATACACACACGCCTATTTTTGTAGCACGACTTTATAGCCTAGATAAATCGTATGTAGACGATGGAATCCCTGTGCATTGTGAGATCGTAATAGTTAGTTCTAATGAAATTTCTCAGTAGCACTGTTACCATCCGACGAAATCTCCGAATCAACAAACTTTGTTATTCGTCAAAATGAAGAATTGTTTTACTAGCTATAGAGTCTCCAGAATGTGGAACATCTTCAAAGCAAAGAAGAAGTCACCCGAAGAGAAAAAGCCACTCAAAGCGATAAAATTCGAAACGACCCCCGTACATGGCATATATAGAATCGACAAAACTGGAAGAAGACTTCTCATTGCCATCCAACCAATAAATAATCGAAGAGACAGTGAAGGTATATTTCGAGTCGCTCCTACCGGTACTGTTCCCACTATCTCCTCTGATCAACCCTCTTTCACAACCAGTGAGGCTAGCGAAAGCCTCCCCGCCGAACAAGTCGCTGCAGGCTACAGCTACCTTTGCGATCAACTTGAGGTACAATACAGTGATATTTTGAAGCGTTGGATGTTCAAGGACGAGCTAGAAAAACGATATATTCGACCCGTCGAATGCGACGGACAAGCGGTCCACTTGTTTCGCCTCGACAACCCCGCAATCTATGTTGTCGTTGTAAATGAAAAGGTGGGAAAAAACGGAGCACCATCCTTGAGGCCCAAGGCACCTAAAGACCACAAGGGTATCGATGAAGACCTCTGGTGCCGCAACTACCTTAATGGTGCTTTCAGAATGATGGAAAATGACGAGGCGGAAAAGGCGCGACAGGAAATGGCAGAGAAAGGACACGACGCTTGGTGCGAGACGGGGGATCAACCTTATATGAAGATCCAGAGATATCTGCAAAGTACCATCTCTTTTAATATACCCTTTGCAAATTGATTTGAATGGTATATACTGGGAGTGGATATTCAAAGTTGTTTAGGCGTCTCATGGAAGCGAAGATATTCTTTCCTTGATACCAACTGGGGATAAAGTCATTGCATTGCATATTACGGCTGCACTTGCAGATATACCAATTGGAGATCAATCTGACAACAACAACGATTCTCCTAAAACTAATACACGACCGCGAATCCACCTGATCATCGAACTTCAGATAAACAATCGGAAGGCTTCTAGGCGCCCCTAATCGTTAACAGCCAAGTTTCATCTTGAATCCAAGAACGAGCTTCATTCTCAAACAAACATCAGACGGAATGGAATCTTCGGATGAACCTTACAAATTGCACCAAAACACCAGAAGATTTGAAGGAATAAGGATTCATGATGAGATACAATCATTCCGAAACGTCCACTCAATTTAGAACGTCTCGATAAACTTCCGACGTCAAAGTTATAGTCGTACCCACAAAAGAATCCATTCAACCAACGAAAGTGTGGCATTGATGTTTGGTGCTCAGATTGAGTGGAAGATACTTGCGTAAGCTTCCCGAGTCGATTTTTCTTACGAGGTTTTCGACAGTACCAGACATTTGGAACAATTCAGTCCTCGTCTCTTACTAAGGACAATACTTGTGGATGCCATTCATCTTAGATTGTCAGCATTATAACAATCAACAATGGCATTGCTGAAGCATGGAGATGTACCTATTATTAGGGGCTTGCCGGCATCAACAGGGATAAAGAATGCCGTTAACATGGTTACCATGAGGATCTCCATCGCGCCTACAGTATGTATTACTTTACTGGCACAGCCTGCGCCTTGCTGAAATTAAACTCCTATAATGCTGGATATAAATTTCATTATGCGAGGCCTGTCCGATATCTATTGACCCCTCTTCGATTTAAATACAAAGTCGAACACTTTCGTTGTATAGTCGCACAGTCGAAAAACAGAGTTTACATTCACCAGTTTAGAGTTGTACCCAACAACACCTGATACTCATCACGCCAAATCACGGAAGTCACATAGTTACCTCATCAATACGTTGTCTTATGATCATAATACGACACACGACGAGCTCATGTCGGCAACAATAACTTTAACGATGGCGCAGACGTCAGGAATTGAATCTGCATGCCCTAATTGTGGAATGGCTTTACCGCACAACAGTTCGCAGATTGCAGCTGATGCGCAGAAAGAAATTGAGGAGTTACAAGCTCAAGTAAAGTTACTGACAGAGAAAGCGACAGCTGCAGGTAGGCTTCTACTTATAAACTTTTGATCTTCTGGGCTAACGATATTACCAGTGGATAAATGGGCAGACTACGAAGACGAAATCCAATCACTTAAAAGGGCGCACTACCAGCAAACTCAAGAACCTCAGCGCGCAACAACACCAACACAAGTGCATACTGAAGACCGACTTGGAAGCCCGAGTCGTTTCTCATATTTGCCTGTCCAGAATCGACTTTCTTCTCTGCTATCTCGCAAGTCCACACCGAATCTACAAGCTCAACAACCGCCAACACCGCCAACGCCTTCTACAACAGAGTTAGTAGCTGCTTTGACAAGGGAGCAAGGGCTACGACAGGCTGCCGAGGGCAAATTAAATGAATCCAGTGTCGAACTGGAAGAACTGACGGCACAGCTGTTTACACAAGCCAATGAAATGGTTGCTACGGAACGAAAGGCAAGGGCGAAACTCGAAGAGCGAGTTGAAATTTTGGAGCGAAGAGATGGAGAAAAGAGGAAACGACTGGAAAGGCTTGAAAGCGCAGTTCAAAGGATTGAAAGAGTCAGGGGTCTTTTGGCACCAGGACGATGAGAAAAGAGAACACGACGATACGACTAAATGCATGAGGATAAGACAACGCGGAGCACACATTTTGGAAAAGGGGCTACGGAGTTATGTGCGTATGCGGCAGAAGGTTGCAGTTTCGAGTCATGCAAAATCATCCCAAGAGAAAGAACGATTGATAAGCCCAGAGATATCTTCGGCAGCAACAATGGCGCAGATATCAAGGTCTCATCGGCAGCATTCCCAACCAGCGAAGTTCTCTGTTACTGAGCGAATGCCACAAAACAATTATCCTTCTCGTCCAAGACTTCGCGACGTATACAGACCAGTGCACTTGGCTGCAGCCTCGGAAATGGAAATCTGGCTAATAGAGCTATGGAAAGACTTCCTGCTCGAACCTACGCCTTATCTGGTTTTATCTGCTACCCTCTACTTGGGCCTCTTTATAATATTTTTACAGTATTATCCGACCGTCTTGAATATTGCGTACTTTCTCATTCAACTTATACCTTGGGAGGACGATTTCGGAGCACCGGGCCATCAATTCTGAGTATATCTCAGGATGTATTTGTTTAGAGCGTGTTAGATATGATACCCTACTTTGTATATATTTTTTCTACAGTTTTTTAATACCTGCCAGGTGGAGGTAGATTAGTATCCACCATTAATATTAATTATCTTCAATTCTAAATATATCACAATTACAATCACGTATAATCAATGTCAGATGATAGAAGGCAAAGTTGGTGGTATCTTATTCAGCTTGAGGGAACCTCATCGCTATGTAACGCCAGCAAATCTTGAATAAGCAACTGAACTACCCATTTCAAGTACCTTACTTTCCAATGGTCAAAAACAGCCTATCACCCACATCTCCCAAACCTGGCTTAATCATGCCCTTCTCGTTAACCTCTTCATCCACACCCGCACACCAGATCTCCGTTCCCTCAGGCCACTCTCGAGCTGCATTTTGCAAGCCTGGCAATGCAGCCAACACACTCAATACAATGATTCTCTTAACACCCCATTCCCTCAATGTACGAATGGCAGCAGCACAAGTTCCACCTGTAGCAATAACGGGATCGAGCAGAACAGCAAGCTCAGAAGCGGAGGAGTTGGGGGTGTTGGAGGGAGATGATGCTGCGGGTGCGTGGTAGGGAAGATTGTTGTAATATTCGACGGGCTCAAGAGTGGTGGGTTCACGGAAGAGTCCAAGATGATGGACTGGGGTCGGGGAGGGGAGGAGTGTTTGGAGAGCTTCGACCATAGAAAGACCGGAACGGAGGATGGGAATTAGGGAGATGGAGGCGGGTGTTATGGTAGTCGTTGTGTAGGTGTATCCGAGGGGTGTTTTGGCCTGGTGGAGTTTGTTAGTTTTGTTGTGGGGGTGAGATTGAGAAATAATGGGAAGGGAAGATGGAGGAGGAGGAATGAATGAATGAATATACATACAGTTGGGCCTTTAGAAACAGTAAGACCAGCAGCTGTAGCTTCACATCCTATTATCAATGAGATTTCATTAACAAGAGCTTTTGTTTCGCGAGTATTAGCTTCGCTGGATCGTAATTGTGAGAGTTTGGCTTGGAGACATGGATGGGTGGAGATGTGAACGTTGGGTGGGATTGATTCATTCATTTTTGAAGCTTCGCACGATTATTGTTCAGACTGTGAAGATGTTGTAGATACTTTTTGGATATCGATCAAATATACAAAGTCAATGATAGAAGTGAAACTTTATATTCCTTTGTTTATAGAAGAGTGGACGTTGATACCTGCTTGCTGTTTGCAAGCTATGTGTTATGTATTCACACCTGGAGCTAGAAGCCGAACCCAACCGCCCACATTTTATCAGTGGAACCAGACCTTATCAGTCGAATCGCAAACAGGCGGTCCCCGGGTGGATCTCCTATCAATCTAACTTTAAAAAGACGGCAACTATTCACCATGTTACTAGGTGACGTCGGAATCTTCCCTTCAATAATGGGATTTAGATAATATCAACGGATGTGTCACGGCCTTGGCCTTTAATTGGATAATGGCAATGGAGAATGCAGGTACCAAAGATACTGGAAATGAGTCTTACGACATCAAAACCAATTCAACCCATTCGAAGTCTCTAGACAGATCATCGCAAGATCGACGCATGCGGGAGGCACAAGATGCGGGATATGATTTACCAAAGAGTTATTCTCGACTCGATGAAGGCACTGCGCCGGCGCGGAAACAAGACACGGATGGTACCCAATTGAGACAAAGTCAACTTCTAGGGCATACGACTAGCAGAGAGCAAAAAACACGCCGTCGCGCAAGTCGAGCTTCTAAAACCGACAGCGAATACGACATTCCAGATGGTTATGCCCATCTAGATGAACTTGCCACACCATTACCAGTGGAGAATTCCCATGAAGTTTCGACATATCGACATAAATCTTTAAAGGAGGCTAAAGACGGAGAGCAAGAATGTGAGCGAGATCGTAGAAGACAAGAGCACAATCAACGAGATAGTATTATTGGAGGAGACAGGCCACCGGAAGAGGAGAAGAAAGATACCAGTCCCCAAAAGGTCTCAAGATCTGCAACACAGTTGTATACTATATCCTACCTCATTCTATTTTCAATATTTGGAACACTGGCCAGACTAGGTCTCCAAGCTATTACCTTCTACCCCGGAGCTCCCATAATCTTCAGCGAGCTATGGGCAAATGTCGGAGGAAGTTTATTCATGGGGTTTCTAGGTGAAGACAGGATGTTATTTAGAGAAGAATGGGGAACCGCCACCTACCACCACAAAATTCAGGAATGGAAAGCCAAAGTTAAAGATGAGGAGAATCCAAGCTCACTAGCTATAGAAAAAATTCCTGCTTTACAGGCTGCCAAAAAAGCACATGCTGCAACTAAAAAGACCATTCCTTTGTATATAGGTCTTGCAACGGGTTTTTGTGGTAGTTTTACATCCTTTTCATCGTTTATTCGGGATACGTTTTTGGCGCTTTCAAATGATTTACCGAGTCCCTTAAACCATCCTCAGGATTATAGTCTGACCATGGCTAGCACAACGAGTACGGTGAGTCGAAATGGAGGATATTCGTTTATGGCGACGTTAGCTGTTATCATTACGACTGTCTCATTGTGTTTGGCAGCGTTATTTTTCGGCGCTCATTTTGCTATATTCATGGAACCATATACACCAAGTTTATCATTTCATAAGTCTCGCAAGTATCTAGATCCTTTTGCGGTATTTTTAGCATTGGGTTGTTGGCTGGGTGCTATATTTATGGCTATTTTCCCACCCGATAGAAATGATGCACCGCCTGAGATATGGAGAGGTCGCGCAGTTTTTGCCCTCATATTCGCACCTATAGGCTGTCTATCCCGCTTCTACGCTTCTCTTTACTTAAATGGCAAAATTTCTTCATTTCCACTTGGAACATTTGCAGTCAATATGTTTGGGACGGCAATGATGGGTATGGCGTATGATTTACAACACGTACCCTTAGGAGGTGTAATTGGATGTCAAGTGCTACAGGGGATAGAAGATGGGTTTTGTGGATGCTTGACCACGGTCAGTACATGGGTGGTGGAGTTGAGCTCGTTGAAGAGAAGTCATGGTTATAGATATGGGTTGGCGAGTGTAATTGGGGGGTTGGCCTTGATGGTGGTAATTATGGGGAGTTTTAGGTGGACGCACGGGTTTGAGGGGTTGGTGTGTACGCATTAGAAGTTTATGGCTAGATGGTATAGAGATGTTAATAAGATAATATTTGTGGTTAATCTATGTATAGAATTTGTTTCACTAGTCAGGTAGTTTGTGTACACTCTAATATGCACTAAGACGTGTATAAAACGTGATTCGGGGGAGAATTGGACGATACATGAACTTGTGGCAAAAAGGCTTCATTCTATAGGCACCTGTCTGAAACTCCCGAAGAATATCTTCAAGAATCAGCTTTTATACTATCACTCTTTCTGCTTTGCCTTTTTTCCCTGTTTGATGACGGAATGTTGTGTATTTCACAAACTTTTCACAATACTCCGTACGGACACTCATGCTAGTGCATTCCAAATATTGATGATATTAAATATCATTACAATTCTCTTTTATCAGAGCATTATTGCCGTTTAAATTCACAAGTAAGGATGTGATATTCGTCACATCTATCGAATCTCTGTCATTTAATATCTATTCCTAGTACGAAAATTTATTGTGATAATCCATCTGGGTCAAACTGAATATTAAGTATTCAAGTTTTCTTTCCCCTTGAAATGCTAACACTTGTACAAATAAAGCCATCTTCTACCACTTTTTAACTTTTTTAAAATGTCTGTATGGCCAATGAGTAGATAAAACTATAATTCATGAACGAGCAGGGAAAATCAAATATTTTTGCGAGACATGAGGAAGTTAAGGATTGGACGTTCATGAACACGACTGCACATATGAATAGGAGAGACTTTGTGGAGCTTGAGGAGATGCGGAAAGTGTGGGGAAGTTTGAATCAAAAATGTTTTACGCGAACGGCTGGCTGAGATGTGGCTGCTAGCGGTGTTAAATTGGCTGGCTAAGGATGGTCTGAATCCTCTTTTTTAAGCTAGCACGGCCGTTGTTTGTGATGGAAATGTCAAGGTTGTTGATATAAATGTTCTTGCTTTACGAGATTTGCAATATATGGAAGTTGCCGGTTAGGGGCGCCGGCTAAGTGTCTTCTACATTCTAGATTGGCTTAAGCGCATATGTTATTCAATATGTTGAAGTAAGTTGGGTGAGTGAGCCCATATATATCTTGACTTCAGATTGGAGATGCCATAAGATTTTTGTAAGATGATAGGTTCTTACACTTTGATTCTTTATCAAATGCAGTCAAACAGAAGGAGAATTTACTCCTAACATTGTCACTTCAAACATATCCAGGTCTTTTCATATACTTTCTCAACAGCTCATAGATGACAACATCATCATGTCAGAAATCGAAAATTCACCCCCCGGATCCCTCATAGTCGTCACAGTCCTCGGTATATTGACCTACCTCCTCTTGAACTTTCTATGCTCTGTCTCTGATCCCCTCGAACCTCCTATGGCCACAACACGCATTCCATATATCGGTCATATCCTTGGACTTGGACGACAAAAATTCAACTACTATGTTGATCTCAGCCAGAAAACACGCCTCCCAATTCTTACAATACGTGTTCCAGGCGCCAAAATGTACATTGTGAATACACCCGAACTAATCCAGGCCGTCCAAAAACTACCCAAAAAACTCGCGTTTCTGCCTATTTCGGCAAAAATTGCAAATCAACTTTGCGAGGTTAGCAAGAAAGCGAGGGATGTATTGGCGGTTAATGTTAATGGAGATGAAGGGGATTGGGGGTTGAATATGGAGGCGGCGCATGCTATGAAGAAGGCGATGGCGCCTGGACCAGGCTTGGATGGCATGAATAGGGTTATGGCTCGGAATGTTGCGGAGAGCTTGGATGGATTGATTGAAGAGGGAAAGGAGGTTGTGAAGATTAAACTTCATGCGTGGTTGAGAAGTTTAATTACTATGGCAACAACGGAATCGGTTTATGGACCGAGAAATCCTTATAGGGATGTGAAGGTTCAAGATAGCTTTTGGTATTTCCTCTGATGACTTGTATAAAGTTTTGAAAACTAATCATCGCGTTAGGGAGTTGGAGAGTCAGATGATGAGATTGCTAATCGGAATGCTCCCCTCTGTCTTCGCTCGCAAAGGTATTGCAGCACGCAGAAGAATCACAAAAGCTTTCGAATCATATTACGCAGCAAGTGATTTCAAGGATGCTTCTCTGCTTGCGCAGGCTCGCCTAGAGGTCAATGTTAAGCATGGCATTCCAATCAAAGATGTCGCTAAATATGAAACTGTTATCGGAGTTGCTATTATTGTCAATACCGCACCTGCACTATTCTGGTTAATGTTCTTCATTTTTTCGAACCCTGAACTCCTGACAAAAATACAAAGTGAGGTTGAGGCGATTGTGGAAACAAGCTTTACCGAAGATGGAAATTTAGTACGAAGTCTCGATATCACGAATGTGAAGACAAAATGTCATCTTCTATTATCGACTTTTCAGGAAACTCTTCGTCATCGGTCCGCTGGGACTTCTACCCGGAAAGTCATGGAAGATACTTTGCTGGATGATACATGGCTATTAAAGAAAAATTCGATCATTCAAATGCCTGGTCGTGTTATCCATATGGATTCCAAAATCTGGGGATCAGACGTTGCAGACTTCAATCCTCAACGGTTTCTCAAAGACAGAAATATAAAACTTCCCAATCCGGCCGCATTTCGTACATTTGGTGGTGGTACTACTTTATGTCCCGGTCGTCACTTTGCTACGAATGAAATACTGGCCGTTGTTTCAATGTTCGTGATGCGATTTGATATGAAGACAGTTGAGGGAGGTTGGAAATTGCCAAGATCTGATAACACGAATGTGACTACTGTGATAATGGAACCGGATACGGATATTGATGTAGTAGTATCTCAAAGGAAAGAGGTTGGGGATGGAAAGTGGACATTTAAGTTGTCGGACTCTAAGATGATAGCTTCGGTGGTTATTGAGGATCGTGTTGACTCATAATATGCTGCACTAAGTATTGCTGGATTGCCGAACAGTACTCCCATGTTAATGACGTCATTACTTTGCATGGGTAATTATACTTCCTTTTAGAAAAATAGAATTCAAGCGAATTGTATATTCAATGGCATTGCTAGCGTCTTAAACTGTTATCTTCTAAGTTCGAATCTTTTTGGATTTTTTTGCTTCGATATTGCTCGCTTTAATCGAAGCCAACGACATGTGGAGGACTTTTCCCGCAATTTTTAATCTAATTTCTGAAATCCTTATTTATTGTAACAAATTCGTATGTGATATCATATGTCCAATAAATAGTTTCCTTTCCGTTTCTACTTTTATTGTTTCTCAAATCCATTATTGTTTCTATATCCTCTTTTTTTATAAATTCTTCAACTCTCAACTTGTCAACTTTTTATCAGTTCTTCTTGTTTCACAAAATTCAATTCCATAGTATTATCAATCGGCATAAAACTTATAGATATCAATTTGTAGTTGATAATCTCTTTGTTAGTAAACTTTATATCTATTAATGAGTAATTCAAAGTAGTTAAGATTGTTGGAAAACACGTGATGTGACACGTGCACACCACCATAAAACTCCTTTCTCTCTTACCACTTTACATACTTAACGATATACATATAATACATACTATATATATACCTCATATTATACGTAACTTGCTATCTATTTCTGACAGGTTATAAGCATCGTGTTATTATAAGCTTCTTTATTACTTATATAATTCATTTTATATATAGACCCCCATAATGATCTTCACTTTTGACACGATAGCAAGCAAAATCACTATCGATATTATTCAGATGAAATAGGGATCACTAGTTATCTTTAAGGGAAACAATTGGATAGAATTCCATAAATCTATTTGTATAGTGATAATATCAGCAACTACTCTAAAGATATGCACTGGAGTAGAGCAAGGACTAGAAGTTAATTGCATTGATATTGCTGATTAGAGAAAGAGAAAGGGAATCATGTTTTCCATTATCAATTCCTACTTAACTCTAATATATCGTTTTCAATTCATATTTATAATCGATGCAGACAATCTTACAAATGCCTGGATAAAACTATTAACCTTTAACAATACTGCGAATCCACAATATGTTCAAAATCTTCGAAAACACTTCATATATAAACAATTCGATTCTAAAACCGAAACTATTCAAGTCTTCTTTAACCAACTCTTCGATTCTCAATATAAAACATCTGCGACACAAAGACCTATCTCTAATGACCAGGTCTATACCCAACTATTAAGCGCATTACCAGAAATAGAGGTCTAGCAAACTCAACGCAACTTTATTACATCTGCAGATATGAATCTTCAAGATGCCCTATACGCTCTACAGCAAGCTAAGAGAATTCCTCAAGGCGTAACCAACCAATCAGCAACAGCAAACATTGCAAGAAGCAATATAAGAGGACAGGGCAATAGAAGAGCTTGAGGAAGGGGAGGAAGAAGTTGTGGAGAATATTATGGAAGAAAACATATGTCAGAAAGAGAAGATATAACTTTGCCAAAAGTTGGCAAAGTTAATAAAACTAAATCCCATACCTGCAAATTCTGCGGAAAGAAAGGACACTGGCAAGATGCTTGCTGGGAGTATAATAAAGCTAAGGAAGCTCTACACTCAGATAAAAGGATTGATAATGATGGTTTAGTGTTGGAAATCATATATATATGATACTAAGCAATATGCTAGTAAGAAATATCTTTTTCTATTCCAACAGGTTATAAGCCCGAATAGCGCAGTGGTAAAGTGCAAGACTATAAATCCTCTAACACAAAAAGACCCGCACTCTTACAACTTATAATTAAATAGAAAAAGATCCATACACTTACCTATGTGCAACCAGAATTGGAATTGGTAAGCTCCGCACCGAAGTGTAAAAACTAACTCTAAGGAAAAGCTGTAGAGCATACTACTTAAAAGGGAGTATAGGAAATCATATATATATATAATACTAAGCAATATACTAGTAAGAAATATCTTTTTCTATTCCAACGAAGATACTTATAGGATTCGGATTTTTACTATAGACTTCTATTTTGAAAAGAATAAAACATATAATAACGAATGCAACGTATTTACTTATTGAATATAAGGATTAATGTTAAGTCAAAAATCAATATAATTAATCAATTCCTAAAGACTTTGATAAATTATATTGGATTAATAGCATTAGGATTTAGAGATACTACAAGCAAAATAGTATTCATTACAACCCAGGCATTAAAAGTATTAATAGGATAATAAGTCAATTAGAATATTAGGAGTTATAAAACAAGTATTATATAACTAAAAGCTAATCAGTTTTTTTGATCAACTTATTAATCAACTTCGAAACAAAGGTCTATATAAAGAATAGATTTCATTACAATATAAAGCTTCATACTCAACACAATTACTAGTTTTATACTATAACTACAAAAATTATAATCAATTACAACTATATTGAATTCATACTTGAAGTCTAGTCTATACCACCTCAAGAGACCTCTAGCCACTTTCACATGACCCTAGAGGCAGTTCCCGTAACAGGAAGACATAGCACTCACGATTGCGTAGGTCCTAAATATCAAATTGTATTCTGTCTAAAGAGCTAGCGATGTACAAGAAAAAGTAGGGTTAGGGTTACTGAAAGAGCTAGTTAGTCTCTTTCGCATTCGCTTAGTATTACGATGAAGTGGCCATTGAATTGAAGTCATTCACTGCATTCACGCATTCACCAATAAGGCTAGAAAAGTACAATAAAGCGGGATGGATGGGTGATATGTTTATACCTGGTTGGGAAACACAAATCAGCATCAGATTCTCATGTTGGGCACGCACTCAGTATACAGCACATTAAAATCTTAGTCATTTCAGTTGTCAAGCCACCTAAAAAGCAATTACAACGACTTCATATGTATCAGATTCCGCAAGATTATCCCTGATTGTCTTATCAATTCTAAAAGATTCTTATCTGTACTATCATAAGCTATTCTGTAATAATATAGTGTTATAGTAATAATAATTGTATCCATAATTTCAGATAATTTGAGTCTTACTTAGAGTCAAAGTCCAGAAGCCTTCTCGTTATTGGAATGCATTTTGAACCATTGGAGAATCAAGTGACAAGAGGTCTTAGGGTTAACTCCACTCAATATTAGCTTGGAGATTAAGTTTAAGATAGCAAACATATTATATTTCAATATTCGATGATCCTGTTCATCGCTCAAATCTTTTCTATGAAGGATAATTTGACGATTACTTCTTAGCATACGCCCTCTGTCCCAAAATGCTATCAGGAGTGAAACCGCTCATCGGTTTCGATGGCGTCCAGTTTCCTGCTTCCACAATATCCATACTAACAAATGCAGCATTGCGACTCCGCTGTGCAGCCTGCCATATCTTGTCCATGCCCACTTTATCCGCCTGAACTAACCTTAACTCATAAAAGTTATACACCAACTGGTCTAGTCTCACCCATGTATACCCCTGATACCCTTCTGCATATTTTTTTCCTGGTACAGGATAATCGGCCTCAAAGGCACGGATCCGCATACTTTCGACGGACATGCCGGATTCAAGAACAGAGGTCATGCAAGTGCGATCAAAAACTAGAAAAGTATTGGTGAGGATGCCCGAAGCAGCAAGTCCATCCTTGTAGTCGTCAAACTGACGTTGTTCACCAAGTGGAGTGACAGGTGTAACATCTGCTCTCCGCTCATACTGCAGAGGGTTCTGTAGGATCTCGTGAAAAGCGCTCCTGAGCACTACACTATCTTGTTGACTGCTCTCCTCGCTTGCATTTAAAGCCGTCCCAGCCTCACATACATGAGTTGTCCCTGCAGATCTCGGCGCATTAAATGAAATCATTCGCCATTTCGCATCAATAATATTCTTCGAGCCATTGCGACTCAACGCAAATTTGACGAACCCCTCCCAATTACATATAAAATCGTCTAAAGTTTCTGCATCCAGCTCCTGCATCACTTCATCATACAAAACCACAAACCCCCACAACTGCTTTCCCTCTTTATAAAGCCGGCGAATCCATTCAGGGGCATTGGACAAAGCAGCCTCAGCTTTGGCTTTGTTTTGCATTTCTCTTGCGCGGGCGGGACGCCTATACGACTCTCTCATTCCAGCGGAGATCGCTTCTAGCTCATTGGGAAGATAGGCGGGTTTTTGAGTTGCTTCAAATGCTGCTCCTTCTTCTCCCATGATCATTTCTTCTGTTTCACAAAGGTGTTCCCAGATCTCCAAACGCTCCGCTTCCGTTCCAGGAGTCCAGAAATTGTTTTTCAGAAGTATTATTTCCTCTTGTGTGAGGCTGCTCGGGTCCTCGACAGCTTTCTCAATCAACGCCGCACGTGAAAGAGTTGTTACCGCTCTGATATTTGCTGTCTCCGTATCCACATCGGGAAGATCGAGAAATAGACGCCGTTCTTCGTCCGTTAGAGTGGAGGGAATAGAAAGAGCCTTTGCCTTCAACGATGGATAGGCAGTAACAATTTCGTCAAGAGTAATGTGGTTTCTTAACACTCTCTTATACATGCCCATAAAGGCTTCGAGGACTGACCTATCGGGCTCAGGTGTCATAGTCATTTTGTATCCTTATCAATGTTTCGATAACAATTATATATCGTAATAAGAAAAGTGAGAAAAGAATAAGCTTAAGAGTAGAATAGCTTAAAAACTCAGTGTAGAATTCAATTCAATATCATAAGAGTGTGACAAATGAAACTTCTATATGAATTATATCATAATGTAGTGCTGTGTTACACAACTATTGTAAAACTGTATAGTAGTGAGGTATTTTGAAAGCTTTATATGCTTTGTAACTGTTGGTATCACCATGGGGACGGTAACGCTTTATTAGGCACACAGCCCTGTTTCATTATCTCATCAAGTATCAAATCAGGTGATGTGGTTTATCAGAACATACACTACACTCTATGCGTAGGATAAAAAACAGGCGGAATTTGATCAATGCGGTATGCGCTATTTAGGTGAGGGTGCACGTACTCATTCTCAGGGTCAAATTCCGCCTGTTTTTTCTCCTACGTGTAGACACTATACCAGCATGTAAATCATCTTTTTTACATACGAAATTCATCCGTGCGTAGTCGTGTACTTTCTTTGTGTATTAATAGAATTTTTTGGAAATTGAATATAGTTAGTTATAGTAAGATCAATTAGCTAGACAGTCAATGTCAGCCTCTTCTACTCATATAAATCAAATATTAGCATTGAGGTTCTATTAGTTTATCCTCTATGTATTCATTCATATACTGAAAAGGTTATGAATCTTCTTGATACCTTCCTTAAATGAATTATAGAAAGTAATAAATAGAAAAATTTACAAAAAAATTAATTCTAAGCAAAAACGGTTTTCTTAGAGAGATCTAGCGTTGAACGGAAAACTTTCGAGTGACGGGTATCTAAGATCACAGACTTATTAGTTAGTATCTTTTTCGTAATCGAAACCCCCGAATAAAGTATTCGAAAATAACTCAGTGTAGTCTCACAGCGAAATTAGACTCTGCAGACTTCAGCTTGAAAGATGTTATTCAGTCCCGAAAAGGACAGAAGGATCAAAATTAATACCTTAGAAAGAGGGTCGGGTGGTATGTCTCCCAACCAGCATACCGGTTGGTAATCATGCTGAAAGTAACCAATCCGAATCCTTTAGGTCCCTTGAGAATTTAATAGCCTTTAAATAACCCTGTCTTATTAATTTGAAATCAATTTCAGATCGAAAATCTAAGACTTACACTGTTGATACCTATATGATTCGAAATTATTTAACCCAATGAATCGAAGATAGATTCTTCTTTTGACTGTGTATATTGTTAGTAGGCTTTGTAGCTAATTAAATATACTCAGGATTGATGAGGTTGAGCCTAGGTACGTGTTCAATTATCTGACTGCTTCAAAGGTTGTCCTCCATCTACAAATAGTCTGTGTGTAAAAGGGACCCTGAAGGACCCTCTTATGATAAGATTGAGGCTCTTACAAGCTTCCTGCCGTTTCAACGGTGTTCTCACTCAATGGGGTTTAGACTACAAATTCTTCACCAACTTCCAACCAACGCCAAGGCTCATGGTTTCCGTCACGACCCTCAAGCAAAAATCCTCACCATGCATGGATTTCTCAAAGTGTCTCATCGAAATCCATATTATGGCCGAAGATATCGAGCAGGCTTCCATGCAAACTAACCAATCACATATCAATGAAAGATCTTATAGTCGTTTCTGCAAATTTTAGGATCAAGGCATATATTAATTCAACTATCGATATGTAATTTTACACCTCCCTAATATTGTCTAGCGAAAAATAAGGTCGACTACGGAAAATTGATACAGAAATTTAGGCACTACACAGCAACAATAAAGATGATTGCGAGCGCGAATCAAAATGCTGGATCCGCGAACTTCATACTAGACTGCGCAAAATTTATCTGTACCCGCGAGTGAATTGTGAATAATCTGTACCGCGAGTTATTTGTTAGAGGTTCTATTCACACTATCAATTATCTACAAAAGCTTTAAAATTCTTTGTTTTGTATAAGTAACCTATAGATAATCTGCAAATAATCTATACCTACCCCACGAATTACCCGTTTCAAATTTTCAGTCACCTGCTCCACAGCAGATCATCTGCAGATTATCCATCAAGGCCATTATCTGCCCTGCAGGTACCCGTTGCGCAGCCTGCTCCATACAATCAAATCACTTTGCTCGCAAGGCCTCGGCTTCGGGAATCAAATTGTGATGAAGGATTATACATGCAACTGTATCACACTGGCTTACTCCTGCAATATTCACTTAGTAGGCCAACTGTTGGAAAATGTCAGCAGAGGTACTCCACCTTGGTATTTGTATTCCGTGCTAACCTCTTATACACATGAGGATATCGTTGAATTGAGTAAAAATGGCTCAAGATATCACAGCCAAATGTGCCGCCAGCTTCATGCCTAACTTTGCCTTCCAACTGCATATACAATTTCCTGTCGGCGGAAAGAGGTGTGAGCTGATTTTCTTCTCCGGTGCTACATCCATTCTCTTCAAGTGAAGATTTTTCAACACTGTTGATTCATGTCTCGAAGTTATGGAAGATATGTTCTGTTTGAAAGCTATAAAGATGTGAATATTCCCTTCAGTCAAGGAGTATATGCTCTTACTTATCTTCTGTCTTAATCCATCATGGTCAAAATGAGGGGGCGTTTTCTACTCACAGCATTGCTTGCTTCATACCAAGTGCAAGCGGCTGCAATCTTTTCCCATTTCAGTGAGTAACTCTAGTTTTTGGGCTGTACACTCTTTGCCTCCATATGTTTTCTTCATTTTCCATTATCTATATCTTCTCAATTCTTTAGATCAAATAGGTTTCATTCTTTTCCTCTTCGAACATGCCCTAGTGAGCAATTGCTAACTGTCTGGTGTTATAGTGGTAAATATGGCTATTGGCTTAACTTATCAAGCGATAATGCTAATCGCATTTCAGGTCGGCAACACCCAATACTTTTCCCAGAGCGACTGGGAGACAAATATGCAACTAGCAAAGAGCTATCATATAGATGCATTTGCACTCAACATGGCCTATGGTTGGCTTGACAATGCAAGACAGGTTTCGCTTGCTTTCGCTGCCGCTGACAGTATAGGCTTTAAGTTATTCTACTCATTTGACTATGCAGGTAATGGGTCATGGCCAAAGTCTGATGTCATTCAATTTATTCAAAACCATGCATCTGATGGATCATACTATCGTTACAATGGTCAGCCATTTGTCTCTACCTTTGAAGGCCCAGACTCTTCGGACGATTGGATTGATATCAAGGCTCAGACCGGATGTTTCTTTGTGCCAGACTGGTCTTCTATTGGTGCTGGGCCAGCATTAGCGAAAGGTGTTGCAGATGGGCTCTTCAGTAAGTTGAATTTTTCATGTGCTCAAACTGTGCAGTTTAAAGCAGAGCTTTTTTGTTAATATACTATCAGGCTGGGCAGCATGGAGATGGGGCGATTGGAGGATGAATACCTACTCTGATGCCGCTTACAATACATCTCTGGCTGGTTTGCCATATATGATGCCCGTCTCACCTTGGTTCTATACGAATCTCCCGGGTTTCAACAAGAATTGGCTCTGGTCATCGGATGATTTATGGTTTGACCGCTGGCAAGAAGTATGGTCTTTGCAACCGGAATGGGTTGAGATCCTTACCTGGAACGATTTTGGAGAATCGCACTATATTGGACCTCTTGTTAGTAGAATATCTTCTTATTCCTTTAACCCGATATTTCTCGGTGCCATAGCATTTGCTGGTGGTATGAACGGCATAATCTAACACTTTTCCTTCATTTCAAAAAACTGTGAGCGGCTGGAGACAACTAACATGTGTCAAGGATGAAAAACAATTCGATCTATTCAATGAAAATAATGGAAAAGCGCCTTTCAATGTAAGCCCTAATTGAGGACCGCCTGTTTTGGGATAAAAATAGTACGCTTACATATGAATAGTATGTCGAAGGAATGCCACATGATGCTTGAGGTTTGTCACTTCCTTATTTAATCGATACTTACAAAAACGGCGTGGGGGCTATAGATAACGAGAATCTTTATGTTTGGCATCGTCTTTCGCCAGCAACAGCTTGTAATAATGATTTTACAATGGCCAATACAGCTAGCCAGTTGCAAATCGAGTTTCTTCCATGGGATGTCGTTACCGATCGAGTTTTCTTCTCTGCATTGCTTATTGCGGGCGCATCTTATACTGTCACAATCGGAGGCAAGGCCGCTGCTTCTGAATCGTTTGATTGGACATCTATTCCCCATACTGGTACAGGAGGTCTTTATCACGGTAGCGCTTCATTCAATGGTCTCACTGGAGCAGTCCAAGTGTGTCTTGAGCGAGAAGAGATTGGTCAAGTTCTCTGTGTTGATGGTGGAATCAGTAAGTAATCTAACAATTATCAGAATATTTTCCTTTCTCTTTACTAATTATATTTAAAGTTGCAACAAATTGCTCTAGCACTGCTGGTTATACGAATGTAAGTATGATCGATCCTCAATTTACCATTAGAACGATCATATATATACTTTAGAGTATAATTCAGCTCGTGTTGATGACTTCAAGATCAAATCTACTATTTCTTCGTTTGATATCTTGAAAGTGATGTTGCTGATGATTCTTTTAGTGGAATGCGTTCACCGCTTTTAAAACTGGAGAAGAGACTGGCGGGGAATCTGGGTTAAATCTTTCTGACCAAAAGTGCATTGAGGGATTTGGTACAAACGATTTTAACACTATCTGTGTCTTCACATGTGGGCTTGGGTAAGTTGTAGTATATCCAGACTTCATTTATCATTGAGACTAACGGACTGAAAGTTATTGCCCCCCTGAGGCGTGTACTTGCGCTCAAATGGGAACACCTCCCAAGGTCCCAGATGTCACTGGGCTCACTGGCTACTCTGCAAATGGTATGATCGAATATTCGGGCCTTTGTGCTTTCGCCTGTCTCTATGTGAGTATTTATCCTGTTATGAATTTTCAATTAAGTGCTAAATGAACCAACCAATAGGGTTTCTGTGGCTTTAAAAACAATACTGTCTGTGTGGACTCTCCAACCACTCTATACATTCCCACCGTATCGCCATTCAATCCTCCAGCATGCACAGGAGGTAGTGGAGAAGGCGACTTTACTGATCTATGTAATTGGTCTTGCCAGTATGGATATTGTCCCATCTCTTCATGCACTTGCGATACACAAGGTGATTTGGTTGTTCCTCCACCGCAAGTTAGTCATATAAATGCAACCTTCGTTCCGATTGCAGGTATTATGGCATATGATAATCTCTGCACATTCACTTGCAGTCGTGGCCATTGCCCTGACGTTTGTACCTCCAATTTAGCTTGCACATCAGGTTCTGGCGAAGGCAACTTCGGCGGACTGTGCGGATATAGTTGTGGATATAACTTCTGCCCGGAACCGTGCAGTTGTCTTACTTATGGTACTGAGGTTTCCCCACCTTCAGAAATACTCGGCGTCGTTGGTTATGGCACTCTTGGCGTAGACTCTGCTACCTACGATACTATTTGCAATTTCACCTGCACGCATGGATATTGCCCAGCGTAAGTACCATCAATCTGGAGATTTTTCGCCTCCCTAATCCAAAAATCTTCATCCTCATCCTTGATCCTAGAGTCTTTTACACTTTGAAACCAGGTTATAAATTGGGTTGTCTAAAGCTCATCATTATAAGCAATTACTAACTCAGAAATCCTCTAGTGGCGCCTGTTCATACGATGACACCAATATAGTTGAATCACTTACGTTTCCTTCAGTGGATGATCTGGAGCCTTTCCAGTCAAGCATATTATATAACACCGGCGATAGTATCCTATTTGACACTCCTGACGAGTCAGACCTCTTTCTTAATCTAGATTTGATCGGTACTCCTGTAGTCTGGAACGACATCGATTGCAGTTCTATATCAAGCGAATCTGCTTTCGGAGACGACGGAGATACACTTGGATGTATCAATGCTGGAGTATCTGTTCGTGTCCTAAATTCCATACTTTCACACTCCTCCTTCGTACATAGCCTATTTCAATTAAATAAACTAACATGGCGCAATTAGTTTCTGTTCTATTCAGCGTTTGAAAGCGATTCGAGCGATCAGATATCCACAGCCCGAAGAAGTCTATCATCAAAGTTTTCCTTTCAAACGCATTCAGAATGGCAACCTGTCGACAACTGCACAGCCCACTGTATGCTTCGAGCCAATGCCTTATCAAATACATGGACATCTGTGGGAAATGGAACGTACCAGGGCATATATCATGAACTCCATTTTATACACAATGATAATGTTATCGGGCACAAAGTTGTTCAGGGTGGCTCTTCTAATTCTTCACAGCTGAACAAAAGATATTCACGGTGGATTGACGGCAAATATGTTGATCTTGCTCCTCTTGAGTACGAATGGTGGAGGAAGAGCCCAATCAAAGATCCTCTCGATACCAGCCGGATCAATAGTTATGGTTCTGCAGCAACCTCAGATTTTGTGGGAAATTCTGTGACAGGTGCTGTTGCCTATTCAAATAACACCAGGTACTGCCTCAGACTCCCTGATGGGTCTACTACATCATTGGATGGGTCCCATGGGATAATAAATATTTCTCAAGATGAGAGTATCAATGATCCATCTTCAGCCGAGCAGGCACTCGCCAACTGCGACCAGTTTAATGGGACTGTTGGAAGTGTTACCATTACATGTGCTGCAATTAACTCGACCTACTTGGATCCAGAGTTATTGGACGATCCTGATGGGACTAAAGAGAGCTGGGTATGGCCTGTGAGGTCCACCCGGTCTCTTGAGAGTGGCGCATCAGAGGCTTACAGGGTAGAAAACTATTTTGAGAGGACAGAATCAGTTATATTCAATTCAGCTACCTACCCCAACGGTGATGGAGGACGGTTTTTGAACAGTGTAGGAGATACACACGTATTCGCACTTGCGAGCAGATCGGATTGTACCTCAGCTGCCATCATTGATAATGCACCCTTAGTGGGGAGAGGTAGGGTATCGGTAGATGCAGAGCATATTATTGAACGACAAACAATCCCATTTTTCTTGTCTTTTATCCAGTATCCCTGGATGCAAGTGGAAGATGAAGGGGACTATCAAGGCGTGCCTGTTGATCTTGGAGATGTTTCGTTTGCTATCATTCGAGATTATATGGCTCGCCCATATTATCTCTGGGCACCATCAGATTCCTTAAACTCGCATTCGTTGTTTGACGATTTGGCTAATGACTTGGGCTCGAGTGCACATCCCGAGCTCATGACAAACCTGCAGCATATCATCAATATAATGAAAGCACGAGTTTGGAACAGCTTTACCAAACCCGTATCCGACGAGCGTTTCACAACATTACAACGAGCAACCGTCGCTCACACACGGGAGGCCCTACAGGCCATACGTGAGGTAGGTAGTTCAATTCCTTCATTTTAAGTCTACTTTGCCGTGATAGTCATAGCTAATACACTTGCTTGCTTGCTACAGGGTATGGCCGTTTTCAACTACTTGAATGATCCTACAGTGCAAGGGCTACTCAGACAGATCCACCAGAGAATCTATCAAAGCCTGCGGAACTTCGACGGGGAATACAATACTATGCCCGGAGCTACTCAAATGGTACACAGCGCCGACCTCTGGGAAGAATTCATCAAATTCTGGATGCAGCGCATGCAAAACCAATTTACTGCATTTGCCAACGATAGAATCGAGCGACTAAGATCGGGTTGGCAAAACAGAATCGATGCAAATGTCGGCAACAGAAGAATAGAGGTGACAGGGGATGAAGCCATCCGTCAAATCAACGCTCTAGGAGCCCAGATTTCCACAGTTGTAACTATCAACATGGCCCCGTTTGCAACACCGTCTTAACTCATACGGATATGCTGCTGAAGTGCTATCGCAAGGTTTTGCTTCGAGAGTATTGTGCACGTGGGTACGTGATGATCATGTGACCTTTATAGCTAGTATATAGTTTAGAAAAGACAACCTATATTCCTACCCTCAACTTAACGCTCTACATTTATATATATGCTATATAGTCTCCTATTATTCCCTTAACTTACTATTATTATATAATTACTTGTTCTCTTTACTATATATAATCATTTAGAATTGCTTTACGATTTTATAGTATATATAAAGGCCTTGTTACGGAGGTACCCGCACCGCAATATGGATTATAAAATAAATATAAGCCTTGATATTATAATCTACGAAAACAATATTATAGGGATTATAAGATTAAAAGATAATTAGAAATAAGAATAATTAAATAAATAATTAATAATTTAGAAAAGATAGATATTTATCTTTATTAATATTTATCCTATAATAAATATAAGGTAATCAAATTACAGATTATCTAATAAATATAGGTTAAATAAGTAATAGGATTATTAGGAATTATGGGATAAGTATTATATAATAGATAGACAGAATAGATAGCTATTTAGACTATCCGTGGATAGACAGGATAGATAGGCTATTTAGGCTATCCCACGAGGACGAAGGTCTATATTAAGGAAAAGGTTTTATTATAATATAAAGCTTTATGCTCAAAATAATTATTAGTTTTATACTATAGTTATAAGAATTGCAATTAGTTATAATTATATTGAATTCTTACTTGAAGTCTAAATTAAACCATCTCAAGAGATCTCTAATTACTTCCATATAACCCTAAAAGTAGTTCTTATAATACTTTAAACACTTTCTTTATTTCAAATATTGATTCAATATCAAACCATTAATATAACATTCATCAATTCTTTTAAAGAACAATGTGCCCTTACTATTGATATCAACAATATCAAAATGATTAATACTCTCAAAGAGATTATTATTAATAAAACACTCAAAATTGTCTTACTAAATAAATATTAAGAAAATCGATAGGAATTTGATACATTCTTTTTATAACTTGAGATCTATTTTAGATTTAACAAAAATAAATTTACCAAAAAGGAATCTAAAAGTATATAAACCATATCGTATCTCAAAAGCAAAATAAGCAAATAGATTTAGCTATATTTGCATAATTATTTTGAGTATAACAACAAAGAATATATACAATTTACCAAAACCATTTTCAATAGTTTCAAAGGATTCAAAACAGAGATCTATAAAATCTTCAGAAATTCCAATAAGTTAAAGATAACAAAAGAAAAGATCTTCAGCCTCAAACAAACAGGGTTAGCATTAAAATATACTACAAAATTCCAAAGATATACAGAAATTATCAAATGAAATGAAATCGCTATTATAAATTATTATTATAAAGAATTCAAACTAAAAGTTCACTTGGAACTCAATCAGGAAAACAAGAATCATAATTTGAATAAATTAATTGAAAGTTCTATCAAAGCTGATGATCGATTGTATAAATATAAGTAAAATTAGTGATCCTATAAACCCCAAACCAATTAAAAATAAGAATATTATTATAAAAATAAAAATAAGGATAAACAATATTATAATTCATAAAAATATAGAGACCCTATAGAACTGAATATTATATATTAAGTATTCCGAAATAATGATTAAGAAAAGAAGTATAAATAAGAAAACAATTTATACTTTGAATATAGAAAAACAGGGCATTGGGTAGTAGATTATAGAAACAAAAAGATAGAGAGTAAGAAAAGCAACTTTAAGAATAAGTTTAGTAAAGATTAACTTAATACTATCTTCACATTTCAATTATATGCTATTAGTATAATTGAGTTAGTTATACTATTATCAGTTTATACAAAAGAACTTGAAAAAAAAAAAAAGATTAAAAATCTCTTATAGGTATATAAGGATTTATAATTAGAAGAATTATAATTCATTTAAGAAATTAATTAATGAAATTATTGTATTTGAAAATTCAAGGATATAGATAAGGGAATTATTAATAAAAATCTTAATATAATAAATACTAAAGAAAATAAAATTTATAAAGTTTGGTATATCAATTAATATTGAATTCTATAATTCGGAATCATTACAAATATATTCTTTATAGAAAGAATTAGTGAAGAATATTTTTAATGATTAGATCAAAAAGAATTATAGGAAATATTCTATTAATATATATTAAAACAAGGCGAAAATCAGAACTTGTTTTTATATAAATAAATTGGAAAAGAATATTATATTTAAGCTTAGATTATATTATTATTATTAATTATAGATATAGTAATAAAAGTTATTTAAGGGAATTATAGATATATTTTGTGAAAGGATTTATTTGATAATAAAACTAGATTAGAGATAAATATTGTTTATTTAAAGAAAGAAGAATTTCGATGAATAATATTTATTGATAAGAATAAACAAATTATATTTTAGTTGAATACTATAGGCTAAATAAAACAAATATATTGTAAGATTAAGATAAATGGATAAATATAAATAGTTATAATAGATTTAGAAGTTATAGGAAATTTTATTGTATTAAAAATAACTAAGTATTTAAAAATACAATTCTAAATGAAATAGAAACCCTATTGATTATAGTTAATTGATAAATAATTAATAGGGTTTAATAGAAAAATTTTATAGGAGATATAATTAATATAAATGAGTATATTTTAGTATTTGGAGATTATTTAGTTTGATATTGTGCCATTAGATTAATAATAGATTATTTTAGGAATGCTATAATTAAAAGTATATAATCCTAGAATAGATTAGTTATAAGGAATAATAATCATTGATTAATACAAGAATGGTTATAATAATATACTAAAGATATTTGAGAGATATAATATATGCTAAGGAGAGTTGAATATGAATAATATTGATGATATAGGACATTTTGTTTAGGGTTTTTTATTAAAAGTAAAGACTAGTATATTTCCTTTACAAATATAGAAATTAATAATAAGATAAGAAATCGTAATCAAAACAAAAGAATTTATAATATTAGAATAATATAAGAAATATGAATATATTTTTAAGGAATTAGGGATTTATAAGGTTTTATTAGAATACAAGTTATGAGATTATAAGATAATATTGAAGAAAGGCAAAATGTTTGTATATATTTTAATTTATTTAATATTGATTAATGAACTAAAAACACTTAAAGAATATATCGATAATAATTTGGCTAAAGAATAAATTAGAGAATCTATATTCCAAGTAGCAAGTCTAATTATATGAATATCTAAGAAAAATAGTATTAAGAGATTAATTGTGGATTATAGAAAGCTTAATATATTTATTAAAAAAAATTAATATCCATTTCCATTAGTTATAGAATTAAAAAATCGATTAAACGAAATAATAATATTTATCAAAATAGATCTTTACAATAGCTATTATTTAATTAAAATAAAAGAAAACGAAAAATAGAAAACTGCTTTCAAAATCAGATATAGGCTATACAAATATCAAATTATATTATTTAGATTAATTAATATATCAACTACTTTTATAAGATTTATAAATAATATTTTATTACAATATTTGGATATATATTATATATATTATTTGAATAATATTTTAGTATATTCAAATAATAAGACTTAATATATCCAAAATGTTAGTAATGTTTTTAAAAGTTTAGTCAAAACAGATTTGCTATATAAATTAAGCAAATACGAATTCCATATTATTGAAACAGAATTCTTGGGATTCATTATATCAAGCTAAAAGCTCAAAATGAGTAAGGATAAGGTTAAGGTAGTATTTGAATAAAGGTAGCCTATTATAGTTAAAGAAATATAATCATTCTTAGAATTTATTAACTTTTATAAAAGATTTATTAAAGATTATTCAGAAATCATTATGTTCTTAATTATATTAATCAGAAAAGATTAAAAAACCTTTGAATAGAATATCAAATTATAAAAAGCATTCGAAATACTTAAAAAGGTAATAATAGAGGAATCAATATTGTTAATCTTTAATCCTAAGAA
This sequence comes from Botrytis medusae, assembly GCA_019395255.1. Lineage (NCBI taxonomy): Eukaryota > Fungi > Ascomycota > Leotiomycetes > Helotiales > Sclerotiniaceae > Botrytis > Botrytis medusae. Next base: position 1,409,315 of record JAHXJL010000020.1, read on the forward strand.
GCAAATTATAATAAAAACAGACTCTTCAGATTTCGTTATAGAAATAGTTTTAAGTTAGCTAGACTTAAATAAAAAATATTAATCAATTATATTCTATTCTAAAAAACTATCATTAGCCAAACTAAATTACAAAATATATAATAAAGAATTACTAACGATAATTAATATATTCAAAGAATAGTGAGTATATTTGATAGAATCAATATATATTATATAGATGTATATAGATTATAAGAACTTGATTTATTTTATTATAACAAAGCAATTGAATAAACGATAAATCAAATAGTTGGAAATTATGGCTGATTACAATTTTAGGATTTTATATATTAAAGGATCGGAAAACGTTAGAGCAAATACTTTCAGCCGAAAACCAAAGTATCAAGAAAATAAAATATATGAGTTATATACTATTTTTAGAAAGGAAAGCGATTCACTAATTTATAATGTATTACAACTTATAGTTATATATATATTGGAAAATAATTATCTTAGAAAGCAAATCCAATTATATTATGATAAGAATACTATAGTTATATATATATATAAAGTATTAGAACTAGGATTTATAATAGAAAATAATACTATATACTTTTATAGAAAAGTATATATTTTGAATTAAATGATTAAGGAATTCGTAATAGAATAATATAGGTTATTGGTATACGGATATTAAGGAATTGCAAGAACATTTGTAAGAATATAGAAAACAAGTTACTTTCTATAAATGAAAATGATAATTAAAGAAGTTATTGGAAATTGTAATATTTATATATAAAATAAGTTATTATAATATATTCTGTATAATCAATTTCAAATCTTAGATATATCTTTTCAGTTATGGAAATCTATTATATAAGACTTTGTAATTAAACTATTATTTTTAAAAGATTTTATTATAGAAATCAAGTATAATATAATATTCAATATAGTAAATAGATTAACAAAATTTGTATATATAATATTATTCAAGGAAATATAGAATGCTAAACAATTAGCATATATATTCCTTAAGATTATAATAGATATATATAGAATATTAGATAAGATAATCTCAAATCAAGATAAGCTTTTTATCTCGAAATTCTGGATTATTTTATTAGTATTAATAGATATCAAAAGAAAGTTATTAATATCTTTTTATTTATAAATAAATAGTTAAATAGAAAGGATTAATCAAATAATGGAAGTATATCTTAGATGTTATATAAATTATTGATAAGACAATTGGATAGAATTATTATTTATAGTATAATTTGTATATAATATATTGGAAACGGAAATTATAAAGATAATATTAGCAAAAGTCAATTTTGGGTTTAATTTTTAAGTTTATAAGATTTCGATATTATAAGAAGTTAATGCTGAATTAGTAATAATATAAGTTGAATAATTAAAAGATTTATAAGAGTAGTTCGCTTTTGATTTAAGATTTATATTATTTAGAATAGTAGTGTATTATAATACAAAATGTAGTATGGAATTTATGTTTAAAGAGGGGGATAAAGTTTATTTGCTATAATGAAATATCAAAACCAAAAGATTAAGTAATAAACTTGATTATAGAAAACTTGGATCATTTAAGATTGATAAGGTAATAAAAACAATTAATTATTAATTGAAATTATTAGATATAATAAATATCTATTTAGTATTCTATATATCCTTATTCAAACCAGTATTACTAGGAACACCGAATATACTATTTACCAAAATCGAATCAATCAATTCTAACGCTATATATGATATCGAAACAATACTAGATTACAAATATATCAGAAACAAAATCAAGTATTTAATCAAATAATTAAACTATCTATATTCGGAAAATATATAGGAATTTAAGAAAGATCTTAGCTGCTCTAAGAAACTATAGGTATTCTATTTGAAATATTTATATCTATTTATAAAGCCTCAAGCTTAGTATCAAACAATAGAGACAATAAAGAATCAAAGAAATCGAAGAAAAAGGAATCACTAGGAATAAGTATAACAGTATCTACCGTTTCTTTATTTATATACTTCTTTTCTAATCTTTCCTTTTCTTTTAGAGTATCAAGCTTATTTATAGAATTGAAATTAATAACAATTATTTTCTTTTCTTGTTTATCTAAGAATTATTATTATTTATATAATCAAAGGATTTTAGTTATAGTCTCTTTCTCTTTGTTATAAAGGCACTATTATTAATAATCAATGAATTCTTAGTCTGATATAGAAGGCATTTGATTTTGTTTTTTCATATTATAGGTTTTGTTTTACCTATAGTATTTAGTACAACGACCAATATTAAAATCAATTTTTATTCTAATATAATATTTATTTGATTTTTCACAATGCGAATACACAACTATTTCGATTTCTAATCTCTCAATCCATTAATCAAAGGATATTTACTCTATTCGTTTTTTGGTACACTTAATAGGTATATTAAAGGAAAAAGTAGTCAGTTAATTATTAAAATATTGATGAGGAAAGTCTTATTATATAAATACTTGGGATAAGCATTAGTCTAGAAAAGGAATAATGTTATGGAGATATTTATATTGCAATATGGATTATAAAATAAATGCAAGTCTTGGTATTATAATCTACAAAAACGATACTATAGGGATTATAAGATTAAAAAATAATTAGAAATAAAAGTAATTAAATAAATAATTAATAGTTTAGAAAAGATAGGCACCTATCTTTATTAATACTTATTCTATAATAAGTATAGAATAATCAAATTATAGATTATCTAGTAAATATAGATTAGATAAACAATAGAATCATTAGGAATCACAGGATAAGTATTACATAATGAATAAATAGGATAAATAGCTATCCAAGTTATTCATAAATAAATAAAATAAACAAGCTTGTTACGGAGGCACCCGCACCGCAACATGGATTATAAGATAAATGCAAGCCTTGGTGTCGTGACCTACGAAAATGATACTATAGGGATTGTAAGATTAAAAGGTAGCTAGGAATAAGAGTAATTAAGTAAATAATTAGTAGTCTAGGAAAGATAGGCATTTATCTTTGTTAGTATTTATTCTATGGTAAGTATAGGGTAGTTAAATTATAGATTATTTAGTAAGTATAGGTTAGATAAGTAATAGGATTATTAGAAGTTATGGGATAAGTATTACATGATGGATAGATAGGATAGATAGTTATCTAGGCTATTCGTGGATAAATAGGATAGATAGGTTATTTAGGTTATTTTATAAAAACAAAGATTTATATTAAAGAAAAGGTTTTATTATAATGTAAAATTTTATATTTAAGATAATCATTAGTTTTATACTATAATTACAAGAATTACAATCAGTTACAATCATATTGAATTCCTACTTAAAGTTTAGATTAAATCATTTCAAGAGATTTCTAGCTATTTTCATATAACTCTAGAAACAGCTCCTGTAACACTTTAAATATTATTTCTGTTTCAAAAACCGATTCAATATTAATCACTAATATAATATTTACTAGTTTTTTTAAAGGATAATATATCCTTATTATTGATATCAATAATATCGAAATAACTAATACTCTCAAGGAGATTATTATCAACGAAACATTCAAAATTGCCTTATCAAACAAATACTAAAAAAATCGATAGGAACTCAATATATTCCTTTTATAATTCGAAATCTATTTTAGATTTAATAAAAATAAATTTATCGAAAAAGAATCTAAAAGTATATAAACCATATCATACCTTAAAAGTGAAATAAACAAATAGATTTAGTTATATTTATATAATTATTTCGAATATAACAATAAAAAATGTATATAATCTACCAAAACCATTTTCAATAGTTTCAAAAGATTTAAGATAAAGATTTATAAAATCTTTGAAAATTCTAATGAGTTAGAGATAATAAAAAAAAAGATTTTTAATTTCAAATAGATAGAATTAATATTGAAATATATTATAGAATTCTAAAGATATATAGGAATTATTAAATAAAATGAAATCGCTATTATAAATTATTATTGTAAAGAACTTAAATCAAAAGTTCACTTGGAATTCGATTAGGAAAACGAGGATCATAATTTAAATAAACTAATTAAAAGTTTTATTGAGGTTGATAATCAATTATATAAATATAAGCAAAATCAGTAATCCTATAAACCCTAAACTAATCAAAAGTAAGAATACTATTATAAAAATAAGGATAAATAATATTATAATCCATAAAGATATGGAGACCTTATGAAACTAGACGCTATGTATCAAGTATTCCAAAATAATAATCAAAAAAAAAAGTGTAAACAAAAAAACAATTTATGCTTTGAATATAGAAAAGCAAGACATCAAACAGTAGATTGCTGAAGCAAAAAGATAGAAGATAAAAAAAGCAACTTTAAGAATAAGTTTGACAAAGATTAATTTAATACTATTTTTATATCTCAATTGTATGCCGTTAATATAACCAAACTAGCTATACCACTACTAGCTTATATAGAAAAGCTTAAAGAAGAAAAAGAGATTGAAAGTCTTTCATAGATATATAAGGATTTATAATTAGAAAAATTATAATCCATTCAAGAAATTGATTAATAGAATTATTATATCTAGAGATTCAAGAATATAGATAAGGGAATTATTAACAAAGATCTTAGTGTAACAAACACTAAAGAAAATGAAACCTATAAAGTTTGGTATATCAATTAATATTGAATTCTATAATTCAAAATCATTATAAATATATTTTTCGTAAAAAGAATTAATAGGGAATATCTTTAATAATTAGATCAAAAAGAATTATAGGAAATATTTTATCAATATATATTAGAATAAGGCAAAAACTAGAATTTATTTTTATATAAACAAATTGGAAAAGAATATTGTATTTAAGCTTAGGTTATATTATTATTATTAGTTATAGATATAGTAATAAGAGTTATCTAAAGGAATTATAGATATATTTTGTAAAAGGATTTATTTAATAATAAAATTAGATTAGAAATAAATATTGTTTATTTAAAGGAAAAAGAATTTTGATAAATAATATTTACTAATAAGGATAAGCAAATTACATTTTAGTTAAATATAATAAACTAAATAGAACAAATATATTGTAAGATCAAAATAAACGGATAAATATAAATAGTTATAATAAATTCAAAAGTTATAGGAAATTTTATTGTATCAGAAGCAGCCAAGTACTTGGGAATACAACTCCAAACGAAATAGAAATCTTATCGATTGTAACTAATTGATAAACAATTAGTAGAGTTTGATGAAAAGATTTCGCAGGAAATATAACCAATACAAATAAGTATACTTCAGCATTCAAAGACTATTTAGTTTGATGTTATATCATTAAACTAACAACAGATTATCCTAGGAATATTATAATTAAAGATATATAATTCTAAAATAAATTGATTACAAGAAATAGTAATTATTAATCAATATAAAAATAGTTATAGTAATATACTAGAGATATCCAAGAGATATAACATACACTAAAAAGAATTGAACACAAACAACACTAGCAATGTAGGATACCCCATCCAAAATCCTCCATTAAAAGCGAAAACTAATATACCTCCTCTACAAATACAGAAGTTAATAATAAGATAAGAAATTATAATTAAGGCAAAAAAGCCTATAATATTAAAACAATACAAAAAATATAAATATGTTTTCAAGGAATCAGGAATCCATAAGGCTTTACTAGAATACAAGTTATAAGATTATAAGATAATATTGGAGAAAGGCAAGATGCCTATATACATTCCAATTTATTTAATATCAATTAATAAATTAAAAATATTTAAAGAATATATTGACAACAATTTAACTAAAGGATGGATTAGAGAATCCATATCCCAAATGACAAGTCCAATTATATAGGTATCTAAGAAAAATGGGATTAAAAGATTAATTATAGATTATAAAAAGCTTAATGTATTTACCAAAAAGAATTGATATTTATTTCCATTAGTTATAAAACTAAAAAATCGATTAGGTGGAACAATAATATTTATCAAAATGGATCTTTATAATAGCTATTATTTAATTAAAATAAAAGAAAACGAAAAATAGAAAATTGCTTTCAAAATTAGATATAGGCTATATAAATATCAAATTATATTATTTGGATTAATTAATATATCAACTATTTTTATAAAACTTATAAACAATATTTTATTATAATATTTGGATATATATTATATATATTATTTAAATAATATTTTAATATATTCAAATAATAAGATTTAGTATATCCAAGATATTAGTAATATTTTTAAAAATCTAGTTAAAGCAGATTTGCTGTATAAATTAAGTAAATACAAATTCTATATTATTGAAATAGAATTCTTGGGATTTACTGTATCAAGCCAAGAGCTTAAAATAAGTAAGGATAAGGTTAAGGTAATATTTGAATAGAAGTAGCCTATTATAATTAAAGAAATATAATTATTCCTAGGATTTATTAATTTCTATAGAAAATTTATTAAGAGTTATTCAAAAATCACTATGCTTTTAATTATATTAATTAGAAAAGATTAAGGAATCTTTGAATGGATTATCAAATCGTAGAAAGTATTTGAAGTATTCAAAAAGGTAGTAATAAAGAAATCAATATTGTTAATTTTTAATTCTAAAAAACAAATTATAGTGGAGATAAACTCTTTAGATTTCGCTATAGGAATAGTTTTAAACCAGTTAGATTTAAACAAGAAATATCAATCAATTGTATTTTATTCTAAAAAGCTATTATTAACCAAACTAAATTACAAAATATATAATAAAGAATTATTAATAATAATCAATATATTTAAAGAATAGTGAATATATTTAATAAAATCAATATACATTATACAGATATATATAGATTATAAGAACTTGATTTACTTTATTATAATAAAGTAGTTGAATAGGTGATAAATTAGATAATTGGAAATCATAGCTGATTACAATTTTAGGATTTCATATATCAAAAAATCAGAAAACGCTAAAGCAAATATTTTTAGTTAAAAACCAAAGTATTAAGAAAATAAAATATATAAATTATATATTATTTTTAAAAAAGAAAGCGATTCATTAATTTACAATGTATTACAACTTGCAGTTATATATATATTAGAAGATAATTATTTTAAAAAGCAAATCTAATTATATTATAATAAGGATACTATAGTTATATATATATACAAAACATTAGAATCTGGATTCATAATAAAAAATGATATTATATATTTTCATAGAAAAGTATATATTTCAAATCAAATAACTAAGAAATTTGTAACAGAATAATATAGATTGCTGGTATACAAATATCAAGGAATTATAAAAACATTTGCAAGAATATAGAAAACAAATTACTTTCTATAAATGAAAACAATAATTAAAGAAATTGTTAGAAATTATAATATCTATATACAAAACAAATTATTATAATATATTTTATATAATCAGCTCTAAATCCCAAATATACTTTTTCAATTATAAAAGTCTATTATATAAAACTTTATAATTAAATTATTATTTTCAAAAAATCCTATTACAAAAATCGAATATAATATAATATTCAATATAATAAATAGATTAACAAAATTTGTATATATAATATTATTTAAAAAAATATAGGATATTAAATAATTAATATATATATTCCTTAGGGTTATAATAGATATATATAGAATATTAGATAAAATAATCTTGAATCAAAATAAACTCTTTATTTCGAAATTCTGAATTACTTTATTAGTATTAATAAATATTAAAAGAAAGTTATTAATATCTTTTTATTTATAAATAAATGGTCAAATAGAAAGGATTAATTAAATAATGGAAGTATATCTTAAATGCTATATAAATTATTAATAAAATAATTAGATAAAATTATTATCTATAGTATAATTTGTATATAATACATTGGAAATAGAAACCACAAAAATAATATTAATAAAAGCCAATTTTAAGTTTAATTCTTAAATCTATAAGATTCCAATATTACAAAAAGTTAATATTGAATCAATAATAATATAAATCAAACAATTAAAAGATTTACAAGAGTAGTTTACTTTTAATCTAAAATTTATATTATTCAGAATAGCAGTGTACTATAATACAAAACATAGTATGGAATTTATATTTAAAAAAAGAAATAAAGTTTATTTACTACAACAAAATATTGAAACCAAAAAACCAAGTAATAAACTCAACTACAAAAAACTCGGATTATTTAAGATTAATAAGATAATAGAAATAATTAATTATTGATTGAAATTATCAAATACAATAAATATCCATTCAGTATTCCATATATCCTTACTTGAACTAGTATCACTAGAAATATTGAATATATTATTTATCGAAATCAAATTAATCAATTTTAATGCTATATATAATATCAAAACAATATTAGATTACAAATATATCAAAAACAAAATCAAATATTTAATCAAATAATTAAACTATTCATATTTGGAAAATATATAAAAACTTAAGGAAGATTTCAATTACTCTAAGAAACTACAAACATTTTATCTAAAGTATCTATATCTACTCATAAAGCCTCAAGTTTAATATCAAACAATAAAAACAATAAAGAATTAAAAAAATTGAAGAAAGAAAAACTATTAGAAACAAATATAATAATATTTACTATTTCTTTATTTATATACTCTTTTTCCAATCTTTCCTTTTCTTTTAAAGTATTAAGTTTATTTATAAAACTAAAACTAGTAGTAATCATTTTCTTTTTCTGTTTATTCAAAAATCACTATTATTTATATAATCAAAGGATTTTAGTTATAGTTTCCTTCTTTTTGTTATAAAGATACTATTATTAATAATTAATAAACTCTTAGTTCAATATAAAAAGTATTTGATTTTGTTTTTTTATATTACAGGTTTTGTTTTGTTTATAATATTCAATACAACAATCAATATTAAAACCAACTTTTATTTTAATATAATATTTATTTGATTTTTTATAATGCAAATACACAACTATTTCGATTTTTAATCTCTCAATTCATTAATTAAGGGATATTTATTCTATTTGTTTTTTGATATATTTAATAAATATATTGAAGGAAAAAGTAGTTAGTTAATTATTAAAATATTGATAAGGAAAGCCCTATTATATAAACATTTAGGATAAATGTTAGTTTAAAAAGGGGATAGTGTTACAAAGACATTTGTATTGTAATATGGATTATAAGATAAATATAAGTCTTAGTATTGTAATCTACAAAAACGATATTATAGGGACTATAAAATTAAAAAGTAATTAGGAATAAAAATAATCAAGTAAGTAATCAATAGTTTAGAAAAAATAGATACCTATTTTTGTTAATATTTATCCTATAATAAATATAGAATAGTTAAGTTATAGGTTATTTAATAAGTATAGATTAAATAAGTAATAGGATTATTAAAAGTTACGGAATAAATATTATATAATAGATAAATAGGATAAATAGCTATCCAGACTATCCGTGGATAAATAGAATAGATAAACTATTTAAGTTATTTTATAAAAACGAAGATCTATATTAAAGAAAAGGTTTCATTATAATATAAAGCTTTGTATTTAAAACAATTATTAGTTTTATATTATAATTATAAGAATTGTAATTAGTTATAACTATATTGAATTCCTACTTGAAGTCTAGATTAAATTACCTCGAGAGATCTCTAGCCACTTCCACGTGACCCTAGAGGCAGCTCCTGTAACAAAGCTATTCAGACTATCCCACAAAAACGAAGGTTTATATTAAGAAAAAGATTTTATTATAATATAAAGCTTTATATTCAAAACAATTATTAGTTTCATATTATAGTTACAAGAATTATAACCAATTACAACCATATTGAATTCCTACTTAAAGTCTAGATTAAACCACCTCGAGAGATCTCTAGCCACTTCCACGTGACCCTAGAGGCAGCTCCCATAACAGGCCTTTCTTATATGACCTCTACTACCATTTACTCTTTTATAGTATATAACAAAATTGATTTCCACTAGAACATATATTAAACTAATTACCTAACTATTATTCTAAGGAATTTTTTAATATATTAGTTGTATTTGAAATAAAAATCATAAGTGTACTTGCAAGTCCAAGGATTGGAGGTAAGGCGAGAACAGTTTCGTGTTTTCTATAACTTTCATCCCAAGTACAGGTAGCCGAGATCCACTTAGATCGTGTGATAAGCCACATCCTACATCTCAAAATAATTCCTAGGAATAGCACTTTTATAAATCGAATACAGTTCCACAGATACCTACCTTAACACGCATAAACGGCTCTCACTACCGTAGATCAGAGCTGTCTGATTGTAAAATAGCATCTTGCAAACTTTTGGCTTGTAACAATCATTATCAAACAGAGCACGGTAAATTCAATGAGTGTCTGGCCGTGGAGCGAGTCATCGAGTAGACCGCTCGTAGTCAACCAGGTTTGTGCAAAATATGTGTGGCTAGAGAAGACTAAAGTCGACAAAGTAACGCTTGGTACCTCAGCAAGTAGCACATCAAGCTCGAGGAACCCGGTTGGATATTTCAATTGAGCTTGTCAGATTGTTGCGGATACAACCCATTATCTGGGAACATATTCCACATAAGAGACTTCGTTCTGCATGCAGTCGGTCAATCAGGGACGTACCTGATACGACTTCAATATGTATGTATCTGCTGGCCCGGGGGGGAACAGTAGTACAACGAATATCTCGTAATAAAGTCGATTATGATGTGGTTGGTCATTGACATCGAAGCACCTCCCTTATTCGGTAAAGTGGGACTGACGTTTTACCATAAAAGGCAACTCACAAACAAAATTCCCTGCCCCGCCCGAGCCCCCCCCATCGTCCCAAGCTCTTTCCAAGACCATCCCCGCACAGATTCAGCATTTCGACTACACATAATTCGCCTTTTCTTTAATCATTATTCAAGTACGAAAGATATACCAAGCTTTTAGTAGTGGCTTAGATGCCGGATAACGGTTAGACCCCTAGGGCTCTGAAGCTCTGTTTGGGTTATCGGTCAGGTACAGTGCCAATCATCTTTTGTGGTTATCTTCGGCTTCATAGTCTACATGGATTTCATTTACAATTCATTTATCATGGGTGATTGTTATCGATTGTTATCCTCTCGAGAAATGGGGATCTACGAAACTTTATCGAATTAGTCTCATGGGTCTTGTCGTATGCATGTCTTCCAGATAAGGTAGGTGATACCAGTAGGTTTGGCCTCCCGAGAAAAAAGTTGTATGAATACTTGAGGTGAATCCGTGGCAATTTTCACCTCCAGTCCTTTCCCCTTCTTCTTTTGTTTGTCCTTCTTCTACATCTCTGGGCTCGAGTTCCTCCAAGTCCCCAGTATTCATCATGAAGTGGTCAATTGTATCCGCGATCTCTTTGCTGGCTGCATCTGCAGCTGCTGAGCACCCATTTCTTCGCAAAGGGAGGTTAGTCCCACCGGTTGAAGCAGAAGACGAGTTTCCTGTGTCTATCAATGCCGCTGTCGTGAACACTACCGGTTCTGCATTCTTCACCCAACTTTTGGATCATGACAATCCTTCCAAAGGAACTTTCCAACAAAAGTTTTGGTGGAACTCCGAGTTTTGGGCCGGACCAGGATCTCCAGTAAGGACAACCACGATTTTCTGTAACTGGGCTTGAACTGATAATTGTAGATCGTTTTCTTCACTCCTGGTGAAATTGCTGCCGCGAACTACGGTGCCTATCTGACTAACGTCACTGTTACTGGGCTCTTTGCGCAGGAAATTAAGGGAGCTGTTGTTATGGTTGAGCGTGTGTATTTTGCACTTTCAGATTGGGAGATATACTGATTATTCTACAGATCGTTTCTGGGGCGAATCTTCTCCATATGACAATCTGACAACAACCAACCTACAACTCCTCACTCTAAAACAAGCCATTGCGGATTTCGTTCACTTTGCCAAGACAGTTGACCTTCCATTCGACTCAAACCATAGCAGCAATGCAGGTTCTGCGCCTTGGATCAATTCAGGTGGTAGCTATAGCGGTGCACTCTCTGCGTGGACCGAAGCAACAAGCCCTGGTACATTCTGGGCATACCATGCATCCAGTGCTCCAGTGCAAGCTATCGACGATTATTGGCAATACTTCTACCCCGTACAAGATGGCATGCCAAAGAACTGCAGCAAAGACGTGTCTTTGGTCATTGACTATATGGACAATGTCTTGACCCATGGCAATAAAAGTGCAGTAACCGCACTGAAAACTAAGTTTGGCTTGGAATCTGTGGAACACAATGACGACTTCATGGCTGTTCTCGAAAACGGTCCTTGGTTGTGGCAGTCAAACAGTTTCTCTACAAACTATTCAGGTTTCTACCAATTCTGTGACGCGATTGAGGTGAGTCACCTCTTACCTTAATGGCTAATTATGTTCTAATTAAGTGATAATAGAACGTTACCGCCGGAGCTGCTGTCACTCCAGATGCGAATGGTGTTGGTCTTACTACCGCATTAGAAGGTTATGCCAAATGGACCAAGAGTTATATACCTGGTTGTAAGTATCTGATTTCCAATCAAAGTATTGGGGTACTAACAAGAAACGAATAGACTGTGAAAGCTTTGGCTACGATGCTGATGACTTATCTTGTTTGAATACACACGATTTCAACAACTTGATGTTCAGAGACTATAGTGTCGGAAATGCAATTGATAGACAGTGGAACTGGATGCTTTGCAACGAGCCATTTGGCTATTGGCAAGAGTATGTATTGCATAATTGACATTGTATTGCTAGAGCTGACAATTTTGGCAGTGGAGCACCCAAGAACAGACCTACAATTGTGTCTCGTCTCGTCGATGCGAACTACTGGCAACGACAATGTGCTTTGTTCTTCCCAACTGAGGGTAATTACACATATGCTAGTGCTAAGGGCGCAACCGTGAAACGAGTCAACAAATTCACTAAAGGATGGGACCTCGAGAACACCACTCGTCTTATCTGGACAAATGGGTATGTGGCTTCGCCCAAATTGCTGATAATCTGCTGACATATCGATAGTCAATATGACCCATGGAGAACATCCGGCGTCAGCTCTCAATTTAGACCTGGTGGCGAATTGAAGTCTACTGCGAAACACCCAGTACAAATCATTCCTGGCGGATTCCATTGTTCAGATCTCCGATTGAAGAACGGACAAGTCAATGCTGGTGTCCAAAAAGTAATTGATAACGAAGTGGCACAAATAGTGGCATGGACAGCAGAGTATTACAATCAAACATCGACTCACCCATCGTATGGAGGAGGACATAGACGAAGATATTAGTATGGCAGTAATCTACAACTAGGTAGACGGAAGAAATCTACCTAATTGAATAATGGGGAACGAAGATATAAACCAACCTTGCAGCTTTTGTGAAAGAAATAGACCGGATCTCAAACGTTATTTCCAAGATGTCTATTGAACTGTGAATAGTGATAATCATCCGTACATAGTAATAAACGACCTCATCGTTAACGCCAAAACGGGTGGGGTTTCCAGGACGATCCGGCTTACTAGTTCCTTATCGCTTATCGTTAGCCACTTATGACTTATGAGCACCACTGCAAAAGCAAGCTGTCCTTCCTCTCTATTAGAAATCAAACCAACTTCTGAAAATTAGGTATTTAAATCCCAAAAACCCCTTCCAAAACAGGAATTTCCTTTCAATCATACAAATACTTACATCTTTTATCAGAAACGAATCATCAAAATGGTTCTCTTAAAAAGTCTCGTGTTCGCTGGCCTCGCCACAGTTGCTACTGCCTCATCTGCCGTTATCGATCTCATTCCTTCGAACTTCGATCAATTTGCCTTTGAGGGCAAGCCAGCCTTGATTGAATTTTTTGCACCATGGTGCGGACATTGCAAGACCCTTGCACCAGTTTACGAGCAGCTTGCTTCGGACTTTGCATTTGCAAAGGATAAGGTCACGATTGCGAAAGTCGATGCGGATGCAGAGAAGAGCTTGGGCAAGAAATTCGGTGTTCAAGGTTTCCCAACCATCAAATACTTCGATGGAAAGAGCAAAACTCCAGAGGATTACAATGGAGGTAGAGATATCGATAGCTTAACAGAGTTCATCACAAAGAAGACTGGTGTTAAGCCAAAGAAGGCGAAGGCTGCCCCAAGTGCTGTCGAGATGTTGAACGATAAGTCATTCAAGGAGCAAATTGGTAGTGATAAGGATGTTATTGTTGCTTTCACTGCACCATGGTGTGGCCGTAAGTCTACTCAGTATCTGCGTTGACAATTACAATGACGTGCTAACTTTTTTTTTTGCTTCAGACTGCAAGACTTTGGCGCCAGTGTGGGAGAAGGTTGCTTCAGATTTCGCCAATGAACCCAATGTCGTTATTGCCAAGGTCGATGCCGAAGCAGAAAACTCCAAAGCAACAGCCAAGGACCAAGGCGTTACCTCTTACCCCACCATTAAGTTCTTCCCCAAGGGAAGCACTGAAGCCGAAGCATACTCTGGTGGACGTTCCGAGAAGGATATTGTCGAATTCATGAACAGCAAGGCCGGTACACACCGTGCTGTTGGTGGTGGACTTGATGCCACTGCTGGTACTATCGAGGCTTTGGATGCTCTCGTCACCAAATTTACTGGTGGTTCAAGCATTGCTGAAGTCGCCGCAGAAGCTACCAAGGCTGCCCAAGAATACAAGGAGGGCGCTCAATCCAAGTACGCCGAGTACTATGTCAAAGTCTTCGACAAGTTGAGCAAGAGTGATAACTACGCCGCAAAGGAGCTTGCTAGATTGGATGGTATCATCAAGAAGGGAGGTTTGGCACCAGAGAAGTTGGATGAGTTTACAACCAAGACAAACATCTTGAGAAGATTCATCGAGAAGGCAACCGGAAAGTCTGAATTGTAGAAAGTTTAACTTGTTCAATGTAAAAGGGGGTAAACGAGTTGATCTCAACACCAAAAGTTTGTTTTGAATTATTCTCGGGAGAGTAGATAACTGTATGCGGACGAACACTTTATGAATCATATACTTTTGAATAACTACCTTGGTATCTTGTCCCATGCCCTCCCTTTCAACGCCCGTTTGTTCAACTGTAATCAAACTTCCGTATGTAAATCAACCCTCGTTCGACAACACTGCAATCTATATACCCCTTCATCTATCGGCTCCAAAGTTTGATCGAGAATATGGTAGTGTAGTTGTACCCAGCAGATCACATCTTCGTAGGACTGCCTCGGCCATCCCCCTTCGGATCCATATTACTTTGCAGTGTAGCCTCGAGATTATCTAGACGACGCGACATCTCATCCACTATGCAAATAGAATTAGTCGTTGTACTCCATCACAATCCAAAAAGCATTTGTAAGAAGAAGAGTGTTGCGCTGGAAAAGAAAGGAAAAACACACTCTTTGCGAAAATCTCGCTCGAAACGCCAGCGAATTTATTTGAGAGAGAATTTAGAAGCTCATCTACAACGAGAGAAAGCTCAGCAGTGGCTGAGGCATCGGTTGCTGCCTTTGGGTAGGTTTGATAGTTAGTTACGAGTACGGAAGCTTGAGGTTAGGGTGGTGCTACGGATAGGGTAGTGGTGTTTACTGACAGATGTGGTGGAGATGGTGGACATGCGATTTAGGCTTGGGGATTTGATATCGTTTGTTGCCATAATTATGGAATAGTTGATATGATTTTGTAGATGAATAAAAAGGCGTTACTGTGGTCCAGAATTTGAGGTAAAGACAGTCAGTGTAATGTTTTGTTTTTGGGCGAGAAGTCAGGAGTGAGAAATCACAATTAGTGTCAAGGTGCATGAATACAAAGGTTTCAGCGTGTAAGAGTGGTCAGTGAAGATCGGTATTTAAGAGGGGAATGTGCCCGATGATGCCTCAACATGGTAATTGATGATTGATGTTATCGCAACGAACGAACTATCAAAATCACCGAAACTAATTATTTCCCGAACTTTGCAGATGCAAAATGCCTTTTCACCTTTCTCATGGCTGAATAGAATATGGCATACTCCCACACAACAATAAGAATAAAAGGATAAACAATCCGCAAATATGCCACCTCAACGCGGCGATGTCTCTCTCATATTCTTCGTCATCATGGTTCTATGGTGGATTGCGTCCAATGACACCGGGCTCCCATCCAACCTCGGAGATTCACAGAACACTGCAGAAGAGCAGTTGGCACATAATAGGCATGTGTTTGGAGTGTTAAATACAACAACCTATGGGGACTTTGCTCCGGAAAAATCGGACCATCCAAGCTATCTGAATTTGACCGGGTTTAAGGCAGCGGATGGATATAAATGGGAGAGATTGAGTGCGTTTAAGCAGAGGAGTGATCAATTGAGAAAATGGGCGGGAGGGGTGCAGCACGAATCGAATTTTAATAGAGAGAGCGGGTGGGGTTTGGAGGGCAGGATTTACACCAATGTGACGGGAGTGGTGAGGGGGAAGTGGGCTAGGTACATGAGTGGTTTGGTAAGTGGGAGGGAGAGGAGGAGCGGATTAAATCTAAGTGTTATTGCGCCGGGGATTGCTTGGGCTCTCACAGATGAGGAGCTGTGGACAAGGAATGTGACGGGGAGGGAGGGGAAAGTTATGTTGAGGTTAGACGAGGCTGCTGTAGAGGAGATGATTGTACAGGCGACCAAGAAACATGTCAGTGAAGGCGAAAGCTCATCGAAGACCGACGAAGAACCCTTGAAGAAAGAATCAAAGGTTGAGAAGAGGGATATTTCTGATGGGATTGAGAGGGTCGATCTTGAAATTGGCGCAAAGTCGGGTACAGATATACTTGTAAGGGAGATTGCGGCCACATTGACAGTTCAAGATGAGAGTAGCAGTGGAGATGGATATGAAATGAGGATGCATGGCGTACATTGGCCAAATGAAGGAGGAGTTCTTCTAACAACTACCAGTGATAAGTTTGCAGGGGCTTTTGGTCTTCCCCATTTTACCACTGATGAGGACCATTTCACAAGTAGTGCGGAGATTATGAAGAAAATCTGTTATCGCAGACTACAAAAGCTTGAGGAATCTGCGAAGGAAAATCCGAAAAGTCTTCTTGAACCAAATTCGGGCCAAATCGATGGATTGCCAACACCTCATTGCGAATACATCTTGTTTGCTCAAGTACTGCCTTTGAAGTTTAATGGCCTTGAATATGACGATAGATCACCTAAAGCACACACTTTTGTCCAAGAACTTGAAAACGAACTTCGGTTCCCAAATGGCGCTCCTATTCCTCAGGCACCGAAATTACAACTATCTACAATAATTTTCTCGCCTGATTGTGGATTCATGCTTGAATCGAAAGGGCCGCCAGATTTCGCTCCCGTGGATGGAGAACACCTTACTGGGATGAAGCAAGAGGTTTGGTTAGAAACTATTCGTTCTTGGTTAATGGTGTTTGCAGCGGTAGCTCTCGGACAGGCATTGATCCTGAAGGATCAATGTAAAGAGGCTTCTACACCATCAACTGTAGGCCGCGTTAGCATCCACACTGTTGCTATGATGCTTTTAGCAGATGGATTGTTGTTCTTTACAATGTCGCTAGCGAGCGCTACATTATCCAGTATATTTCCATCTGCGTTGTTGACATCGTTTGCCGGCTTGATGTCTGTAGCACTTGGGGTTCGCTTTATTGTAAATATTTATGGAGTTCAAGAACCGGAACGATTGGAGCAAGAAAGAACACAAGCGGCTGCTTTGGCAGAATTACAAGCTAGAAATCCACCTGCAGCTGTGCGATCAGCACCGGTTATCACGGCAGCGGGTGTAGATACCCTACCCTTACCTGTCGCCTCTTCAACTGAGGCTGCATCTCGAAACACATCTCAAAATGTTCCCATCATAGTTCCCTCAGATCAAGACATTGACGCAGAGATAGCTGAAAATGTCAGTGCGACATTCGCAGTACCTCGTCCAACGGGAACTCCAGCTACCGTTCAACAATCGAGAGTAACCTCCGACATAACTCCCTACTATGGCCAGTTCATTCTCGTCCTAACCGTGATGCTTCTCCTCTCCATCATGTCCACTACCTGGCCTGTCCCTATCCGCACAGCATATGTCTACCTTTGTTCCTTCACTTACATGTCCCTCTGGATTCCTCAGATAAAACGCAACATCACGCGCAATTGTCGAAAAGCACTTCTTTGGCGTTTCGTCATAATACAGAGTTTGCTAAGGTTATCTCCTTTTGCTTATTTCTTCCTCTATGAGGATAATTTTCTCTTTAGTGAGAGTAGCTGGACGGCAATGATGGTTTTGACAGGATGGGTCTGGTGTCAGCTTGTGGTACTGTACAGTCAAGAGGTTCTTGGTCCCAGATGGGCAATCCCAAAACGGTTCGGATGGTACAAGGAAGGCTGGGACTATCATCCAGTACTGCGAGAAGATAACGTTGAGTCTGGGGGTCTCCCAATTGGTCTTGTGAAAGTCCCACTGGGCTCTCCTACAACGCCAGGATTTGAGGAAACGGATATGAGTGCGGATGAGAGGGATAATAGTAAAGCTGGGATTAGAACAGTGGATTGCGCCATATGTATGCAGATTCTTGAGGTTCCGGTTGTAGGGATGGGAGAGGAAGAGGGTGCGAAGGGTGTGTTGGGGGCGTGGGATAGGAGGAGTTATATGGTAACGCCTTGTAGGCATGTTTTCCATACCCAGTGTTTGGTGGGCTGGATGAAGTATCGTTTGCAATGCCCGATTTGTAGGGAAGGCTTACCACCTTTATGAGGTAAATAGGAACTCTTCTTCGATTGAAGATTGAACAATGGATGAATCGAAAAGGATTAGGCGGGAAAGAAGAAGTACATAAATTCACACATTGGATAAGATCAGGCGCATATTACATAGTGAGATAATAAGCTGCTATTGAAACTATTTTGTTATCACAGTTGGTAGAACTGAGTTGCAAGTTTTCGATTTCAGCAGGTCTAAAGATGTCTAGTCAAACGGCGAGATCGACATGACAGCGCTTTCGATTTGTTGTACAATTGAGAACTCTCGCTGAGACAAAAATTGGTGGGCTATCCAGAGTAATCGGAATTCTAGGTACTTCGATGCAATAACCACAATGATTCATGCTTTTCACTCAATAGCCATATGAAATATGTTGGCTAGATCGCTGCTAAGTGGCGTGGAAACGAGTCAGGTATCACATCAGTTCAATCCTCACAGTTGTCGAAATTGGAAAGTTTAGTCACTGGATTCCTTGCACCTTATATGCCTAGTGGCAATCGGCATTCTGATTTTTGTACTACCTAGCTTGGATGCTGCGTCACCATCCACTGCAGTTCGATGGTGACCACATTGTAATTGCTTGCCACGTATGCGTGCTACAAAATGCACTATTCATGAATCATGACACACAACTTTCCGCACACCAATTGATTTGTGGTGTAAGTTGTGATAAAGCGGGAAGGCTTGGGGTCTCTCAATTCTATCACTCTTAAAGTGAAAGGATTTCTAGTTCCTGTGGTGTTTGACCTCTACAAGGACCAGCTTGAACCTTGTTTTCATTACATTCTCTACTGTCCACAATTGAAAGCCTTGGAATGAAAGATGGCGCCCACATCCACGCTCGACGAAGCATCGCTTGATCGGGATTCTGTAACCAAGGTTCAATTTGAAACCATCGCACGGAAGCTGCTCCAAGATATATCATACAAACCTCTCGTAATGCTTCAAGATGTAGATTCAGAGAGTTTCGTTCTCGAGCAATTACTGAATGCAGCGCGTGGTCAGCACCTCGACCTCCAGAAAATTCCCCAGATTGCCAAACTCAGCGTGCGAACTATAGACATAATCTTTCCATGGCACGATAAAGAGCTGAGAAAGCTTATAGCCATCTTCACTGGTTACTTCTACATCATCGACGATTACGTCCAGGACCTCCTGCCCAACTTGCGAGCATTTCGTCGGAATCTTCTGGCTGGAATATCTAACGGGCCTGTTTTGGATGACTGGATGAAGGTTTTGGCTCAGATTATAGCCTATTACGGGTCTTTGGCATCGGATTTCATATACAACAGTACTTTCGAGTTCGTCACTATGATTGTCTTTGAGTTTGAGATTGGGGAGAAACTTCATTGTAGCCCACATGCTCCCAACTTCCCCTGCTATCTTCGCTCAAGGGTTGTATTCGGGGGACCTTATATCATGTATCTATTCCCCGAAAAACCTTTCCCAGAAGCAACGTTTTCGCAACAATACATTCAGGCTATTCCCGATCTCCTTGAGGTAATCGGATTCTTGAATGATGTTTTTTCATTCTACAAGGAATCGATAGTCTCTACGGAACGAAACAACTATGTGCAAAACTATGCTGCGGCGCATGGTGTCACTGTTTACAAAGCTTTAGAAGACACAGCTACTAGTGTGGCGGAATGTATTAAGAGATTGAAATTGCTGTTTTCCTCAAAACCGGAAATGCTTAAGGTGGTCAACAGCTATTGACGGCTACATTGCACTGGATCGGTTACCTCGCTATCATCCCTCCGAATGTGATCTTCCCGAAGTGCTTGCACAGAGTCAGAACAGCCAAGGTTGAGGTCGAATGGCTGACACTGAATGGTCGAGAGGAACCTCATGTGGAGAAAGTTGCATGAATCAGCTGGCATTAACGTTGACTAATCTAATAAAGTTGCATAAATGTGGTACCGAGTGGCTTTGATTTATGGGGCGAACTTGAAATACACAAAGAAGATTTGTTATGCTTCACAACTACGTCAACATGAGACTCGACGATAAAAATAAAATTTGAATTTTCTAACATGTAAATTCTTGAATACTATGATGAGTGGTATGATTGCGATCAACCTTACTTCAGCTGGGTACCGAGTGGTAAAATTGACCATCCATACTTGCGGGCCAGCATGACTCTTCACTCCCGAGCAAAACCAGTTGTGATATAAATAGATCATTACGATACAAAAAAACAGCTAACAAAATGCGTAGTGATACAGTATTTTGCACATCTATTTCGCATATCGAACGTCATTCAAGCTTAGTGCATGTTGGTGATACAATAAAAGAAAAGTTTCTAGGTTGCCACTTCATAGTTTCGTAGATAACTGCATTGGAAAAAGAAGAAAATAAAAAGGAAAAATAAAGAAAAAAGAAAAGGAAGAAGAATATAAAGAATATACGAATAGAATACCATCTAGTTGGAGTGCTATTCTTTGAACACTATCAGATCAGCCATGGGTTCTATATCGACTTTCGATTTCGATACTATTGTCTTCGACTTGGGGAATGTCCTGATCAATATGCCTCTTCAAGCACCTGGGGCCACAGAAGCAGCTTCCATACCGACCCTCCGACGCTTGATGTCAACATCTGCTTGGATGCGTTACGAATGTGGCGAGCTTGATGAAACGCAGTGCTACGAGATGCTGGGAAAGAAATTTGGACTCCCACCATCTGCAATTGCTACAGTCATTTCTGAAGCACGAGATACTTTCGAATGCGACACAGCGATTCTTTCCTGGGTTCGTAAACTGATAGAAGAGACGCATAGATCACTAAAACTCATTGCTATATGGAGAATTTCAATCTCAGAGCACACCATCTTGTCCAAACGATGGGGGGATAAATTATTCTCAATATTCGATGGAATTTTCACTTCGTCTGCCATTGGCATTCGTCAGCCGGACCTAGGATTCTATCGGCATGTTCTTAAAGCCACTGGAAGAGACCCCCGAAAAACAATACTTATAGACAATGACGTGCTGAACCTAGTCACCGCGTGCTCATTGGGTATGCATACCATCCCCTACAAAACGCTACCCGCCCTTTCCAGAACAATGAAAAATCTTCTCTACGATCCTTTGATTCGGGGAGATATCTTCCTGAATCGCAATGCTAAACACCTACATCCCGCAACGAATTGCGGTACTACTCTTATGGAAAACTATATACAATTGCTCATCCTGGATGCAACTGGTGATGAGTATGCCCTGAACTTCCCCTCATGTGTTTGATCCAAGGATGAAGCGTGTGTCAATCCTTTCGGGGCAGGAATCTGATAGTACTACAAAAACCAGATTACATACACCAAAAAACATGGAATTATTACAATGGTAGGTTATGATCACTTTAAAACCCAGTCACACCTGCTACACAAAGCGTACTGAAAAAGAACACCCAGAAAAGCCAAGCTTCACCAACATGAATCCGCCAGACGATCTCGACACCACCTCTTTAGCACTGCAAGTTATGCCACCTGACAACAACACCATTACCTCAATACTCGACAATATGCTGGAATATATTAATCCGGATGGAATCCCATATGTACCGAATCCCAAGCACTTTCCATATAACAAAAAGCCCCCGAAAAAAAGCTAATCACTACACCCCTTAGGCATACTACGATCGTACGCGTCCTCGCATCGATCCCACCTGCTGTCTTAGTGTACTCACCGCCTTCCACAAGTATCAACGCGGCGACCAAGTCTCGAAGGCGCGCGAGTGAACCTGGGATATTCTTCTCAATCGCGCATATCTGAATGGTACATATTATTACCCCACGGCCGAATGGTTTTTATTCTGGGTATATCGTTTTACCAAAAATGCGACTCAGGATCGCAGCATACAAGAACAATTTGCCTCTCTTCTCAAACAGCGAATCCAGGAACGGATAGGGATGCCTGGTGATGCGTTGGCGCTGGCAATGCGTCTGACGGTTTGCCATTTTGTGAACGTGCAAAATTATCAGGACATGCGAAGATTAAAGGAGTTGCAATGTGAAGATGGGGGCTGGGAAAAAGTACATTTGTATAGTATTCCGATTGTGGGGAAGGAAATTTATGATCGGGGCTTTACTACTGCTCTTGCTATGCAGGTTATTCGGGGAGAACGGCAACTAAATGACTCGTTCAAAATTTAGAGACACTAGAGTGGTAGGTATTTAAAAAAAACAAGAAGAAATCTCCATGACCCTAAAACTTGTTTAGCTCTTCTTCAAGAAGAAATATCTATCCTAAGTAGTACACAAAAGACTAGGAGATGAAATCAAAAATTGCCTAGTATTCATAAAGAACTATATGTTCCTCTGATTCATTCAAGTCTTCACATCCGCCCTGCACCCTCTACCAAGGTTCCAAATTTGATACAACAGTTATTTCAAGTGACACTGCGTGATATTATATGATTATCACACCCCATTCATTCCCCAACCGAACAACCCCGAGAATCTATTCTCCACATTAAACAATCAACATACAATTAAAAGTTAAATCCTGAAACCATATATCATCCAATAATAATCTTATTTCATTATAATACATGACATGACACAGCGATACCCATATAATACAACACAATGCAACAATACAATTCTCTAATCTCTATACTTATCACTTCACCTTCCCCCCCTCTACCCACCCCCATCTAGCGAAGTATACCATACAATCAAAAACTTACATAGATACCATTGCTCTCACCAATCA
This sequence comes from Botrytis medusae, assembly GCA_019395255.1. Classification (NCBI taxonomy): domain Eukaryota; kingdom Fungi; phylum Ascomycota; class Leotiomycetes; order Helotiales; family Sclerotiniaceae; genus Botrytis; species Botrytis medusae. Next base: position 1,432,756 of record JAHXJL010000020.1, read on the forward strand.
GCGATTCAAGGAGCCCGAGTGTTTTGTTTCAAATCCATCTTTCTTATTCCCCGACCGCTCCCTACCCCTATTCGTAGCGATCCGTATTAGTTTTCCTTTTCGCTTATTCATTCAATTCATTACACCACATCATCGCGGTGTGCTCGTTTCTTTTTGGCAAAAATCACATGGTATTATGCATTAACGAGAACATTTGTATACATACAGACACTTACTTGCCCTCATGAACAAAATGCAGGTACATCTCTCTTAGCATAATAAGAACAAAAAGCATTCTATGCATCTACTATACCTCTCTTCGAAGATTCCTCAGTATCTTCCCTACTAAACTCCATAATTCTCTTATCTCTTCAATGTCTTCTGTTTCTCCGCATCCCTAACCAACTTCTCTCCCTCAACCCTCAATCCCTTTCTCTTCCTCACTCCATCCATATATTTCTTTGCCACATTCTCCTTGTCCGCCAACTCTCCCAAATCCTCCAAATCATCCTCCGTAAACGGCGTCCAGAATGGATCTTCATCTAATACCTCGTAGCCTTGGAAGATAAGTTGCGGACTAGCTGCTCCGGATGTTCTCTTGCGAATTTCATCCGAGAAACCAAAGGAGAGGGCGACGGGAAGAAGCGATACGATTGTAAAGAAAGGGGTGCCCTCTTTGAGGGATTCGGACAGAATGTGCCCGCGACGACGGGTGAGCACGTCGTAAACGCGACCGAGCACTTCGGCTGTTGTTTGTGTTAGTCTATCTGATTTCCTCCCAAAATCTTGATTGATTTATGATTTGTAGGAGTAACTTACTACTAGCCTGAATTTCACAAGAGTACATGGCAAGCATGAGTCTTGGAGACCAATCCAAGAAACCTTGTTTGATAGCTTGTTGGACCGTTTTGATCACTTCACCAGTCAATCTACCAAAGTTATCACGGGTGGATGATTCTTCGTCGGTAGAAGGAGCGATGGTAACCTCTTCGAGGAAAACAGCGATACCTTGGATAGGTTCATTGCATAGAGGTCCTTGGGCAGTGGCGAGTTGGAAAGCATAACTAATCTTGTCAGAAAAGGAACGGGCTTGGAGAGCCTGGGTTTGAGTTGCTGATTCTTGAGAATCAGCAGTGGTGTCTTCGCGGAGGCTTTGAAATGTTAGTATAAGTTGACTTATTTAGCCTCGACTAGAACTTACAATTTTCCAAGAATTCCATCTGCTGTGGAATCCAGCAAAAGATTGGGCCCAGTTCTCCGTGGACCGAACGCAGTGATTTGATCTACTGCTGAAGCCCAAATATCTTTTTGACCCTTTACCCCTTCGAAAGTCTTCTGAAGTTCTTCCTTGAATTCATTCAACGACATAACTTTCTCGCCACCCAATACTTCATCAACTTCTTCCTGCTCGGCTGACTCTTGTGTAGAGTCATCACCAGTCTTCTTGCTCTTCTCCTCTGCTTGACGATCGGAATAAAGTCTCTTGATGGCACCAGAATTCTTGCCCAGGAATTCGGTGACCTCAACTGGAAGGGGTCTTACACGTAACTTAATCGTGATTTGTTTTGATGTAGTTGACAATACAACAGTACCTCTTCCAAGCTCCTTGTCCGCCGGAGGTTTCATATCTTCGGCTTTAACAATAGTCTCTCGGTATGGTACAATCGGCTCTCCTGCTTGAATATCGCACCCAGCAAATCTTTCACGAAGATCTGTCAAACAACGCTCTAAATGTAATTCTCCTGCTGTGAGTAAAACATGTTCACCGCTTGCGAATTGTTCATACTCAGCACAAGGATCACTTTGAACGAGTAACTTAAGACCTCGAATCATCTTTTCGAGATCTCCAGGCCAAGCTGGCTCCAAAGCGACCCGAACGATAGGCTGAGAGCCCATGTTAACTCCTGCGAGATTAACACTACCTTCCAATTGACTGCAGAGGGTTCCAGATTTGAGGATGTGACCTTCAAGGCCTCCAATACCAAATACAACACCTGCTGGAACAGAAGTAAGTGGCTCTAATCCACGGCCCATCAACAAGTATAAAGCAGTTACTGTAACCTTTTTTGGTTCAGGACTATTGTGTGGATTTGCAGGTGAGAACTTTGGCGGTAATACATAGATAGAATCCCCTACAGATAGAGTCCCTGAATAAATTCGTGCAAAACCTATCAGATGTTCTGGGTCTGCTTTCTTCTCTTCTTCGGTGGGCTCTTCAAGGCTTACTGCTCCAAGTGCATCAGATACTCCATCAACAGATGTGGAGGCTTCTTCCAAAGCCTGCTGTCTTGCAATCTCTGCTCGCTTCCGTCGACCCATCTCCAAGGCTTCCTCAGGACTCAGAGCACCTCCTCGTCGCTTATTCTCGGGTAGTTCGCTCTCCGGGATCGAAACCATCTTACTTACATAAGCCACAACCGGCTCCTCCTTTGAAGTCTTAAATTTGATCATTGCTTCCCTAACTTTAGGATCTACATGCGATGAACCAGGAGATTCATCAATCAGTGCTGGTAGTCTACCTTCTTGGGCGACCGGAGGAGCGGGTAAAGATTCAATGACAGAAACCAATAAAGCAGTTGATAATGGTAACCATGCCGAGAACAATGTCGTAAGAATAGCTCGTGGATCGCGGGAACGTGTAACATGTGGAGGTAAAGTAATATTCAATGATTTTGTGATTTTCTCTGTCATGGCAGGATCACTAAATGAAGAAGAGTTAGAAATGGTAATTAAATTGCATAAGATTGGATGTATAAAAGGTTAAAGGAAAGATAGAAATTCACGCACCCTTTTCCATTGTCACCTCCCGTTGTTGCTGCATAAACAGCCCATACCTGTTCCAAAACTAATTGGACAAATAATGGTTTTAAATTTCGCCCCTTGAGATGCTTTGGTCCAAGTACTTTTTTGGTCTTTGGATCCAGATAGAAATCTCCCCACAAGACTTTCTCCATTGCAGTTCTCTTGATTCCTAGTTTCTTCTCGTATAAGCTGGCAAACTGTCTGACCGTGAATGCCCACCCATCAATGGCACTGCTAAATATGACATTATTTTTCTCTGGCGCAAAGTAAATATCCTCATCATCTTTTTCTTGGAATTCGTTGATGGCTTCGGTATCAATCGAGGTGCTTCCATCATTCGCTGTCTTTTCTTGTTCTTTAGCAGCGGCAGCAGCAATTCTCTCGTCGACTTTCTCTCTCCAATTCAGATCTTCCTCCATTCTCTCACCTTGGAAAAAACTTCCGAGTACCGCATTAACTTGCTCCAATAGTTTGCTCAAATGTGTATATGCCTCCGCTGGTGTCATCTTCAATTCTGTAATAAGTCTGTCCATCTTATTGATTACCAATAAAGGCTTCATATGTTCTACCCATGTCTGCCTTAAAACAGTAACAGTCTGACTGCAAACTCCTTCTACAGCATCCACCAAAACAACAGCTCCATCGCATAATCGCGAGGCAGTTGATACCTCACTGCTGAAATCGATGTGCCCTGGCGAATCTATCAAATTGATCAAGTATTCCTTTTTTTCGGGTGTAGCATCTGGTGCATTTCGTCTTAACATGGAAAAGTATAACGAAATGGCAGATGATTCCATAGTAATTCCGCGCGTCTGCTCATCTGGTCGAGAATCGAGGTATCGTATTTTACCTGCGAGTTTCGGGGAGATAATGCCATTGGTCGCAATCAAGGCATCTGAGAGGGAAGTTTTTCCATGATCCTAAAGATATCAGCAACAGGCAAAGATATATAAAAACGGGATATGTACTTACAACATGTGCTAATATGCATATCTTGAGAGAGTGTTGTTAGCATTGGGGGTCTCAACATTAAAATCTACCCCGCCAAAGACCTACATTTCTAATATCTGGCGCATTTTGTTGCAGAGCAACTAGTTTCTCTGGATTAACGATCGGCATTCTGTATATAGATGTAAAATATCTGTGTTTGATATGAATGAAATATTGGAGGCGAAAATTATATGCGCAAAGAGTATTTCTATCTCCTGTCGAGTCTACCTGTTTGGGGCGACTTTGTCTAGTGGATGATTACTGGAAGTGATGTCTCTATATTTATCTGAGCTTTGAAGATCTTTCTAGGAAGTGTAGACTGAATATTTAATGCGCAAAAAAATGACTCATAATGATTCAATATGTTTCGATGAGAGAGATAGTGTGTGATAATATGGTAAAATATTTGAACTTCGACCAAACTGTCGAGTAGAAAATGGATTATTTTCTGACGCGGCCGCTCCTCCGAACTCTCATAACGTCACCGAACCCCGCCAAATCGCAAAGGTTAACAATCATCACTACACATGCTTGAGTAGCGAAATAAGTCGCACACCACTTGAATACAACTATATCATTGGGGACGCTTTATAGGACTCATAAATGTACCAATTCGTTTTGAGCAGCCATATGACCCTTCATGCTTGAATCCAAGATACTTTTCAACGTCCAGTTTCAGATTTGATCACCATATATATAATAGCTTATCAGATCCGAAAGCGTTCTAATACCTGGATTCAAATTTGACCATCAAATAGCTCTTCAAGAACGAAAGTTTGGGAATTTATTTTGGTGTAGGACATATATCATTCATCGAGTGTAAGAAAAAGTCACTGATGGACCAATCGGTACACATACTTGTTGCTAAGAAGTGACAGCATCGTACAAATGCAACTTTACCCTCAACTATCTCAAAGTTCTCTTTGTTTTGTCATCGTTGGCCATTATCTATCCAACTTACAAGGGAGTTCCGCCATTCTCACCGTCCATAGAACAATGCGAGAACTTATTGATACATAAGCAGGAAAGAACAAGAATGTATAGAGTGGAGAGAGATGCAACGATCATACCCGCAAAAACTCGGTACAAGGTAGGTATGCTAGTAATGATGTCGCAGTTTCCATACAAATCTGGACTTCGGAACTTGAAGCTACTGTTCAAGTATGCCTACCTTAGGTATTCAAGCACCAAAGAAGCGACGAATGCACTGTTGAATGTGTGCTTAAAGTAATCTAAAATGGTGTACTTTGGATGAACTAATATCCGCAGTGAGTGCGGCAGGCAGGAGAGAGAAGTGATGATATGCTGAAGGGTCATCTCGCTAATCTCCTACACATTTCGAGCGATGATTAGACTAAGAATGATGATGTGAGCTGTTTATACCTTCCACTTTTATCCTATTTTTACAAAGAGGAAGACTATGGGAAGTGCTACGGAAACGTTAGCCACTACCCTCGTAAATCAGAAATCAGCAAAAGATTTGTAGAATGCTAAATCAAATTGATTCCCTTAGAAATAAATGCTTAGAGAAAGTGCCACGACTCCATAATATGATTTCTTTTTATATAGCTAACGTGTAATTGCCATTCATACTGTAAATTCTTGACTCTATCATGTTCAAGAATACAAAATGCAATTCTTCCTCCTCCAGAACCTCGCTTAGCACTTTCCCAATCCATTGACCTGCCATCGCCGTGACTTCCCAGAATTGAAAGGAGACTAGCAATGGCCGTCATTACCATTAGAGCTCTCACTGTGTATCCTTCTTTCCTGTAGACGTCAAGTACTGACTATATAAGAGTAGAAAATTGCCCATTTTCTTTGTTTTCCTCCATCTCCTTTTCATCAACTCATCTCAATAGTGATTTCTTCTCTACACGTACTTTTCTTTCTCCCGAGTTTCTTCTTATGCCATTTCATTCTCTACTGAGTGAAGTCTGTGCCTTGATTACCACAGTGCCATTATTGAAGACCACCTCGTCATCGTTTCCACCGCCTCTCGCTGGCACCAGAGATGCATATACTTCACCACGTAAGTCAATACAATCTTCCATGTCAGCAATTCATGGCAGGTCACTAATATACTTGCAGTCAGCAAATTTTTCCTCGCCGCTAAAATTAAACTGGTCAAAATGATCATCGCAGCAGGGTGAAATACTGCAAGTACTGTGTTGTGACAAAGCGTGAAAGATTATATATTAAGGTATGGGTAGCCTTTGCAGATGATTACAAAAAGACCACTGAGGCTTAGCCAACGATGAGAGTATTCTTGTTTTGTTACGACTTCATGATGCATTGGCTACCCCATACTTCTTTACAGAACCGAGCGAGCGATCGAGCGTCCATATCGAAATCCTCAACCAAGAGAGAATGCTTGAACGGCTCTTCGAACAAAATTCGCCCAACCTGACGAAAACGTACCGGCCAAACGGGCTGGTGACTCTCTGACAAAGTAGGCTACAATGAGGTATACTAGGCATCAATAACTTTGTCGTGTCGTTGATGCATTGTGCTGATGCAATTCAGAAGTGCAGTGTCGCTGGAAACAGGAGGTTGGAGGTAACATTACCTCTCTCGGAAAGCCATCGCCAACAAAACTAACTGTTGTACCTAGCTTGCGACGACATACCGACTGTGATTTGGAGGACAGCTTTGAAGATATCTTGCAGCAGAAGCGTGGGCGATGGAAATTGAGGAAAGGTGTCATATCCATGTATTGTCCAAAAGTCAGCTTGTATGGTCAGGAATTCAAATATTCCAATGTTTGATCTGCATGGCCTTTAAATTGAGGCATGTGTATTATGATGGTAGAATCTTTTAAGAAGTGCAATGAACATCAGGATGGTAGTGTAGTGAGTCAGAACACGTGATGCATGGCCACTAGCGATGACTAGCTGTCCAGTTCGCCCTTAGTGTTTTTCTGAGAGATATAAATTCCCAATCCTCACACAACCTCTGAGGAAATCCCCAAAGGCTACCCGTGCATTCAATGCATACATATCGTAACAAAACATTTTATCTATGATGATATCCATTTCAAGAGGCAGAAAGTTTTCATGAATGATGATCTTGGGATTAGAATTTGTTCGAAGTACCGCTCTTGAAATGAAATTCTGAGATTTTACCCATCAATGTCAAAGTCGTAATTATATAACCGATGATGATATACTCTGAGACATGGAAACAAATTCGAATGCCGGCAGTACTTAGTATCTTCAAGGGTGGGACAAATTACTGTAAGAAATGACTGTAACAAGCATTGATAGTGGACACTCTCGCAGAAGTTTTGAACAGACAACAAATCAAATTCCAAAAAGGGGGGATGGGGGGTAGAAACGAAGGTGGAACCAGCATGGAAACTGTTCAGATCAAGATCAAGCTTTCACAATGTGCGACTCTAGCAGACGTCGAAAAAGCTCCGAGTATATTTATTATCTTGGGAGGTAAGTAAGATCTTGAGGCTATTGATTGGCTTTTTTCTTTCTAATTTTATACATATTCATATTGCCATGAAACATCTTTAGATTAGCTATATATAGGTATACTCACATTCGAGGGATGGGAATCATGGGAATCATGGGCAGGTAGATCCAATCAACGATCATCTACTCGTACGAGTCCTCGAGTCTCCAAATTCTCTCTCCTGCCTATCATTTAGCCCATCTAAGCAAAGTTCAACTCATGTGGTTCGAAACCAGTTTGGCGTTCATCAGATGAATGATCCGTGATCAGATATCAAGGCCAAAACCGCCCTTGTAACGGTTAAAGCAATGTTTGGAAGATCTTCGCCCAATCAATACTTTGAAATTAAAGAATGTTCCATAATTAATTGTTCCGACAATGTAACCTACACTGTAGATGTAGATTTATCCCCATCATAATCCTTGAGGGATCCGGTTTCACCATCATCGATTCATTCGTAGGTGAATGGAATGATTCGAAATAAGGTCCAGATGTCAATGACCAGACCACTTAATAATAATACTAATAACTTAATATCGTAATAATAATATAAAACCACCAACCAACAAGAAAAGAAAAGAAAGGAGTTGTTGTGTGGATGAATTTGTTCTCTGTGTAAATAAATATAAACCGTCTTGTTATTCTCCTGACAATAACAATAACTAGATTCTGAATTCCATTCTACTGTACATCCATCACATTCATTACCTCCATTCAGACATTCACATTATCTTGTTGCCCCGAATAATGCAGTCTATCTTAACCTCATCCTCTTCACATCTCAGAGAGCGGTGACGATCCTTTTATATTTTTATCAACAACCCGACGGCCAGACGAAACCACATCACAAACATCATCCGCCCTTCAAAACGAAAATCAAGGTGGCTGAACAGAGCCGAAACTTCAATCCTAAAACTCTAGACCAGAACATTTTTCGCACGATTACACTAGGTAATCGGGGCTTTTTTTCTAAAAGACTAGCTCGAGCACTTCTTTCTACAACCTCATCTACTGTGCAATAATAGACGACAGCGCCGAACAACTTAATATCCAACTCCAAGCACACCCTATTTTCTACAATTGAAATTTTTCAAATTATAACTCGTTCATCAAACCGCAGATTCAAATATCTACAGTATACATGCCTGGGATCATCATGGCGGAAGTCCAGCAACCGGCTATTCCACAAAGTCAACCACGAGCAATCCCTGGACAGGACACTACTTTGCAGATATCACCCCCAGCTACAGCATTGCCTCAATCTGCCTCTACAAATCGCATTCGGAATTCGCATCTCGCTTTAGATACCTTCTCTCCCGTTAACCAGAATGGAAGTTTCGAGTTTGATCGTGTATTGAAGAGTGGTTTTCTGCAGAAACGAACGAGGAAAACAAAGGTATGATTCTATCGACTAGATTCACTTTTACATGTGCTCACACAATTCTTGCAGGCATGGAAACCTGTATTTCTCGTCCTGAGACCGAATTACCTCTCCATCTACAAAGATCAAAACGAAGATAAACTTCGTCATAAGATTCACCTCTCAGATCTAACAGCCGTCGCCTTTCTCAAAGATCCCAAACAAAAGCGGCGCAATGTCTTCGGTCTCTTTACTCCCTCTCGAAACTATCATCTGGAAGCCACCACCAAAGGCGACGCTGAACAATGGGTCGACCTCATCCGCAAAGAAGCACGAATCGACGAAGAAGAAGAGGAAGAAATGTTACTCGCCAGTCCCTCCGGTAACGTACATAGTACCTATCCTGGATTCGATCAAAGCATGGCGCACGAAAAACTCCAACGAAAAACCGAAGCTCAAATCCTCCACGATGAAAGACTAGGAAGTAGTTCCCCGGAGCCAACAGAACCCATCATCCCACGCGTGAATAAGAAGCAAAATATGTCGGCCATGGGAGGAGGAAGACGTCCCTCAAACACGATTGAATATTCCGGCAACGAACTCGCATCCGACGCCGAATTCTCAGACACCGATCTTTCACGTATCCCCGGAATGTCGACGCTTTCTCTAAATCTGCACAATCCTCCTCCAAACCCCAATCCCGATCTCGAAGTAAAACCTCCCGCTACCACCCTCCCCCTCGGCCGCAATACATCGCAGTTATCCCTCTCGCACCCCAATCCCCTCCCCGAACATGACCCCGAACGTGTAGTATACCAAGGGTATCTCCTCTATCTGCGCTCGAAAAACGGTATTCGCTCCTGGAAAAACCTCTGGGTTGTGCTTCGTCCTCGCTCACTATCTATCTATAAAAATGACTCGGAATACTCGCCCGTCATGATTCTCCCAATGGAAAATGTAATCAATGTAGTAGAAATCGATCCGTTGAGTAGGACGAAACGATATTGTTTTCAAGTGATTGGGGAGGAGAAGAGTTTCAAGTTCTGTGCGGGAAGTGAAGGGGCGTTGGTTAATGTGTTGGGAGCATGTAAGAGTTTATTGGCGAGGAGAAAGGGAGGCGTGGGTGCTTGAGTTGATGGGATGAAATGGCAAGAGAAGAGAAGATAAGGGAAAGAATTCCTAGTATCCAGCGTTAGGAATTGTACATAAGCTGGTAGATATGAGCCAACGAACTTGCGAGCTTGCGAGCGGGAATCGGAATGGGAGTATGGAATTCAGGCAATGGGTGCAGAGGCTGATTGTGATTGGTACCTACCTAGTCAAGGCGTTGCGGAGCGGGATTGGGACGAAAGTAAAGAAAGTCCTTGCTTGACTAACTGATATAATAACGACACGAAACGAAACTAATGATGAGATGTAAATGTTAATCGGAATTCAATATTTATTTTTTATTTTTAGTGCTTTTTGTATGTGTGCATGTGTGTATGTTTGTTTGTGTTGGTGTTGGTGTAATACCTGTCTGCTTATTTGCTTGTTCTATGGGCTGGTTGTCTTTTCAAGGGGTTGTTCTTCGAGTTTGTTTTTGATGGGAGGGTGTAGGGGTGTGAGAGTTGAGGGTTGAGAGTTGAGAGTTGAGGGAGAGGAGGGGAGGAGAAGAGTTTCTTAATTTCTTCTATTCTATCTTGATCCTTTTATTCTTATTCTGTTCTGTTGTGTTCTGCTGTTCTGCTGTTCTGCTGTCCTGTTCTATTCTACAATAAGGCAATGATATCTTGAAATAGAATGAAAAATTCTTAAAATATTCTTAAAAAAAGAAATAAGAATGTAACAGGATAGAAGGAGGAGAAAGAAGAGAAAGGAATAAGTCGGCATGGGAAGAGGAAAAAATGAGAGAAATGGACAAGGGGGGTAGGCGAGACGAGGAGAGTGAGGGGGGGGAAGTGAGAGGAAGAAAGGGGATACGTATCCATATATATCCACATATACACAAACATATATGTGAAAAAGAGAGGAAAAGAGTAGTGTGCATCAAGATTCAAAGAGGGAGAGGAATATGCGAGGTATGTCTGGAGCGAGGCGAGGCGAGATAATGAGAGGAAGCAAAAGAAAGGGGGTGTGTATATATACATATACATACATATATATATATATGACAAAGAAGAGGAGAAGAAAGCAAAGAATAAGAAAAGAGTAGTGTATATTAGTATATTAGTATGTAAATGGACAGTAAGGAATGAGATAGAGATAGAGAAGAATAAGGAGAGAGAGAGAGATATATATATATTTACATGTATTTACATATACATAACTAAGTCAACAAGAAGGAAAAGAGAGTATATATATAGTAATGAACCCCCTCCCCTCCCCAAGAAATTTACTATTTACTATTTACTATTCATTATTAAATATTATATACTAGGTTTTGTATATCAATTTATCTATCTATCTATCTACATCTATATCTGTGTGCTCATTTTGTATATATAGATATAGATGTAGATGTAAATGTAGATGATGTAGATGTAATATACAATATGAAATATATCGAATATTCAAACATATATACAACACAATACACAGAATAGAATTTCAAAAGAGAAATGGGTATGAAAGAATAGTGGGCCGTATAGGCAGGTACCTATGTAGATACCTGATATATCAATGTCAATACCAACCTCAAAATCAAAATTCATTTCATCAACCAGACGGCCAGCCAGCCAATCGACTTTATATCCATCAATACGATACAATGCAACTACATCTTAGAGTGTTCTTTAGTAGAATATCTTCTATTTTCGCTGTCTAATAGACAAGATGACATCTATTTATCTATCTGTGTATTGAGCCAGCTAGTCAGTTGTAGGACTTTGAGACTAGGTACTGTTGAACTCCAAACGGGCATGTTGACCTGTGATATAGATATGTCCATACCAAATTCCACTTATTCTTGCGCCTCGTTGATTGTGATTACCCCTGGGATCCCGAGATATCTCAATTCCTTCCTGCAACATTTTTTTTGTACTCTTTCCTATCCGCCCTATCATTATACTCCTTGAATTTTCATTTATGTCCTTCGTGTCATCGTTCAATATATCCTTTTCGCATCATGTCATATCAAATTCGTCTTGTAATTTAAAGATCCAGTCCCTCATATCATACTCCAGACAAGTCTTTGTGCCGTTCATTGCTGTCGCAATCCATTGCATACAGTAAACTCAATTTCATAACAGAAATGCAATCCACTTTTTGACGGTGCAATTGCAAGTCGGTGCAATGGAGCCCATACCACAGCCAATCGTCTTTTTCTCTCGTGTCATTCGTACTATATGTATCGTAGAAACCCCAAATCAAGATCCCTATTTTCGTTGTCCATCCAGCTAAATTACCACTTCCACCATCATCTCCCTGAATCTACTTATCCCCATCTTCGTTTTAATATTGTGTAATCAAAACATCTGGAACATGTAAACCAACACCCTCCTCCATGACCGCAACTCCATCTTCTACCTCCAATGGTTCCGCGCCAAAGAAATGACCGACAGACTCGGTTTCTTCCATTAACGTTGGTGTGGTAGGTGTAGCTAAAAGTGAGACTTCGGATGGATTTTGTGGAGGAAGAGGGATGAGTACTGCATGGTTTTGAACAATGTTGGAGCTCACTGTTCTGAATGGATTGGTATTGTTTTGGTTGTAGACAGGGGCTGATCTCCCAACGTAAGGGAAAGGATAAGAGCTGGATCCATCAGATGTTGAAGTGCTGTTGGAAGAGGATGATGGGAATGATCCGGTGGTAGAGGAAGGGGGCTCGGAGAAGAAATCAGATCGAGAGTAAGGCATAGGAAATTGTGGTACTGGGTCACATGAATTTGTTGGAGGAGGCGAAGAATTGGTGTTCATGTTGTTGGAGTTAGACGTGATAGTCGATCGATCAGTTAGAACACCAAGACCAAGATTAGTTGCTCGTCGTTGATATTGCAAGTTTCGGGATCGTGGTCTGTTTGGTTCCTGTATCATGTTAGTCTATGTTCTTGTGTGTGTGTCATATATTTAATCGTTCGAAAGGAGAACATACAGCAGGAACTGGATTTGGTCTCAATCCCAAATTTCTAACGACCTCAACATTGCTCACTGGTCTAAACTTCTGTAAATTAAATCCGAATCCAGTGGTGGCGGTACAGGGTAAGTCATCATTTGCAATGGCATTGAGACTAAGATAGCTGCGATCAAGGAGTGTGGGTCGGCAAGTGTGACAACATTTGAATTGACACTCTGTACCTCTTGATGGCAACCACGGGCGTGGATTAGTAATTCTCAAATTCGGAACTGTTTGAGAGGTAGTTGGAGATGTGCGGGAGAAAGGATTGAACAAGAATCGTGGGATATTGCTGGAAGAGTTTGATGGTGTAAGATCAGGCTCCTCAGAATCGGCAAGTACATCATGGAGCTGATTGTGAATGTTAGAAAGCTTTTCGAGAAACGAGAGGTTGTCAAGAACTTACATGGCTACGTTGTTTGAGGATTAATTGGATTTGTGAGGGCGAATAAGCTTTGAGGTCTTTGCTGTTGATTTCGTCGAGGAAACTAAATCTTGATCTACGTGCCTCTGGTCCACGTGGTCGAGGAGAAGTTGGTCTTGGGAAAATATCACAAAGATCATCGAGTTTCTCTTGACTCTTCATCAATGTCAATAAACAATCCTAGACAGGAAGGGTGATATTTCGGTGAAACTTACTGCGTGTCCATGATCCAAATCATCCTCTAACATAAGTTCACGATCTTGAGTACATCTCCAGACCCATCCAAAAGAACCTTCTCGAAAACAAATCCCACATCGAAACTCTTTTGTGAAGAGCCGTGTAGTAGTCAAGTGTGTACATTGTACATTTCTTGTAACTTGTGCAGTGCGCCTGGTACTTTCTGTCAAAGCAGGTAAAGAATGGCGATTTGTATTGGTAGGCATTGTAGTCGTCATTGAGGAGATAATGCTGGCTGTAGATGCTGATGTACGTCTTACTGGTAACTTCGAGGATCGTGTTGTAGTATTTGTTGTTGATCTGGTTGCTGCCATGATTGTGTTGGGGAAGTCAAGAAGCTCCAACAAACACTTTGAGAAATTTTAAATTTGAATGAGAGAACAATTCACCACCAAACCTTGGAAGTGTTTGATATTGAAGTTGTTCGATGGAATGAACTTCTTAAGATGGATATAGTAAGATCAAATTCGAGTTTGATTGATTGAATTTGCAAGTAGGTTGTAAAAGTATTTCTTACTCATTTCACTACCAAATCAAGACCAGACAAATGAATCTTAACTCGCTTCGAGAATAAAATCATGTGTATTTGCCCGATTCTTTTCAAAGGACTTATAACCAATAGGCACGCAGACAAGAAGATACCAAAATTGAAAATTGTAAGGTGAAAAGTGAATCATAGCTCTAGCAATTTATCTCCCCGTGTGAATTGGGTTGAGATAAAACCAACCATATCATTACTATCATTGGATGGCTCTCCTTGGTTCGTTGAAGTCTGAGAAAGGAAAGTGTTGCATTCAAAAATGATATCTTTGATCCTTTTTGCACTCATAACCAGCTGCGTGGGAGACAATCGTACCTACCATTCTAGTAAAAGGTCCAAGAGACTTTCAAAAGTGGTCTGATCAAAACATTAATCAGACTGAAAATTGGTCTTGATGATTTTGATTCATTCTAGGGAGGAAGGGATGAAGCAGAAATTGCCACTGTTTCTATCCTCTATCCTCTATCCTCTGTCTTTTGTCCTCTGTCCTCTCTCTTTCTTCTCTTCTCTCAACCAACCTCAACAGGCATTTACTTGATGCAGTTACTTACTTGGTACACTTACCCTGTCAAATTCTAACATTCCATCCCACTCGCAAATCATCATTAATACTCCTTAAGCATATATTTGAAGCGATCATGGAGAAATATGATTTTCTGAAATAGCATCTCTCAGGGCTCTGCTGAGCGCAGGGTTTATTTGTATATTTGCTCTTCCGGGGGTTTTAACATGCAAGCTTGAGCCGGTTTTCTTTTAGAATGGTAGTTGGAACAATGCTGCTTGAACCTGCTCTGAATCTTTATGCCGTTTAGACATATGCACTCGAAGAGCGTACTTGGGGAATCACTTTGCAAGTTGCAATTATTCTCATATACCTAAGAACGGTCGAGTTCCATGCATGAATATTTTTATGAAAATTTAGATTTATGCTTCGTAATGCAACCCAGAATTCAAGGAACGGTCGAAAGATCTGGACGAGTGTCAGCATAGGTAAATTGCCATTCTGTAAGGGTAAAAACTCGAGCATACGGTACTGTACCTCACAACACGTAATCATACATGATGACAGGACGAATGCCCTGTATGGGTCAATGTATGATTCCATTAGCATGAAGCTATAATGGTGTATGGGTTTTGTAGTGCTTTATCAGTTCCGACTTGCAGAGATTTCAACTGTGATGTCTCAAAACTTGGACACTTTTTTTCATCCAAGTCCCACACATGTCTCTCATTTGATCATCCCATCATTCATAAAATTCTAGACTTCATCAGCGAGTAGGCATTTATATGGAGATGTACCAAAGATTTTTTTTGAACTTGAGCTGGCCAATGCACGAACCTGGGGTAGATCTATGTGAGTAGATATCAATTGGGAGCGGAATGATCGTTACTTGTCCATTTCGAGAGAGTGGGAGTGAGTGGAGAATGGCAATAGAGAGGAGGAAAGATGATAGGAAGCAAGAGTGGAGAGAGAGGAGCAGAAGTATGCTGTATGAGGTGATGAGGGTTGATGGATGGGATGGATGATGTGGATGAATGATTGAAATGAAATGATATGATATGAATCAAATCTGAATACCTAGCGACACTCTAACATAACGTTATATGGAGACTGGAAACGACAACTAATTAAAAGAAAGCACAATGCTTCCTTTACGGAGCATCTGTCCTTAGCACGTACTTGGGATTCTGGTACCTTGGATACCCTTAAATACCTTCAGTGTGTACCTCGGACCGTCCGTCTACTCAAAACATGACCCCTTCGTATCTTTAATATTAATTTTCAGAGAAGGACAATGCGGGCGGCAAGAGGATTTTAACTTTCATTTATTCATCAGACATTATTATAATTTATTATTCCTAATTCGATACCCACATCCATATCCGTCTTTGCTATCGTTTTTTAAGGTATTAAATAGGTTGAGTGGTGTTTGAGTGGTGTTTGAGTGGTGTTGAGAGTGAAGCCGATCGGAATTTCGAAGAGAAACAGAAAAGAGAAGAGACGAGAAGAGACGAGAAGCGCAGCAGTATCGTCATTATCATTATCATTATCAGTATCATTATCATTATCATCACATCATTATCATCATCATCATCATCATCATCATCATCATCATCATCAACATCATTCATTCATTCATCCACCTCGATCGACCCTTATTCATCCGCGCTTTCTGACCTTTTCTTATCTCGACTCGACACCTTTTACTCCATCTTTGTTTCTCATAACTTATCTTGTTTCTTATATCTTGAATCTTGAATCTTGAATCTTGTATCTTGTATCTTTGCGCCTTGCATCTTGCACCTTGCATATATTCTCTATTCGGTGAGTAATTGATACCTTTTTCAAGCCAAACCAAATCCTTGTTAACCCGCTAAATAATTTAGGTCAATCTCCGCACTTCCCATCCCATCCTATCCTATCCTATCCTATCCTATCCTAATCCCGTCCCATCCCAATCAAATTGCAATTCAGATTCGGATTCACATTCATATTCCAAACCAAAACCAAAACCAAACCCAAAATCAAAATCAAAATCAACCCATATTGATTGATGCCAATTTCACCAGATTTTTATTACTCGATTGAGGTCGCATAGTATCACCTACTCCGCACTAGGTATTATTCATGCTTCAAACTCAAATCGAGGCAATCACAATCATCAATCACAATTAATACATATATGATATTACATATCTGAAAAAGCACCTGCCAATCAGCCAAACCATCCTTCCTTCTTCCTACCACCTCACCTGTACCTATCTACCCTACACCCTGTTGATATCCGACCCGAAAAAGCCTTTTCCTGACCTGAAAAGCTACCTTACCACCCACCACCTTACCCAGCTACTTTTTTCCTGCCACCAAAAATCCCTCCTCTCTCCTCTTTCTCGTCCAGCCCAGCCTCCAACGACTAAAACCTTTTGGGCCAACAAATCTCAATTGGTTGTGCAAGAGAATAAACATCGTGTCAACAAATTTTGCATCAATTGCTTTTTACTTGTACATCAATAATAAATAATATCCCTCCGACAAAAAGGTCAGTTCACTTTAATCCACACCCCGCATTATTTTCCCAAACAATAGGTACAGAGAGATATTTGGAGAACGTTTATAAAATCTATCTATCCATCTATCCATCCTCTTGCGCAATTAGTCCTTGAGAAGAGAAGAGGGGGCCCTGTCTGCGCCCCGATCCAGAACTCTTAACTGTTACCTGAGCTCACCTCGGCTCCGCATCATAAACAACGAGCGTGAGAGAAAGAGAGAGCTTGTTTCTTCTTCTCCTCATTTCCTCAACTTCCCGATATTGCCGTCTTGATCAAACAAGTCGCATTCACGAATGTTCATGAAATTTCATACTAATTAATTGTTCAATTAAATAGCTTCCGAGGCTTTGAATGACCTCTCACCCATCACAATGTCGGTCAAATTCGAGAAAGATACCATAAAAACCACCGGTCCTCTTCCAGGAATACAAGGCGTTCCAGCGATGGATGTGAAAGAAGTCCACCATCATCACCATCTACCAGGCCATCACTTAAGACACAATGTTGGTGTCGCATTAACTGGAGGCAAAGCCAATGAAGGAACGCCAGGATATTTAGCTGTGAGCCATTGATCTTGGGAAACCACCCATCGCGCAAGCAAATCGTTCAGTCACTAATCATGTTATCTTTCAATAGTTGTATCTCAAGGAGCTACAAACCAATCCTCTTCGTACGAAAATGCTTACCTCTGGCACGTTATCGGCTTTGCAAGAACTTTTGGCCTCGTGGATTGCGAAGGATCGTAATAAGGATGGCCACTATTTCACATCTAGAGTACCCAAAATGGCTGCATACGGTGCTTTTATCAGTGCTCCATTAGGCCATGTATTGATCAGTATTTTGCAAAAGATATTTGCTGGACGTACGAGTTTGAAGGCCAAGGTTCTTCAAATTCTTTTGAGCAATTTAGTTGTAGGTTCACCTTGTTTGTTTGTTATGTAAATAAAGCTAACGATTGGTTAAAGGTTGCTCCAATTCAAAATACAGTGTATTTGATCTCAATGGCACTTATTGCAGGCGCAAAGACTATCCATCAAGTACATGCGACTTGGAGAGCTGGCTTTATGCCAGTTATGAGAGTCAGCTGGATTACTTCTCCTCTCGCTCTAGCTTTCGCACAAAAATTCCTTCCCGAGCACACTTGGGTTCCATTCTTCAACGTCATTGCTTTCACTATCGGAACCTATGTGAATGCGACCACAAAGAAGAAGCGTCTCGCAGCTCTTCGCAAGAGACACTACGATGAGACTAGAGAGACTAGAGGAGGAAGACCCGACGACTACCCTGGACCACACAGTGGACCAGGAGGTCAAATGGGAGGACCAGGACAGAAACGCGACTACTAATTTACGAAGGAACGAAGGGGAAGGGGGTCATTAAGATGAAATAGCACAGCATGAACCAAATTCGGCTGTGCTTATTGTCGCAAATTTTTCCTTATCATAATGTATTTTCGGTTCACGGATCTCAATTTGGCACGAGGTCAGATTTACTGGTTATGGGTGGCGACCGCTGGCAGATATCCTTGTGGTCCATGCGAGGCCTTGCTTGCTCTTTTCTCGGGGGGCACAATACCACGTAAAAAGCCTCACCTCACCTGTTGTATAGTTTTTTACGATTTCATTGGTTATAAGTAGAAATGAATGGGCGTTTGCTTGTCAATCTCTTCCATCTGAATGTGAATGCTAGGTAATACTTGGGTGGATTGGGAAAAGCAATCTGCCGAAGGCAACCTGTTATTTAACACGTCGCCTTTGTGGGATGCGATTGCTACATGACATGAAGACGGAAAGGTAAGTCATATTTCTGTCATTTGTCGTCAACACCCAAACACAACATATGATTACAATAACGGGTGTTCTACGATATTACTGAGGGGCAAAGCCATGGAGGGGGGAAGGATGAGGATAAAGTCGAAGCGGTTCTCAGTGTCTCAGAATTTTGGTGCATACGTTACTTCTTACATTATTTTAGTTTGCACTTTTTGAACAAATACATTGGAGTTTGCTTGAACTTTTAACAAACGCACGCTTTTTTCCTTCGCCACTCACTTTTATTGTTTACAACTCTCATTCTACACACTATCCACCTAATACTTACTACTCACTGCTCTTGGCTCGCTTCACTCACAAAACTCGCAAGTCAGCCCACCCAGTTTCAACACAACCCTGGGCAATGTCAGCGTTGATACCTCTATCCCCATACGTCCCCCCACGAGCACGCGTTCTCTCACCATCTGATCGATATCCCGGTGGTGCCCGGGGAAACGCCCATCGCGGACCTCTCCTACGCAATTCTTTCGATAATGGCTATAATGCCCTCGGAGGCGGCGCTATGATACCCGTCCCTGTATTCGGTGCCCGGGCCGGACATGGAGCACTTGCTCGTGGAGGTGGCGCTGGAAGAAACTACAACGATATGAATATGAATATGAACATGGTCATGCCAATGAGGAGAGGGAGTGTGGATATTTCCTATCATGGAATTCCACACGCACACGGCCATCCACTAATGGATCCGCGCATGCGACACGCACCACAGGTACAAGTTGTAGATCCGGCGGCTATGTTCAGGGATCCGTGGAGAGGAGGGAGTATAGGGGCATGTACACAGGAACCTTACACATGTCCCTGTCACGAATGTGAAGTTTTGCGTTTGCCGCTTGCGCCGTTGGCTGTGGGATGTCATCATGACAATCGTGGACATTCACATGCGATGGATCTGCATAATCATTGTTGCACCGGGGGTGGAGGACATAAGGAATCTGCATCGTCTTCTTCCGGTGGTGGGAGTAAAGAAAAATCTAGTCTGGGAGGCGGAGGTGGAGGCGGAGGCGGAGGTAGTGGAGGAAGTAACAAGAAAGAATATGGATTTCCAACAAAAGATATCGTCATTCGCGGAAAAACTTATTCGTGCCGCAAATCTTTTCTAGCCGATCAAGGAAAATTCGAAGATTCGCTCGTTAAGATGATGGAAAAGAAAAAGGAAGATGAAATTCCAAACACTGTTCTCGATTCCCTCTTCTCCTGCATCAATGAAGAAAAAGTTCTATCGTCCGCCTCGGCCCATGATCTCGTTACACTCAATGTTCTTTCTTCTTCCTTGGGTATCAAAAGCGTGATGGAGAAATCGCTCACGCAGTTAAAGAAACAATGCTCGGATAATATTGTCAGTGGGAGCACATTGACGGGTATCGTAGTGACGATTATGATGAGCTCGAAAGTGGATGATGGACTGAGGGAGTGGTTGAAGAAATATATTAAGGGATGGGGCTTGTGGGAGGAGTTGCAGGGGTTTGCGATGTATATTAGGTGTGTGGAGGATCATCCGGAGATTCATACGGGGTTGCTTGAGTTGCTTGGCTTGAGGAGGAAGGCGGATGGGGAAGGGTATAGGATTATTTAGGGGGAGGGGGGAGGGAGGAGGGAGGAGGATAAATAAGAGCAAAGTCTTTAAGTGATGGTCGGATAGAACAGACTGGAAAAATTGGTGACTATACTTCCTGAAATAAACCAATGGATCAAAATGATGGGTAAGAATATGATGTTCTGTAAGCGGTCAATACGTAGTTAGTATAGTTAGTACAGTCGATAGTGTTTTAATTGCATGCTAGTATGTTATGTTATGTTGGATTTTTCAGCATATTTCATTCGGATCTGTCTACTTGTATTAGTTTTCTGATATTCGGTTTCGATTTCGGTTTCCATTACAGTTGGGAGAATTTATCTATGTTTTAGTATCTTCTTTTAGTTGTTATTCTTGTTATCAGCAGTAGGTCGTCGTCTGGTCTGAATAACTCATCTCTTTATTGTATTGTATTCTGTTTTATTTTATACTGACTGGGTTTACATACTTGCTATGCTAGTCTACTCCTATCCACATCATCTAGTCTTAGAAAGCTCTCAAGCTCTCTTCCCAATCTTTCTCTCCTCTAATCTTTCCTTCACCTCTCTAACAATACTAAATAATACTTCTCCCCTTCCCATCTCTCCGCCCATCCTCTGGTGCGTTGATTGATGTATTGTATATTGTTTATATAGATTGATTGATTGATTTCGATACACTTGCTGAATGTATCAACTTTGATGTTAGACGTACCCTGTCTGAATGAATTCCAATTCTAACGAGCAGTCGTTATGTTATTTGTACCTGGTTTATTTATACTTAGTAGCACCCTACCATTCCAATTTCCATACCACAATATACTGACGGGATCTCGCATCGCTCTATATATTCCATCCATCTCAAACCAAACACAAGAACGGAGACAGAATCCCCACCGCTCCAAATTCGAATTCGAATTTCAAATCTTCCCTCTCGGAGTCTCCTTTTCTTTCGCAAGATAAACACGATTTCAATTTCTTGTTTTTACGCTGGGTTTATCCTCTTATTTATTGGTGTGTTGGATGCTCTTTTTTTTTGGTTTTTTTTGACGGGGGAGGGGAGAAACAAACAAAAATAGAGAGATTGTGTTACATACATATGTATCATGTATACATATACATACAAATCATAAAAGCTGACTATCAACCAGCCATTCCTCATTCTCATTCTCATCCTCCTCCTCTTCCTGAGAATCTAGCATGCATGCATGCGTGCATCGCACAGCATGTATTAATACCAATGCCAATATCAATGTCAAATACTCTATACATATGTAGATAGATAAATGAATAGATAGATATCTGGAATCTTCATATTGTTCTGTCTATTTGTCTGTCTGTCTGTCTGTCTACTTGTGTAGACAGATGGGTAAAGAAGCGAGTTTACTGGTGAATTATATATTTATTATATTTATAGCTGGAGTTGGTTGGGATAGATAATTCTGGATGGATGGATGGATGGAATATAGGTTTCTAGGGTTCGATATGGTACAGTGCGGTATGTAGGTGAGATAGGTAGGTATGTATGTATGTACAAGACGATAGATTTCGATATAATTCGATATACTTCAATACCATGCGATCGATACGATACGATATAACACGCATGCGTAGCTGCAACATTGAATGCTCCCTCCCATCCATGCGTCACACGCACCACTGCCAACACACACTTTTTGCTACGACTTGAAGATGTGGTTTGTGCGACGTTTTTTGCGGTTTGGTTTTGGGTATTGGTATTGGTTTTGGTGTTGGAGATAGTAGGTATGTTTGCTATGCTATATAAGTGCTGTGGTGGAAAGATATATGCAGGTCGCCTTTTTATGCCGATTCTGCTTGCTTGCTTTCTTCTCTTTCTTCGCATATCTGTACTGATATAATATTTATAAAATGATACTTGGGAGTCACAGCTAGAGTGAAGTGATGAAGCGGTGATGAAGTTGTATGGTATGATATCATTGTACCTACCAGTGAGTGAGAATAATATTTACCAGGAATGCAGCACGGGAAGATGCAGCGTGGAAGAATGGTAATGTGAGGGAGTTTTGTTGGAGGATAGTTGGAGCATTGGAGAGGGTGTAAGATGATGGTGCGGAGACGAGATTTGTTTGGTGCGTGGGTTAGAAGTTTGTTAAGGTTGCTGGTGGGTATTTTTTGTGTATGGGATATCTTGTGCTCATGGAGGTTTGTGGTGTGAGATGGATGTTTGTATACATACTACATGCAGTACATTGGATATAAGTAAGCACTTGTTTTCCATATTATCGTCTTCAACTTAATTCCTCCTTCTGGCATTGTCGTAGCCATATTTTTTGATTATTCTTCCAATTTGACCATCATCCTGTTCTACTCTTTCTCCATCGTCTCCACAACTTGGCTATGCAGTATTTTTCCATAGATATCTCAAGCTCGTTCCTCCTGCCACAGTCCCCAATAATCCAACCCAGAATTCTGTCACTAAACCTCCTTCCAAACTCCAATGCACAGTCAAAGGTGCATAAGCCAAATTGACAATTAAACTCTTCCTCCACCTCTCCATCCACTCTCTGTGTTCCTTCTCCTTCTCTCCCTTCATCTCCGCTTCGTCCTTATCTCTTCTTCCATACTCGATTCCCAACTTCACAATATCAAGTCCCACGTGTACCATCCAACATCTCACACTCCAGATTCCCGCTTTCGCCTGCTTAGTTTTATCCCAGGAAAGTATATTTTTGGAACTGAGATATGCGCCATTTTCCAAAACTTGGTAGCATAGATTTGCAAGTACTTGGATTTGTACAATCTTTCTAATCAACGTGTCTTCGGGTGGGCTGTTCCACGTCGCTTTTGCCCATTTGTAAATCGCGAGAAGTCCCCAGAGACGTCCAAATGTTCTGAAGTCGGATATCAATGCACTCAGTGCCTTGAATCGAGTCGCCAGTAGTAATAATCGAGAACTGGGTACGGGAATAGTAGAAGGTGAGAGCACGATAGTAGTGTTAGGAGGAAGCGCAATGGCTTTTTCGATCAGGAGACGAGCGGCTTGACGGATTTGATGGAGGGAGAGACGGGAAAGGAGGTTGGAAGTTAGGAGGGAACTGTAGCCGATTGTGCAAAGAAGAACATCGGTTCCGGAGGGGGTACTCAGGAGTTTGGAGAGGTGGGTGAGCACGCTGTCGGTTTTGGAGAGATATAAGGGAAGCCAGCTTTGCAGTGCCTGCGGTGTGGGAATCTGTGGGGGAGGAGGTGTGGGGATGGGGAGAGGGATAGCAGATGCGGGGGAGGTTTCGGCGGGTGGTATCCCGCTGATTTCGGACATGCTAGGTGCTGTAGATGTAGATGTAGATGTAGATATATAGATTTGGGTATATGGAAAAGATATATATGTAAGTTTGGAAAGATGTAAGAGGAGAGATTGGAAATAAAGTTAATTCGAGTTTTTGTTAACTTGGATGGATACCTATGAACATGGATGAGGTGCAAGGTCGGGAGTAGATGTTACGCGATAATACCGAGGTTCGGAGCTGGGAGCTTGCTAGCTTTTAGCTTATCTCCAGGGTAAAGCTCGGTTCTTTATTTTGATTTCGTAAGTTCAAAGGAAAGATGAGCAGTTGTTATTTATTATTATTGGATGTCCACATTATTGCAAATGAAAAGAACAGAATAGAGTGAGTGAGGAGTGAGAGTATGTTATTACGTATGTTGACTATAGTAAGTG
Organism: Botrytis medusae; assembly: GCA_019395255.1. NCBI lineage: Eukaryota > Fungi > Ascomycota > Leotiomycetes > Helotiales > Sclerotiniaceae > Botrytis > Botrytis medusae. Next base: position 1,456,775 of record JAHXJL010000020.1, read on the forward strand.
TTATCGTACAAGGTCCGATTCATTCATTACTAGTAGGAACTCTTGTTCATTTGTAGTTCTATTTGAGCAATTCAAGATTTCTTATCATTACCTGGGAAGTATCAACCACGAGTGAGTAGCGAGACCCATTTCGCGAAGCTATGTATTTTCAAACGATTCACTATGAGGTTATCACTCCATGAAAAAATGAAGCTATACCACGTTTCGAGGAAGCACCCTGCAGAATCACATCACAATGAAGTCAAGCTCCAAATAGATTCAACGCTTGCATTACTGTTCTAGATGTCTAATCGCAATAAGAAACGCTCAAATTCAAAGATCTAGACTTTAAGTCCGCAAGGTCTTTGCAATCACCATCGAACCCACGTTAGTATGCAAAGCCACCTGAGCGGAAAGTCTATCTATAGGGAAGACCAATATAAATACCAAGGTAAACACATCTGAGCCGCAAAAGCATCGCCTGCAACGCTGTTTCAACTCTCCACGTATAGACTCCTCCAAGTTTTTCCATTAATCATCTGTCAAATTCAAATATTCCGCAAAAAGAAAAATCCAACGACTTTCGCTAATAGCCAAGAATGCCAAAAATTATGTACGCGAACAACAACCATGGCTCAAATCTATACATCTCCCGATGCCGCAGCTGCATTCAACTTTGCTAATTCAGCTTGCAGCTCCTCTAATGGTCTACCCAATCCCCATTCCCGCATCGCTAAATTGGGTCTCAAGACCATTCGGAAAAATCTTTGATGTTGCAAACATTTATGGTCCCATTTCTCGGCCTTGACGTCATAACCAACTCCAGCTGCAAACCATTGGAGTAGACTGACTTCCGGCCAGTCAGATGTTAGATCTGTGGGACAGACAAAATATCGATGAGACTCAGTTTTGCCGTAGTCTTGACGGGAAGTGATATGAATCACGTATGTCGGGGGAGGATTGGTGATGAGTGAATTGTTAATTAAATTTGACGGAGAAAGAACTCGTTGAGGAACGAAAGGTTCTGGCTCTGTTTGTGTCCAATATGGTACGTGGACTGTTCTCAAATCATCGAAAGAAATGTCGGCGAAAGGTTTGAAAGAAGCTGAATACTGGGGTGGTCCTAAATTTCTAATGAGAGTCGGGGATTGATGCGGCTCCGGCATCTCAACGTCTGTCGAAGACTGAAATGACCCATACCTTTCATTAAGGGCCGGGGATAGTGTTGGCTCAGATGCCCAAAGAGAATTTGGAGATGTTCCAAGACGGGATGTTGCAAGAGAAGTGGAGGACTGCGTAAGGGGTTGCATGGCTTGCATTGTTGCACGGAATCTCCATTCAGGGATTTTTGAGTCAGTGATGCTTGATCCGAGATTTGGAATGCCCGATAATGGGGGAGAATTAAGTTTGCTTCTAAGCAATCCCACGGAAGATTCTCCAATCTCGGAAGAAAAAGACGGCATTTTAGAGCTGGGCTTTGAAGGTGGTGGCGTCATCAGATCTGTTTCAAATACCACATTGCTATTTGGTAAAGAGCGAAAGCCTGAGCGATTATGGGTTAAGATAGGTCTGGCCGGTATAATGCAAGGAGAGATTGGAGGGGAAGAGGGTAACCGGAATGCACTATTGAATACTAATGGAGGAGTAGGAGATTTGGTGGAAATTAATGAAGCAGGTGGGGCTACATTAGCCTTTCTGTAATCAGGATTATAACTTCGGATCATATCCGACAGCGTCATTGAGATAAAATCCGATTCCTCTCGATCCGAGATGACTGTTGCACAAATTTGAGCAGCCTGACGTTGACGTTCAACATCTTCACGAGCTCGGACCATTTCAAGATGATCTTTGGTTGCCGATAATCGGGCTGCAAAATTGAGGAATGACTGGTAGATGGTTTTGTGAAAGTGCTTGTTAGGATCATGATAAGGTTTGTCGGAGTGTCGAGTATCGACTTCTGTGCAACAGTCGCAGCAGAAGATGTTGTCAGGAAGAGACATTGTGTCTGAACCGTGAGTCATGTTTTTTGGTGTCACAAAAATGTGGTGGTAGATATGAGATATCAAATATTTGATATCTGAGGGGAGGTAGAATGTAAAGATAAAGATAAGAAAGGTAAGTCAGCGTGTTGTTTGTTGACATTAAGAAGTATTATTGAAAGCAAGTTGCTTGGGAGTTAACGTTATTCGGAGTTTTGACGGTGCAAGGAAGTCGGAAGTTGCATGGAGTTTTAAGACACCTGAAGCCCTTCTTATATAGACCGAGGTGCAAGTACGGGTATAAATACGGTGGCTCGTGAATCAGTACTTTTGGAGAGATAGAAAGCAGATGAGCGGACTGCGCCACGGCATTCACTGATGTCGGGTGGAGATGCGTTGATTATTTTCTCAGAGGATGACCTGGGCTTGCGGGGTGAAATGGAAATTCATTTACTTCGTCTGTGATTCACAATTATTGATGGAGATCAAGGAGGAACGGAAAAGACAGCTTGGTCAGAATTAGCGGAGATGATGAGGGGTTAGTTGCCCCTATATGTGAATGCTATAACAACTATCTTTGACCACAACAGGGTGAAACGGTTTCGCATTTTCTGTGAGCTTGATTTTGTGTTTGCATACATGACAACATGTCTATGGCTCTTCCCAATCCACAGTCACGCGCCATATAATCCGATCTCGGACGGTTGTATCAATTCATATTCACCAAGCAACTTACAAGTTGTTATTTTTTTCTGAATTTTCATAGTCGGCCTTCTCATGTTTGCACGTGTATAAGGGTAGGGAGATCAATCTTTCTTTTGTGTAAGTGTGAATGGTTTCAGGTTCTCAGAAAGCATACCTACCACGTACCTTGCGGAATTCTTGGTAGCACTCTCGTCTCTATTCTGTGAGGTATAACTTAGGTCTGGTCGTAGAAAATACTCATTCTAGACAATACCGTCTTTGTCTTTCCGTGATTGAACTTCCTGATCAATATAACACAATCCTAAATTCTTCCAGAATACAACAATAAGAGACGATAACTAATATCTGCCCATCGCCCGGTAATCCATTCATAAGTATGATAATAATATCCTGACTCTCTACCCTATTATTCCCTTTCCACGTAGGTAGCTAAAGGTCGAACGATAAATACCCGCCCCTTATCATCAAGCGAGAACGTTCATTTATTACCCCACCATTTTACGTGTGTATGTATATATATATATAATATAATATTATCAATCAACGCGATCTCGTCTTCTAAAGTAGGTATGTATGTTCCTGCTATTATCAATACTTTCGAAGATAGATTCAAGGACAGGATAGATGTATTCCCATGATATGCTAGTGTGCTGGGGAGATAGGCGGAGGTAAACGAACGCGAATACAGTATGAATGAAAGAGCTCGTTTTTCTACATCCATCTGTTCCTAGAAAGGTGGGGCCTGAACACTGTTTTGGATAGTGAGAAACTAGGTAGTAGGATATTAATTGGTAGGTTTGGGGCTGGTGTATGTAGGTAGTAGGTAGGTATTTGCTGTTGATGTGGAGAATTTCTTGAGGTTGGGTAATTGTGTAATTGGGGTTTGAAATGAAGTGGGTTGGCCGTCTACTTTTTTGTAGAAAGAATGAAAGGATGGATGAGAGGGTAGAAGCTAGGGAGATAGATAATACTTAGTTGAGATTTATCTGAGCTTTACAAGATGTCACTCAAGATTCCCTGATTTGGTAGAACTTTCTTCGTTGATGCTCGTATTGGAACAATAAGAGAGAGTAGGGAATTGGATAAAAGTTAATTAAGGATGAATAGATATAAAGTGATCAATTGGAACGCTTAGGGACATTCTTGTCATAACACTTCAGTGGCTTATTTAAGATGATATATGCTTAGGTGTATAATATATACGATACGTAAAATAGATGGATGATGGATTGATATATGTATATAGATAAGAAAGCTTTTCGAAAATACAAAAAGAGAACCAACCCCCACAAGAATCCGCAAAAGACAGCCCCACCACAATCATTCTCTCAATCAACGTAAAAAGTTTCTTGTCAGTTTGTTCATATTCCGACCCCACACCCTCTTTCCCCTTTCGAAACCGAAGAGGGAAAAGGCAAAAAGGACGCAAAAAAATTATTGTGTTTCGGAGTGCCCGTTCTAGGAATCGAACCTAGGATCTCATCATTACTAGTGATGCGCTTTACCGCTAAGCCAAACGGGCTGTATCAGTTGATGTTCTGATGACCTGATGGCGGGAAATTTAGTATATATTTCAAAATTGATGGGACTCCACCTAGTTACTTTGACACGTGTGAAATAGTGGGGAGTGAGGGTTTAGCGAATGTGCTAATACACAGACATAGTACACAGTACGGTACGGGTGCGTGGAAAGAGATTTTTGAGAAAGATAAGAATTGATCTTGTATAGAAATCAATTTAACTGGAGTTTGGCAGTGGGAGGTCAAAGGCAAAAGAAAAGGTAAAAGGTAGGGGGTAAAAATGTAGTAGGAATTATACTTACAACAGGGCTTCTTGGTGTAGCATGTGAACGCTGACATGTTATACCTATCTTATTGTGATTGTGAGGAGTCAATGACTGTCGAGTTTTCCGGTATGTATACATACTAGCTCAATACAAATCTGAAGTTATTGAATACGAGTGTTCCTAGTGGGTTCAAATCTTAGAAACTGAAGATGATTTTAATAGAATCAAATTTTTGTCATCTTACGCATACTGGCACCTAGGTATTAATAAATGTTGAATAGTTTCATCTTTCATACTCTGAATATCAAGATATTTGAAAGATACACCGTCTCTGTGGAGGCTTTCATTCAATAAACTACCATTACCCCGAGGAGATGTCAAATATTGAATCTGCGCCCCTAAATACTGTGTCTACAGTATGATCATCATCCTTCGAGCGTAATTTGCTCGAAAGAAAGAAGATAAACATCACGGTCCGTACAATGTAAATTTTCGATCTCTTTGTTTGGACTAGCCATATCCGGTAATCATTTTTGATATCGAGCAAGTTGCTTTGTACTATCTCAACCGGTTGCGGGATTTCATTAAGGTAGAAATGATTTTCATGCGGCCTTTGTTTCACGCAAAACATTTTATACTGGCTTTCCTCAAAGGCAGCAAATCACTTCCAGCAAATCCATATAATTCCAGAACTCGCGAACTTCTCATCATGACTGCGTTGGATGATCCACTTTTACAGAGAGGCGGGCTTCGAGAATTTGTGAGAAATGAGCCGAATTGGAAAATCCGTTTGGGAGACAGATGGGTATACCAAGGACGAATCCACAGTACTGATCGAGCAATCGTTACACATTTCAAATACGAAGACAAAGATTTTGCAGATAACGACCCCCCTCACACCAAAGATGTAGTTGCCAAGATCTACTTGCGACAGCCTCCTTCGGGAAGTCGACCCAATGGCTACCCGGAAGGCTATACGGGATTCTCTCATGAAGGGGAACTTCTCCAATTACTCTCGGGATTTTATGCTTGGGAACCTTATGATAATCCCGACTGCATACCCGACCGACCTCATAATATTGTGAGGCATTATCGTAACCAAATAGTGCCGCCGGCTGATGAAGGCGTTCCATTGGGCAATCGAAATGTGGTCTCATTATTGGAATATTGTCCTGGTGTTGTAGTCGCTCATGCGACCGATCATGAGACTCGATATTATGACTTAGAGGTCTTCGATTGTGTTAGCACGGAACATGTTCAAGAGATTGATATATGGCTCATTTTTAAGCAGTTTGCGAGGATGATTCTGATGTTGGACTCTGGCAGTGAGATTCCGAGAGATTCTCGTCAGAGGCGGTCTTTTTGGGAATCAGAGAAGATGGAGATGTGCCATTACGATATCCACCCGGGCAATAGTAAGTTCCCTTGAAGAATTTGACGATTGGCTCTTCTGACATCGAATGTAGTCTTGATTGGGTATAAGAATTATGAGAAAGACCGTGTTCCGGTACTTAAAGTGTGTATTACTATATTTGCCTCTGAGAACGATGAGTAACAATATTCACAGCTGTGTGATTTCGGGGACACAATCCAGGTTCCTCGGTATTACGAACAACAACGCGCCGGGAGGTATAGTTTTCCAAATCAATTGAATGGTCGACCGGGCTACCGGGCTCCCGTGAGTTAAACGAATTCCTTTGTATTTCTTACAGCATGCTTATAATCTCACCATAGGAACAAGTCATCGGCGAAACAGAGCATGTACATCCATTCCACCATGGCACATGTAGCAACATATTCCAATTTGCGAACATTATTCGCCTCCTAATGCACGGAGGAAGCTGGACTAGACACGAGCTACATCCCGAAGATCCAGCTTGGTGCGACGAATACTTCGGAGAGTATTCCAGCGCAGAACCAAGGACGTATGGATATTCACTCACAGAGGGCCGATTCAGAGTAAACAGACCTACAACTGCAGACTACAGCCCGCGTTTGATAAAACTCGTCCAAGATTGCATGATGGAAAAGCCCAATCTTCGAATACGTCCCCTAAATCTCTTTCACTACGTCCACGACTTCTTCCTCGATTGCGACGAATACTACAACGATCCCGACTTCCCCGGACCACAGGAAGGCGACCTGCACAGAGAAAAGCAAACTTTTGATTCCTGGGCACCCATAGTCAAATACCCATGTATCCATTCTGTCTTCGCCCTCGCACAGCTAGCCCCTCCCCATTTCCGCACCCCGCAACACAACTGGGAGAGCAACCTTTCTGCAAACTACGACATCGACGATTTTGCATGGCCACCCACGCCCCGTTGCATAACTCCAAAGTGGTCAACAGCCTACGAATACTCCGAGGATATAGTCTACGGCGGCGACGATCTGCCCGAACACGAATACGACCAGTATCCGCGTTCACAGCCGCAGGTTCCGGCAAGATATGCGCATGGTCCGCCCAAGATCGATCAGAGACCCAGCGTGAATATTCCAGATCGTAGAATAGATGTCCCCGGTGGTATTGCGAGGAATTTGGGTCTCTTGAAGTATTATGATCGCTTGGGTCATATGTGGATGGGAGAGGAGAATTATTGGAAAATGATGGAGGCGGGCTTAGATCCGGAGACATATAATTGGGGGATGAAAATTCCAAATCCCGAAACGGATAAAGATGAGACGGCGATGAGTGGGTCGGAGATTTTGGGGAGTGATGGGGATGGGGGATAAGGATGATGATGCTTGTGTGTTTGGGGTTGGGGAGTGAAAAGAGGGAGGAAGGGGAAATTTTGCATGTCCGTTTGATGTGATAGTTTGGTTGCGCATACTAAGTTTGGTGATTGTAATTAATAGTTTGATGCTTGGTAGATGGGAGAACGTAAAGATATCTTTCTAGGTTTCAAGGTACTTTCATCGTATAGGAATAAGACCCAGTCTATCTCCAATCTATTCGCAGTCAACGCCCAAACGAGAAATACCCAACAAAACACTATCAACGAGACACTAACTATTCAATAAACAATCAACCGATAAAGGTATATCTCCTCGACTTCTCCGGTTTGCCTCCCAAAATAGCATTCAACGCCTGTCCCAGCCCAACCCCATCGTACCTCATTCCAGAACTGTCATCTTTATCTATTGTCCTCACAATATCCTCTCTTACCCCATTTCCATTTGCATTCCCCACATCCTCACTCTTCACCGCATCAATAACTGGATTCTTCAATATTACGCCCTGACCTTCTTTCCCAGATTCCGATCTTCGTCCATAGACTCTCACAGCTTCAATACCTAATCTCTTGAGCTCCGCTTTATCTACCATCGGTGTACCTGGGCCTTCTAAATATACTACATGCGTGATGTATCTTTTCCAGTCTTGTTCTTTTACCTTTTCATTGTGTTCGTGTTCAAGATCATGTTCTTCCTTTCCATTCCCAGTACATCCGTGAACAATTGCCTCGATAAAATCTTTCGCCGTATATCCCGGTGTCTCACGATCCAGACATCCATTCAAAATAAGTACTTTAAACTTAATCTTCGGATCCGCAATCGCAGGTCCTACATCCCTTAATATCAAGCAAGGGAGAATAGAAGTATACAGAGATCCGATACTATAAATCACGCAACTAGCATCCTGGAGAGCAGAAAGAACCTTTGTATTGGGCGTCGGACGAATTTCTTGACCATAGGGGTTGATGTACCAAATTCGCTCGATGGCGGAGGAGAGCTCCTCGGTGTGAGATTTTTGAAAGAGGATGTTTTGTTTGCGAAGGGTGGGAAGGGAACCGGGGAGATTGGCGTCTTCGATACGGTCATGGTATAGAAGGTCGATGGATTGACGCTTGTGAAAGGTGGCAGGAGAGACGGGCTGCGTAGGGACAAAGGTTGGGGCTATGGGATGGGAGATGTTATTTTGTCCGACAATTATTGTACCTGAGAATATGTTAGAACTTAGCTATGATGTAGATTTTACGTGGGTAATGAAAGCTGAGTGGGTGGGTGTTACCGTCTCGTAATCCTGCAGAGATATGATATGAAAAATTACTATTGATTGCCGGGATAACCTCAACATTATCTCTCACACCGGTAATACTTGATAAAAGATAAATCGCCGCCTCCAAACTTCCCGTAAAGATACGAGCACCCGTTAAGAACAAGTTGCCTACAGAAGCTGATTGAAAATTAAAGACAGAGGTGGGACGAGCTCGCTTGACAATCTCGAGGTTTATGGTGTTGAGAAATGAACGAATTAGTTCACGCTTGGCAGAAGTGATGTCGCTCCATAAAGGAGAGTGACCTTCGACTATAGCTAGCCATTCATGTTTGGCTTCTTGAGGGGAGGGATCTAGACGATGGTTGAAGAAGGTGCTTAGAGCAGATCTTTCGGGGTTGGTGCCAGTGGGATCTTCGGGGATGAGTCGGACTAGTCTACCTAGATATTGGTTAATATTTTGTTTGAAACGTCTTAGATAAATTAGTCCTCATCATTATAATTGTCATGGGCTCAACCACTTGGTAGTATCATAAGTTTGTCCGCTTGATAGCACGACGGCTCAAGTCAGACTGGGCCTTATCATATCACGTGACGAAATCATCCTCTTAGATTAGGGGTCTTCATGAAGACTCGAAAAGAGTTTGACAGAGAACCAACTGTTCCTGAAGGTAGATTGGGACGCTTCTAAACCGAGATATATGAGATGGTAACATACTTCTCACATCACCGATACCAGGGCCACCAAATACCCGAATAAGTTCAGAGGAAGAGCCTCCATTATCACTAATTGGGATGACACTGAAGAAACATTAATTTCATTTCTTCGTACACAGTTCCATGAAGTAGATATGCACTTACTAACTCAGAGAACATGCTTTCTCTTCCGCAACTTTCCCAAAAACATCGACGAGACTGTTGGCGGCACTTCCGCCTGAAAAGACAACGATACGACGATTCATGATTGAGACTTGAGACTTGATTTCTGGTGGTGTATGGATATTCAAGATCTAGGTTGAAATATTCAATTTTTGGGATTGGAAAAGAGAGAAAACTTCATCCTATCATTGCGAGAAATTGGAATGGAGTGAGTCAGAGATAGAGAGAGGAATTGAATGAACAGATTTCGGGACACGTTGTGGTTTTGTTCTTAGAAATGAAGGGTTTAGAGATGGTGAGAAGAATTGAGTGAACAGATTTCAGGGCACGGTGTGGTTTACTAGTCCCTGGCGATGAATAGATATGTTGAGTGGCAGTGTTTAATAGAAATTTTGAGAAGGGTGTAAATGGTTGAGATAGATGATGGGAGAGTTTGCAATTGTGATATCAACAAGAGAACTGGGAAGGGAGTCGCACCTACCTAACTTTGTCAAATACTTAAGTGACCTCAGGATTGATAACAAAACTCGATTGAACCGTTGTCGATTTTTTGTAGGATAGATAGATTTTTTGTTAAGGGTAAAAAAGATAGCTACTCCAATGGATATATCTAGCAAGCAGTACAATCAAATGATCAATTGTGTAGTTAGTTCGTATAGCAGTTCGTATGTTAGTACTACGTGTGGTACGTATGGTAGCTCGTCTACTCGTATATCAACATGTGGCAGATTGGTAAGGATATCGAATTCTATCCGCCAACAAGTGTGAATAAATGGTATGATAAGAATGAGACTTGAGATCTCATACAGTTGATGGCTTCTAATTCACATATGTATACTTAATTTTCAAAGCCAAATATTAATCCGTTGAATTATTTATTGAAATTAGAAAAAAGGAGTGTGTTATTGGTGTCTCGTTTATCTTGTTCACCCTGAGGCCTACTACAAGGAGGAGTAGGTAGCCACGGTAGCATGCTCAAGCTCTACATGTGAACTCCGACGTTGTACTTTGATCGACTGCTTCATTCAATATGACAGGAGAGGTCTTGAAAATCCCTTGTCAAGCTGAAATCTCGTCATTTTAAGTTGCTCCAGTTGCTCCAGTTTGTGTAGAATGATTGAAACATAACCCAGGTAATCAAAACAAATTCTAGAACCCATTTCAAGGGGGATCTTGTGAAGTTGTGGGCGAAACGAACCCTTTCTTTTGGAAATAATAAATAAATTTGGGTCAGTCCCACATTGATATTTGGATATTCCTCCATATTACTTCGAGATTGCCTTTCCCTTCTTCTATGATCCATCTCCATAATTGCCCATACGGAGAAAAGGGCGTTTATCGCCGAATTGGATCTTATCTACATCATTTCATCCCTTTTCGTCCACCAACAATGCCAGAATTCATCCAAGTTCATTCTATACGCATTCTACTCGTATACGCCGCATGCATGCGGAGTATTCATAAATTCACAGATACGTACTGGTGGAAATGTACGGGGTAGCTAGTATACATCGTACAATATGAATTAACATACAATTTCGTCTAGAAAAGTAAACCAATCGCTTTATAGTCATTCATTCATTCATCCCATCCATATCCATCCACCCACAATTCACAAGCAAGATATAAAGGAGACCGGCCTATGGATGTATGTATGGATGTACCGGATAGGTAATTGTCAACGGTCAAGAGTCTTCCACCGAGTATAAAGTACCTACGAGTATCTACCGTGAGTAAGTACCATTGATTTAGTAAGGTACAAAGCGGATGTGCCTACGACCTCCCTAATACCTATTTTGCTAGTTTAGAAACTACTACAAAATTAGCTTGAGGAAAATAAATCTATCAGCCAGTAACTTTTTACTATTCTACCTATATTCGAAAATTCTTTGTAGCTTCCTTTTCTTTCCTTCGCACTTACCTACGCAATAAGCTTGATTTGTTGGCTTGCTTGCTCAGACGACATATTCGGGAGCTGGAAATTCCAATTAGACACATTTGAGCTCAATTTGCCCAAATTCCCCACTCAGAACTTCATTTACAATTGTTTCTCAGCAATGAAAACGCGCGAATGGAATTTACTTTCTTGCTAGATTCAAAAGTATCTTTGTTGGAGGAAGTCTGAGGGTTTTGTTTATTTATATCCCGGCGACGAAACTATGCGAATGGCGGTTTGCGACTGACACTTAAGTTGCCATGGCATTGTTAAATCCCACCTTCATCTTTGGGGTGATAGTCCTCCTATACCTAGCCTCCTTTATACTTTTCGCCATAATACGAATTATAACGGGAATATCTATTCAGCGCATCGGTTACTTCTCCCTGAGGAGACTCGCATTCACCCCGAAAGATGGTATCAAACTTGAGATTCGAGGTCTGGGAATCAATATCCATCGGCCTACCTTCGCACAACCGACATGGCTTAGTATTGTTTTGACGGAGCTGGCAGTTACTCTGGACTTGAAGGTTTTAGATGGGGACAAATCGGCACGTACTCCTGAGGAGAATGGAGGGGCGGAAGAAGAAAAGAAGGATGGCTCGAGTCGCGAGGTTGAGTCGGAGATCAAACCACTATCTCGGCGTGCCACCTCCTTCGAGCCACAGCGCAGCAAAATGTGGGAGCAACTTACGAGCATCAAGAATCGAATCAAACATTTACACCGAAATATAAATTGGATCCGCATGGTGGATGTCGTGGCCTCGAATTCGTCGGTCACCATAGTTGATGTTGGCAACATACAGTTGGGAAGTTTTACATTGGCAGTGGACACCAGGAGGAAAACGGTTGATCGTGGAAGGATGTTTACACATGTGAAGAAGGCAAACGGCAATCAGCGTCCAGCAGAATGGATGCTGACCATCCGCAGTGTCCTGTTTACACCAGAAGGAGGGGAATCTTTGGAGGTACTGGATCACCTTACATTGAACATACACGGAATACTATACAAGGAGCTCGATGGTCTGCGAGAAGCAGCAATCGCTCTGAAACTAGGCCGAGTCCATATACCATATGATGATATAAGTACGTGTATAGACAAGTATAAGGGTTGTCGCAAACCGCGCAAATCCAAGGACGGAAAAACTGCACCCAAGGAGATATCTGTGGCAAGCGTTGTCGGGGAACTCGAAAGGCCTGGCAGCGAGGAGGAAAATCTTGTCCAGACAGTATCGGATTCTAAAGAGTTTGCGAGCTCCATCCTTCGGGGTATAAAGGAAGTACAATTTGCAGTGAGCTACATTGGATTTAGTAAGAAAATCACTTCAATACAACCCTCAGGTTCACCAATGTATTTCAATGCTTCTATGAAGGAGGTCGGAGTGGATCTTCATCGTTTGGATCAAAAGTCTCCCGCCCACCGAATGTATTTTTCCTCCAAAGATATTGCTCATCAGGCTCTTATTGCTGCCCTTTCTATCTCCATCGGAGTTGACGATGGCCGGGGAAAATCCGACAGACTAGTCTATGTTCCAATGGCAACTACCACAATTCGAACTACGTCCCTATCAAAGACCGTTCAATTTGCTACGGATAACAGTGCGGATGAGCGAAACGCAAATATTTTGTTCGCTAATGCCGTCGTTACATCCCCCTCTATTGATCTTGATCCGAGACATCTCCCCCTTGTTTTAGCCATGACAAAATCAAAGCCGAAATCCAAGAAAAATAACACACCAGAAAGTCATACACTAATTTCTCGATTGTTACCTAAAGCCAATGTCAAATTATCGATGCATGAGCCTGTTCTTCGGATTGCTTTACCTCCCGTGGAAGAAACCGCAGACGAAGATGATTTCGATCTTATCATATCTTCTATATCCTCCATATCTCTGGATATAGAGTCTTCGCATTCCGCGGTGGGAGAATTGCATTATAGTCTTGGATCTACGTTAAGACTACAATCCCAGGATCTCTATTACCAGACTTGCTCTGGATCTCGATTTGACTTGCTTCAAATTGAAACACTTGATCTGAAAGTTTCGGTCAGTGCCAATCCAGAAGTTTATGTTGTCGCTACGGGTAATGTTCAAACATTTTCAGTACATATGGTTCGGCCCGAGATTAGTGACGGTGTTCGCCAAATTGTTCGTCAACTCAGGCTCAACGTTGAACCAGATAAGAAACCTCATTCTAAAACTTCTCGAGACCCAAATTTCATCCGGGCGCTACCTCCCTGGTTGTTGCATTTTCAACTACAGGGCTCTGATTTCAGCGCTGAAGTCGCTGGAATTGATGCATCAATAGCAGATGACACACGTGGTGTTGCAATACAATTAGAATCTTGGACGGCCGAATACAGAGCTCAGAAAGTTGAGTCGAATGAACGAAGAATTCGTCGTCGTGCAGGAAGTCGTTCTCTTACTCCGGATCCTGAAATATTCCTTACCATGCCTCCCTCACCTAGAAAAAGGCGAGACCAGCACCCAACTGATGGTAGGCGATTAGCAGTCCACGTTCGTGGCTTCGAAGCATTTGTTGTCGAGTCAACAGAAAAATGGGAAGTAGAGCCATTTGTTGCAATTCCTAAGTTTGAGGTTGCTCTTTCGACCTCGAGCGACAATCAAGGACCGATATTCCATCTCAACTCGCACGTGAAAAGCATTTTGGTGCAATATTCGTTATATCGACACTATGCTTGCGGTGTGGCTTTAACAGTGCTCATGAAGGCCTTTGTTCGCACAAGTGCTGATGTTGCAGAAGCCGAGAAGGCAGCAAGTGCATCAGCGTCAACATGGAAATCCGATCCTTCCACACTTCTATCGCCTGTGACTTCCCCTGGTGGATTCTCGTGGCCTGGACAGGATGACCATGAATTTGCTTTCGGGGTCAAGGAGTTGGTCACCGTAGACTTTAGATCTACCTTGATCCAAATCAAGGCTCATCTGCCATCGGACCCTAAACTAATGATCCAAATATATGGCGCCGATGCTGGTCGCCACAGGTGGTCAGCACCTTTCTTTCATGCGAAACTAATTCGCTTGTATGCCGAAGCTCCTCAAATGAAGAAGGTTTGGGCTAGAATTGCCAGCATAAAGTCGGCCAGAATTGACCTTCGCGAAAAACGCCACATGCGCAGTTCCGGCGAAATGCATGAAGAGAAGACAATAGATATCACAACCAATGCCATAAGGCTGGCAGTACCGCATCAGCTAATTCTGCACACAGTTGTTGACAATGTTGTCAACACACTCAAAGCTGTGGAACAACTTCATCATCGGATAAAAACGGGTACTAACGAATACATCCTCGATAAGAATCCAGAAGGCCCGAAGCACATCCCAAGACTGTCAATACGTAGTAAAGCATTACTCTTTGAGGTAGAAGACGGAGCCTTTGAGTGGAAACTGGGTGCCATATACAGAGCTGGTCTGGTTGAGCAACAGCAACGCTTGGCACGAGAAGCAGCATTCGATGTAAAAGCAAAGAAGATTGAAGAGGAAGAAATGCGTAGAGATACACATCGTTATCGAAACAGATCAGCACATCCTCGTGGTCGCAGCAACAACAAGGAAGATTCTTCAAGACGACACAAGAGCGCGGGCGATGACTTGCAGGGAGAGCGCTCACCTAGAGCTCAACGAGGCCGGAAGCTCCGTTACGATCCTGAAGGAACATGCGGTATAAGTGGAACCGCAAAAATATCAATCTCTGAAGCACATGATAGGCTCCGACGCCATAATGCCCAAAGCTGGAAACGAAGAATCGACAGAGTTTATGGCATTGCAAAAGATGGCATGAAAACTCTACGTGGTGTCTTTTGGGGACCCGACGAACTACCAGACGATATGGAGGAAACTGAAAATATATTGGAAGTTCCACAGCGGCCAGCATTAATGAGCACATTAATTAGTGACCTGCATATAACGGTCGATAAACCATCTTTCCCTATGAGCCAACTTCCTGATTTTCTTCATAAAATGGGAAAAGGTATGCCGCGAGATATGCAGTACTCACTCCTTGTGCCGATGAATGTTCAAATCGATATGGGAGAAGCACGAGTGACGCTGCGTGATTACCCATTACCTTTTTTGCACGTACCAGCAATTAGGGCTGGCCAGTCACCAAGAATGCCAGCTTGGTCCCTTAAGACGGACTTTGTTATAGCTGAAGAGTTCCGAGGACCGGAGTCTGTTCGTCACGTAAAAGTCGATATTATTCCCCCGGTTAATCATGAGCCAGGAACGCCCAAACCAAGAAGATTTGCCATAGATGTACGCAGGACAGTTTCACCTGTCAAATCCTATTCGGACATACAAGTGAACATTAATACTGAGTTGCCTACTCGTATAACCTGGGGTGCTTCTTATCAACCCGCCATTCAGGATATGATGATGGTCATTGAAACATTTACAAAACCACAAGTCGATCCTTCTGAAAGAACTGGATTTTGGGATAAGCTCCGTCTCAGTTTCCATTCCAGAATTGACGTTTCATGGAAGGGGGATGGAGATGTTCATCTCACATTGAAAGGAACTCGAGATCCTTACATCGTCACTGGAGATGGTGCTGGATTTCTCATGTGTTGGCGCAACGATGTGCGATTGAGTGTATGTCGAGACGATGATCCACGTAAATTCATCACCGTGGATAGTGGCGAGTATATTCTCGCCATACCAGACTTCAGCCATCAGGCTCGCGCCACTGCCTCAGAACACGCCGATAATGATAGCATGTTGAGCTCCGACAGCTTCAGACATGGTGCGACTTTCAAAAAAGTAGTCATGAAATTATCTGGCAATGTTCAATGGCTAGTCGGTCTTATGTTTGAGAGAGATCTCGATGATGGGACACGATCCTTCGACTTTGAGCCGCATTATAATGTAGTGACAAAGGAAGTTCAATACTGTAAAGGTCCACCAGGTCAGGAATATGATGCATTCCGTGGTTTCCGTAGTCACCATATTCATATGTCGATTGCAATCAAAGCACCGGTTGACCGCGAGTGGTCTGTATCGAATGTGGAGCCTTCAAGAAGCTACAACACTGTACATCTTACTCCTCGATTTTTTACCCATTTTTTCTCTTGGTGGTCAATGTTTGGTGGCACAATGTCATTACCAATTCGACAAGGTTCACTGTGGCCAGGAATCGAGAAGTCAAGCAAGAAATTTGGTAGACATCTTGCCACAATCAAGTACAATCTGTTACTAGCACCTCTATTTCTTAGTCACGTATACAAACATAAAGATGCAGAGGACTATTCTGAAGACGTAGTATCTGCTACTGGCCTCAAAATGAGATTAGATAGCTTTATGCTCGACATGCATCAACGAAGAGAAGAGTTCATGACACAGGACAAAGGCCGAAACACTCAAACCACAACAAGCGCCATGAAATTACATCGAGCACAACTAGATTTGCTGTCGGCGGACATTCGTGCAATCTCTGCTAGTATTGCAGGAACGACACCGGAAGATCTTCAAAAGGCGTCTGCCCCTACTTTGGTATCTCAACTGGAACGAGGTCAAACAGATCTATCACATTTTGATATTCCAGACAATGATTTTACCTGGATTGATATGGATGATTTCGTTGAACTAGACTGGATACTTCCAGCCGAATCAAATCCAGAAACAAAGATTTTGCCTTTAGCATATGCTCCACGTTTCACATATTTCAGGCAAACTGATCACGGTGACAATATCGCTGGTGACCCAGAGCGAACAAGTCATTTCGGTAACGAACCAACGCATTTCTGTATCCTGAGCAAAGATGACGATCCACGACGAGTTCAATGTCAGCTTATCAATGACCGATTGATTCAACTTGAGAAGCAAATTGAAGATCACCAAGAAGCCCTCGAGTCAGCTGAGTGGGCATATTCGCAAGACCCGCAAAATCCGACTCTCAAAGCTAAATATGATCAGTTGAGCATTCATGGCCCATTTTTGCGCAATAAAAAAATCTTCTTGGAATCGATGAAACATGGTATGCTAGAGCGTGTAAATACTAATGATCCACGAATCATTCCTGATGGCGGCGAAGATGCTGGTCATGAAGGTGAAAGTCCACCAAATGACTATGGTATCGAGTCAGAAGCGATCGATGATAATTCTCCTGCTGGTGATTTCGTCAGTGATTTTAACAACCGTTTCGTCATCCACAACATGCAATTGAAGTGGAACAATTTATTGCGAAACATCATTCTTCGTTATATTCACCAAGTCAGCCAAAGACGAGGCTTTGTGTATTATCTCTCTCGAAGAGCAGTAAAGTTCATACTTGACATTGTTGAAGAACAAAACAAAGCCAAGAACCCCAGGCCGACTGAAGCACAAACAAGAGAGCCTTCTATGAAATCTGCGTCCAGGGCTCAGACGCCAGATGATGTCGCAAATGTGGCAGCGACACAGCAAGTTGAGGATCGTATCAAAGAGATTTTGGCTGACGGAAAGAAATTTGTTAATGCGGACGATCCTCAAGGCCATGAATCTATGCACAGAGTGTCAACTGATCAACTAGTTTCTAACATTGCTTCCGAATTTACACCACAAAACAGCTATCATGTCCGACTCATCGCACCACAGATACAACTTCAAAGTGAGAAGAATCCGAAGTCTGTCGTAATGGTAACGGCTAAAGGAATGGAGCTAAAAGTTGTCGAGGTCATGGATAATAATCGCATATTTGATGATGTTAGTGGTCTTGTACAACGTCGCTTCTCGGTCGAAATGGATAGTACGCAATTTTTTGTTACACATCAAAAATGGTTCTCATCTCAGCTTTTGGCGTTGTATTCCAATAGCCGCTACGGT
Source organism: Botrytis medusae (assembly GCA_019395255.1). Taxonomy (NCBI): domain Eukaryota; kingdom Fungi; phylum Ascomycota; class Leotiomycetes; order Helotiales; family Sclerotiniaceae; genus Botrytis; species Botrytis medusae. The sequence continues at coordinate 1,474,851 of JAHXJL010000020.1, forward strand.
ACCACCGCTGGGTCCGCTTGGCCTCCTTGGGTGCCGATGGAAGTTATGTTCGACTTCCAAGTTGATCCATTTGGATTCAAACGTGTTGTGCAAAAGACCTCTGCAAGTCTACGCTATGAAAAATACAATACGTTGCGTCTCAAATACAATGATGAGATCAGTAACGAAAACGGCCATGCTTCCGGTCCCAATGGAATGGAGAGTCGCATAGATAATCTGTGGGTAGAATTCCCAAAGATTCAAGCTCTATGCAACTCATCGCAATATTATGCCATGTACATTATTGTGTTGGATCTACTTATGTATAGCGAGCCACTTGAAAAGACGAGAAATGAACGCCTCGAGAAGATTATGCTCGCGTCTGATTTCAGCGACTTGCGTGGGGCTCCCGAGATGGTTATTCGCCTCCAAGAACGGATTAGACAACTCGATGAGATCAAGACGCAATTCCAAATTCATTCAAAGTCGCTTGATGACAAGGGTTGGGAAGATAGAATTATGTTGGATCGAGATCTTGCCGCTTGTGAAGATGAACTGTTCTTTATGATGAAGGCCATCACAACTTCTCAGCGGAAATATGATGGTACGCAAACTAGTGGTCTCCTAAGATGGAACATCTCCTCGGACCAAATCGTCTGGCATCTCATTCGTGATAATAACGAACCTTTGATGGAATTCCAAATTCAGCGTGCCGAATATGACCGTACTGATAACTCTGATGGTTCTCACATAAATCTCATGCAGATCGGGAACATCGTAGGGCTCAATCTGATGCCGGATGCCATATATCCAGAGATGTTTGCTCCATACTCCGATGCTGCTGAACGTGGAGCATTTAATGAGGGAGGAAATCAACAAATGCTGAGAGTTTACTGGTATATGTTGGAAGCTATTGCTGGTATACCGGTGATGGACCATTTTGAAGTTAACCTTTTCCCAATGAAGATCCAACTTGAGCGCGAGGTTGGTAAAAGACTCTTCGAGTACATGTTTCCCGGGCATAATGACGACAAGTCAACCTCGAATGCCACCAAAAACAAATCTCCGTTTATGGTGAAACATATGATGCCTATGGATGACGATGAAGATGAGAATGACACCACGGGTAGTAGTTCTATCAACCTACAAGTTACTGATGTGGATAATACCGATTCTACATCGAGCACTCGACCAGGATCGCTGGAACTTCGATTACATCCAACAATGACCTCTGAATATAGACCAACAACGTCTGCATCTACGAAAAGTAGAGCGAGCAGTATGCTTTCAGGTCACAGCGGTGACGGTCATCATTTCAGACTCTTCCAATCCAACAAGAATTCTACCGCGTCGAGGAGAGGATCATCGACAAGAACGACAATTTCAAAGAAGCCTTCGCTTGAAAGCTTACAATCCGGTCAATCATTGAAACCGTCCATAACACGAGCAGGAACTTCTTCAGCAATGAACGATCCAGCGTCAACGAATGGGGATGCTAAAGGCAAACGATTTGGTGTTCGTGGCAGCAAGACAAATAAAGAGAAGCCATCGGACGACCTGACCAAAATGATGAGTCGTGCATCTGAGTACATGACCCTCGCTTATGTCAAAATTCCTAGTGTGGTTCTTTGTCTCAGTTACAAGGGTAAAGGAGACCGGAATATCGAGGATGTGCATGATTTTGTCTTCCGATTGCCCGCGATCGAATACCGAAATAAAACCTGGTCAAACCTTGACCTTGCCCTCGCTCTCAAAAAGGATGTCATCCGCGCATTGATATCACACACTGGAGCCATCATAGGTAATAAATTTACTAGACATCGTCCTACCGTAGCACAACAAAGTCGTTTAAGAGAATTGGCCACGAGCAGTGTTGTTCTCAGTCAGCCTCCATCCAGCAACGATGACTCTTACGACAATAGCGATGCAAGCAGTAATTTTGCCATCAGCCCAACAGAAACCCGTCATTCCGATCGATCACTAAGCCGACAAACTGACCGATCGAAAAGTCGCGAGAGAAGAAAATCATTTGCATCTAGTCGGAATGGCACAGAAGCTCCTGCAAGTGGATCCAGTAGTGTTTACTCTGGCATCTCACAAGCTTCAAGACCCCCTTATCAAGCATCATTCACGATGACCCCGGCAAGTAGGGAAAATGATGGGGATGCAAGCTCGTTAAGACCTTTTAGTAGAAGTGGTGGGACTGAGGGGCATGCAATGGAGAGGCCTCATTCTTCGGCTGGCGCATTTATGGTAAATACACTGCAGAGGTTGAAGAAAAATCCACTTAATCATCGAGATGCAGTGGGGAGTAGCCCAAGTTTGATTGACCATGGGCGGGGAAATGAGGAATCAGATGCGGATGCGGACGCTAGTGGAGGGGAGATAGCGCATATTGAGGGGAGAAAGAAGGCCAAGTCATTGCTAGGGAGGTTGTAATTTGAGAGCTTGGATGGGAAGGAAATGGAATGGGAGGAAAAGCCAAAGTAGAGGAATATTCAATTCCCTGATTCTTGTTGTCTTTTTGTACATCTCACTTATGTGTCGTACTTTGGTTTCATCTAGCGTGCATTGCAAAGGTGTTTAGATGTTGGAGAAAGGGCGGAGGGTGTTTGACAGGACTTTATGTCGGATTCTTTCTAAGATGGGCTCGCTCTAGGGAGCGATTATTTTGATAGTACATAGATGGGAAACTTAAAGGGGAAAATAATTGTGTGTGATGGGGGAGTGGGAGGGTAGAGTGGGATTTGTATCATAGTATAGAGGGAGGGGTGGCCTCTAGGTAGATAGAAGATAGATAGGGGGAATGAATGAATGAAGAGAATTACAGGATTGTTTGATATTTCTTACATATAGATGATTGTAGATTGATGCTGTGATTGTATAATCGAGGACTACGATCTCCTCGCCTCCTATTTCAACATGTATAACTTTTAATTGTCGGGCAAGAAATTCGCTGGTAAGAAGTATTGCATTTTTTTGCTTTCCTAGCCTTTTCGTTGTAGATGAAGATGTACTTATTAGATGTTCTAAGAATTATGAGTTTATAGTAGCTGGTAGTTTGAATGCTCTAGGGTTTGGAATGGGTACTATCGGTGCCGAAGCTCGAAGATAATAATGCCGAAATCTTCAGATGCGCAACAATATAATGAATAGACCTTGAATGAATGCATTGAAGAAACTAAGATAACGGTTTTGATCTGCGATTCAGAATATTTGGACACTAAAATAAAGGTGGTTTAGCTTGATTTTTGGCTGACACCCCTCACTTACAGTGTAGGCATTATTATTAGCTTGTGGAGATCTTATCATAGGAGGGGTCGCTACCGAGCTTAGGTCGTTTTGTTTGTAAACAGTCCTCAGATATCAGGAAGACTGCAACTACCTACCTACTTAATAGGCATCTACATGCCTCAGGATTATTTAAATTCCATCATCGGATAGTATATCCTCATATTATATTCTCAAAGTACAGTATCCCCTCATGTTCATGGACGATATCAGCTAGAATCCATAACCCACCCGTCTGCATTAATACAAGACGTACTCCACAAATGGACACCCTTCAAGTCTTTCAATTAGTCAATCCGAACCAGGTAAAATATCGCTATGGCACGATCAATCAATCAATTGCATCGCATAGTTACAGTTATTATCTCCTTTTGCTATTTTCTTACTTTATCGCAGTTTTTCCAGTCCTTCTTTCGTCGCTTGCTTGCTTGCATTTCATTTGTTCTCTATCTTGATTCATGCAATTCACTCATTCGTAGCTATTCCTGCAATTCAATGAAGTTCGTTTGCTCTCCAACCATTTCTCCTCAGCCTTCCCGACGTCGCAATTGTGCCCCATTCGTCCCGTTTGTTTCGCGCCCAGCAAGCTTAGCTACTACTCTGCGACTTCTTCTGGCTACCGACGTATAGGCATCCATACATCTTTTTTATTCTCGAAAAGCAATTCGTTCAAACGTACAGAAACCCCGCCTTCAAAAACGCAGCTGTCCGTCTGCACAAAACGGCGCGAAGCCCAATCGAGGCGTACGCTATTTTGAATTGGAAACTGCAAATGCGCAAAGCGAAAGTTATTGAATATATGGGGAAGGGTCGGAAAGAATTTGCGCGTGGTACATACTTGTGAGGAGAATACTCGCACAATGTCTGCGGTACCGAGGACACCAAGTTTGGCAGACAGATGCGAGGGGAGCAGCAGCACAGAACAAATTAATCTTATTCTTGAGGGTCGCAATTCTAAATGGGATCTGAGGCTTCCGGTGAACACAATCGAGTCGCCCAAGCAGCGACAATCAAAATGCAACTCGGAAGAGGAGAAGCGTGTCAATAAGATTGTGTCCCGGATCAATTTTCTCTATTTTCAATACGACGGGCGGCTCTTCGATGCTCTTGAAACATTCGATAGGCAAGCTCACACACTATATGGTGGATGGGTCTCAAAAGTTAAAGCTGATCGAGGCGTTTTACCTGACAGGACTCGCCATAGGCCACGCCCAATAACATCTGACGAACGAACGAAACTACAAGAAGAACTCCTGAAAGTTCTAGACCTCAAATACGAAGTCACAGCAAGTCGTTCGCGTCAGGGTGGCTCGTCGAGAGCTTACACGCCTATCCGCTCAAGCGAGGAAACATCAAAGCCTGACGACAGTCCTCTTCCTTTTCCGCTCAGCTCCGCTAGGAAAATGGACGGTAAACATCCCCTCGAACCATTTGCTAGCATCAATCCCAGCATTAAGAAGGCAAAAGTACCGGAAGTCAAGTCGTCTGGCTACGAAGATCTTTCTAAGCTTCCAATGTCGCGATGGAATGTATCAAAGCCCCAATTCACAGAGACGCATCAACAAAGAATGGTGCCGCCAAAAGGCGATGGAAACTCGAATGGAGATACAAGTTTTACGACAGATGCTTCCACCATATTCTCACAGGCGTATAGTAGCACACTCGTTAACACCCAAGCTACCGAGCCAGAGCCGGAGCCGATGATGAAGTTCCGGACAGAACCTCACTCATTAGATGATCAAGGGTCGAACACGCAAGGTTCTGACTTCGGAAGTAGTTTTGATGCTACAGAAGCCGAGAGGGTGTGCCAGGTGATGGAAAGTTTCGGTGCCAATATGTCGTCGCAAGCTGGACCTCAGTATGATGTGGCTGATGACATGATTGATGACACAGAGGAGGAAATAGCAAATGAGATATTCAACCAGACCATGGATTTTCCGATCCAAAAAGAAACGGAAAAGTGCTTGAAGGACATATTACGTAAGTTTACCTACTCTATTTACAACAATACAATCCAGGCCCAAGATTACTGATGTTTCACTATAGCGATATTACCACATTGCCTGAAAAGGGCCCCCTTTTTTGTCAGTTATGAAATTACTCGCGTTTTTCTATTCGTCGAGGTTTCCATGGCCGAGTTCACATTGCCATACACTAAGGAGTGGGGACAATATGATAAACTCTGGAGTATGTTGAAAGCCCTTCCTATTCTCCAGAATAAAAAGCTCCCGGAAAGATGTGGAGCGAATGTTTGGGAGGTTGCTATGAAAGGATACATTCGAGGTTTTAACGGAGTGATCTTTACTGCTGCTTTGCTTGAAAACAAAAAGGAGTCGGGACCCCGGCTCTCCTTTCAGCTGAAACCTATGAGATTGGATTTGACTCACCGTCTCGAACGAAGATTCGGTAGTGATAGGTTTTTGGAAATTGCGATACCCGACTTGGAGAGTAGAAGAAACGGTTCCGCGCTGTCAAAATCAGATCCTAATGCGTGGAACGCCTTGAAGTCTTGGCTGGTGAATGGGGATCATCAACTTCTAGGCAGAACTTACAAAGCGTATTTTGTCAAGTGCGGCGAAAGGAAGAAGAAGAGCACTTTGAAGTCAGACGCTAAGGAGGATGGTTCTGCCATACCCTATCGTGCCTTTCTCTTTGCGACTGATGGCCATGGTTTCATCAAGGGAAGCAGAATGAGGAATCCCGCGCCCAATTTCCCTGTTCGTATGACAGTCGAGGAACTTTTGAACTGTATAAGACCAACCTCAGAGAATGACTATCAACCATACATGAAGCTGTTTGCGAGGACTGCTTTAGTTGTTTCTAGGAATCGGGCAACTGTTACTATTGAAGAGACTCAGATTCGACGCAAAGAGGATATTAGGAACCTGGATGTAAATGATCCCAGTAAGAATTACGTTATGACAGATGGCGCTGGCAGAATGTCATTAGCTTTGGCTAGGAAGATAGTACTCAAACTCGAGTTGGCGTACATACCGTCAGCATTTCAGGGAAGATTTGGTGAAGCAAAAGGCCTTTGGATTGTTGATCGTACCCAGGATATCGAAAACGATTGGATTGAGCTATACGGTGAACAATGCAAATGGAAACGTGGGAAAAATGGCAGTCATGAATACGATCATCCTTCCCATCGCACTTTTGAAGTTGTGGGACATTCTGCTCCATTGAAGACGGCGGATCTAAACACTCAGCTTCTTCCAATTCTCATGCATCAAGCTACAAATCCAGAAACGATGGAAAATGCAATCGTAGTTGCATTGAAAGAAGGACTAAAACAATCTTTGGAAGAACTGAGAAGTGCTCTGAATTCTCCCCAAGAACTTCGCTGTTGGAATCGACTCACAAATTCTTCTCTCCAAGACAGGGTCAAGAATGGTACTCTTCAATGGCTTGGAGGTTTACCCGCAAAGAATGAAGATAAGCTTAGTGTGCTTCTTGATGCTGGTTTTGATCCCCGAAGACTGCAGTATGTCATGGATTTGGTTAAGAAATCTTTCGATATGAAATGCGCGGAATTGAAAGAACGCCTCAATGTCACTGTTGCTAAATCTACCAAAGTATACATGGTTCCGGACTTTTGGGGTGTCTTGGAGCCTAATGAGGTTCATTTGGATTTCTCGAGCTTTGTGGATAATGAAACTGGATTATCTGATACTCAGCTGGAAAATGTGGATTTACTCGTTGCTAGAAACCCTGCTCATTATCCTAGCGATATTCAACGAGTCACAGCAGTTAACAAGCACGAATTAAGGCATCTTAAAGATGTTATCGTCTTCTCTACTAAAGGATATCCAGCTCTAGCCGATAAATTATCAGGTGGTGATTATGATGGAGATATCGCATGGGTTTGTTGGGATCGTGCTATTGTTGAAAGTTTTGCTAATGCGGATGTTCCCAAAGTTCCGGATCTTGTCGAAGAGGGTTTCATTGAGCAAGACAAAACTACTTACGCACAGTTGATCAAGGGCTCTTCTGATCCTACGAACAAATTTCTGAATGCTAGCTTTGATTTTAACATGTGTCAAAGTATGCTTGGTAAATGTACAGCCTGGAAGGAAGATATTGAGTACAAGATTGGTGATCTTAATAAGCCAGAAATCACATTCTTGTCAACTTTGCTTAGCAACTTGGTTGATCAGGGGAAGCAAGGTTACATCTTCACAGAGAGGCATTTCCGCAAAGTTCGAGAATATATAATTGAAAGCTCGGGTGCACCTCCCAAGCCAGCATACAAGTTCAAAAATCCAAGCGAGAGACAGAAGCTGAAAGGTCATATCCTTGATAAATTGACGGATGTGGTTGAGGTACAAACTAGCAAATTTCTTGATGAGCTTCGCACAAGCATCAGTCCTCCTCCACCTCAATATGATTCCACCTTGGCTCAATTCTACAAAGATCAAAGAATTAAGGCAAAAGCAAGGACAGATGCAAATGTCACATCGGACGAAATCGAAATGGCAGCTCAGTGGAACCTTCTTCTCGATCAATTGGATGAGGATATTGCCAGAGTCAAAAACAAATGGAATGGTTCTTTCAGAAGAACTCCATCTAAAAGATTTACCTCTGACGACGATGAGTCCCGACCCGATTTTGCACCAATTCGAGATTCATGCTTTGAAGATTTCTGCGCCATCAAGCCTCTTTCAAACAGCAAATTGATTCCAGCATGGCCAGATCAAGACACCGAATCGGAATCGGGAACGTGGGCACTTTTGAAAGCAAGTGCTCTCTATGCTACATACGAATCCAAGAAAAATTATAGCGATAAGATATCGACATTTCCGTGGTGGATGGCGGGGTTACAGCTTGCGCTGATTAAGTCGAAGCAGAATGGATCGGTTCCCATGGCGGGATCTATGTATACGATATTGAAAGCGAATACGGGGTTTGTGAAGCAGTTGAGGAGTTATGAGGGTGTGGGAATGGGAATGGGAATGGGTATAGGGTCGGATGTTGAGATGGGGAATTTGGATGAGGAAATTGAGAGTGAGTTTGAGAGTGAGCTTGAGTTTGAGTTTGATGTTGATGATGATTTTTTTCATGAGTTTTGAGAGGAAGAGAAGGGAGTCAACCAGGCAACTGTCTTATGGCTTTATATCTTTAGGGATGTATGGTTGAATCAGAAATAGAGTGAGGTGGGGGGGATGGAAGGGATGAGAGGAGTCTAAGGTCTAAGTGATGAATTTTTGGAATACTGATACTGGATAAATTGAAGAGTTTGAAGCAGGATCTATCCTGGATATGTATCTAATGATGAAAGAAAGGATTGAATATGGCGTTTTTGGAGGGGTTTCGCTCTCTCTTCTAGGACAGACATTGAGAATAGGACTTGTTGGGTAGTTGGTTGATTGGTTAGTTTTGTTGGAAGATACCCGTTGCTTTTTTCTGGATTTTTTGGGGGGAGCGGGGGCATGCGTTTGTTTGTTGGTATTTGAGAATATACTTGTTGATTTATGATACATGATTTCTGAGACTGGAATTGGAAGTGAAACTGCATGTTAATAACGAGTTGATAAATTGAGGGGTTTGAATACTTGATTGTATCTGTGTGTATGTGTATTTGTATGTGTGTACTACGAATCAAAATGGTAATATAAAGATTTGTGTATATATGTGTATATGTATAGTACTTGAGCAGTAGAATGATCAGTAGATCAGATTAGATCTTCAGAATTTAGGAGATAGAAGTAGGAAAAGGAAAAGGAAAAGAAAGGGAAAAGAAAAGAAAAGGGAAATGGAAAGGAGAAAATGTGAAACGGTGAAACAAAAAAGAAAGTTTGAGTGGTTTGGTGTTTGGTGTTTGTCTGTGTTGGGGAGTTGGGGAGGTAGGGAGAGTAGCTTGAGGGTAGGTAGGTATGTATATCTATATTTGGATGGATGGATGGATGGATAGATGTTTTGGATAGATATTTAAAATGGATGAATAAAAAATATATATAGAAGATGGGATGGGGAATTGAAACTTGGGACTTGGTACTTGAGAGATGTTGAAAATATTGGGAGTTGGGGGGAAGGGGGGGAAGGGATGTAGTGAATTGCGAGGTGTGAGGCTTGCCATTCTTGTGTTGCTGTTGCTGTTGCTGTTGCTGTTGCTGTTGCTGTTGCTGTTGCTGTTGCTTTGTTTGTTATATTGTGGTTTATGCTATGCTATGCTATGCTATGCTATGCTATGCTATGCTATGCTATGAGTAGGGGGTTGGTTTGTATAGGATGCGTGGGATGGGATGGGATGGGATGGGATGGGATGAATAGGTTGGGTTATATATATACGATGTAAAATGAAATGATATATATGTATGTGTAAAAGTATACTTACTTACTATACTATACACGTATTAGCGGGTATATATATATTTATATATCATATATCTACATATACATACAAACCTACAAAGGCTTTATTTAGAGTAGAGTAGCTATAGTATTCAAGTGACTGAGTAGGTAAATAGGTAAAGAAAGATGTATTTGTCTTGTATTCTATTCTACTCTGTTTATATTCTTACTCTTACTCTTACTCTGTCACGTGTCTGTCTGTCTGTCTGTCTGTACTCTGTAGAGTACGTACTGTAGAGTATTAATGAGAAGGAAAAGAGATGATATAAAATAAAATAAAATAAAATAAAATCTCCAGAATTATATGACTAGGGGATGTAAATTCCGGAGTAAGGATGTAAGTAAGTACCGGTAGGTAATATATAAATAAAGTACAGTGAGTGTGTATATATATATATATGTTGTTCAGTGCACTCCGTACTCCGTATTCCGTACTTTACATTGTGATTACTTTGTCATTGATTCTTTTGTAATTCCTTCCTTCATTCATACTTTGTGTACTTCGTACCTCCTTCATACTTGCTAACCAACTGAGACACAACGATCCAAAAAAAAAAAAGCATCAAAAAATCACATGAAGAAATATTATTTCTCTTGGTATCTATCCATCTATCCATCTATCTATCTGTCTGGGAGGTCTAGGAAGTCTGGGTTATCTGGGTGTGTCTGAATGTTCTGTCTATCCAAGTAAGAAAGTACAAGTAACGGCAACTCCGGTTGGATCGCATAACACGGAAAGCGGAAGTTCATTCGGAGTTATCGTGGAGATGGATTTGTAGATCTCATCTCATCTCATCTTCATCATGTGCTCCGTATTCTGTACTTTTACTACTTGTAGATGATGGCACGTGGGTGGATAGAAATTTATGAGACTTTTGACTGTTGGTGGGTGTGCATATGTATGTATGTTTTATACCGTTGAGGTATCTGTGAGTCTGTTTAAGGAGTAGCACGAGTAGGGAGGGACATATATTCAGTGCTACGCTACTGCATTGTATTGTACTGTACTGTACTGCCACTGCACTGCCACATATATGGAAATGGAATGAAATGAAATGAAATGGTGATGATGTTGGGTGTGGCGGGGTTTATTATTAATAATTGATTGTTTATCCGAGGTAGGTTGGTTGGGAGGGTGGTGTGTGTAGTTTTTGATTCTGGGTTGATTAATTGATTGATTGATTGATTGATTGATTGATTGATTGATTGATTGATTGATTGATTGATTGATTGATTGATTGATTGATTGATTGATTGATTGATTGATTGATTGATTGATTGATTGATTGATTGATTTGGTGGATGGATTGTAATCATATATCATATCATATCATATCAAATGGATCATTCATTACATTCATTACCTTAGTAATAAGTAAGCACTCCTGTCGCGTGTTCTGAAAATAGAAATCAATACAGAATGCAGAGTAGAAATCATTGAATAAAATCAAATTCAATTCAATTCATGTGGGAATAGCAATGAGGATTGAGGATTGATTGGAATGGTTGGAATTGATGATTGATGATTGATGATTGATTGATATGGAAATGTCTACCTAATAGGTGGGTTGAAGAAAAGGCCAAGTAATGTGCAAGTGGCCGAAATACGAGGTTGAGATGTATGTGTGAAATTTGAGAGGTGGATGGAGATGGAGATGGATTGGGGAGTGATAGACAGGGGATCCGAAGGGGGGGGGGGAGGGAGTTGAGAGAGAGATTGATGAAAAGGGAAAAGGGAGTGGTGGTGATGATAATGATGGTAGTGATAGTGATGGTAGTGATAATGATAGTAATGATAATGATGATTGAGAAAGAAATGAAGATGGAGATGGAAAGACTAAATCCTTTATAATAAAACAGAATACTTCGTATTTGATGTAAAGCATACACACACATACACACACACTCTCTCTCTCTCTCTATCTCTCTCTCCACATTACATCCTTTGCCTCCTTAAAGGATGAATCAAATCCCATCTCAACTGAGACAGTGACAGTGACCTCTTTGAAAAATAATACTTAAATTGGCAATTTGATCAACCTAGATGAGATAAAAAAGGTATCAACCCAATCATCAAGGTATTCATTCATCCTAACATAGCATATTGAAGTAACAATTCAAGAATGAAATATAATATCTGTTGAGAAATCAGATCTATATCTCTATCTATAATCTATATATATATACTCACTCATACATAGAAAAGAATACTCAAAATTTATATATAAATAGGTCATTGCTATTGATGGATATGATATGATATGATATGACATGATATCAAGTATTGAAAACATATCATCGATACAATTCTATATATAGATACACAAGTTACTCCCGGTACTATTGTGTAGAAAACTCCGTATGCTAATAATGAACGTACTTGTCTATACTAGAGATGCTAATGCTAGGTGAGGTAACTAACTAGGAACTAGGAAATATTATACTCCCGAGGTAACTTATGCAAGTCACCAGGGCTGTTTCTGTTAGTGCTCTGTAGTAGTGTTGTGTCGAGAAGGGGAACCCTTTCTAAATTGTTTTTGTCACTTTGGTTTTGCTTGGATGACTTTCTTTTCACGGTTTACAGGTCTTTTTATTCTTTACTTTCATTTCAGTCTTCACTTTCAGTCTTCATTTTCAGTCTTCACTCTTTTAAAGTTTACCTAATACTTAAATTAATACTTAATGTTTAATCTTCACACCTCACTCACTCTTCACTCTTCACTCTTATTAATCTTAACCCTCACTCACCCTTAAAACCTCACCCTTAAAAACTCACCCTTCACTCTCAACCTTAACCCTTAAAGATCCTTAACCACTAATCGGCCTTTCCTTAAACCTTCATCCGCCAGTGCCAGTGCCAGTGCCAGTGCCATGCCATGCCATGCTATGCTATGCCATTCCACACCCATCCACCCACTCACCCACCCACACCACATCATTACACATCATTACCGTACATTATACCCATCTGGGCTATGGTACTTTGATCGACGCTCCAATGAAAGCACTTGATTATGTACAACTCTCCACTTTTCTCTTTTGACTTTTTGTTCTCGACTGCATCATTCGGTCATCTGGATTTCTGCATCTCCCCATCTGTACCCGTTCGTTCAATGTATGTGTGGTGTGCACCGTGTTTGTGTTTGTGTTTGTGTTTGTCTTGTGTGTCTTGCTTTTTTTTTTGGAGGCTTTGGCTTTGGCTTTGGCCTTGAGCCTTGAGCCCTGAGCCTTGAATTGAACCCACCCACATCAGACCCTTCCTTCTTCTTCCCTTCACATTATCTAACCTAAAATCCCCCTCCCTACCTAGTCTGTCAGAGACATGAACAAAAATTTATCCTCTTTCTCTTTTTTCATATTCATTCATCCATCCCCTCGTTCCAAATTTTCTATCCTACGTACTTTCGTTAAGATCAATATTAAATCAATAATCTAAAACATTAAGATTATTCTTTTCCTATTTTGCGAAATATTCAACGGCAAATCACACTTACATTTTACGTTTACGTTTACGTTTATATTCACATTCACATTCACATTCTCATTCACACTCACACCTGCACCCACACTGCTTCCCCAAAATTCAAACTTTCTTCATCTATTTGCGACAATTCCGCATACTTCTGCCGAGTTTACCAATCAATCAGTAACAAGACTGTAAACATACCATCGATCACACAAAACCCTATCACCAAGACTGAATACAGTTTTCTTTCCATTCCTCCATCTACCTCAACAAAATCTTTCGTTTTGAATCACCTGGGAACAACGATCGATTACCTTCTACAATGTATTCCCGGTCATTAAAATTATTGTCAGTATTGGCAATCATCTTTGCCATCGTTCAAGCCGGTTGGATTGATCGTGGTGTCTTTAATCGACGAGCAGATAGTACTGGCGCCTTAGCATCAGGAAGTGGAAGTGGAAGTGGTAGTGCTACCACCAGTGCCGGAGGAAGCGGAGCAGATACAGATACTACTTCCACTCCAGCACCAACGACATCTGCCACTCCAACGACATCAGCAGAAAAAACCACCGAATCTACATCCTCTACCTCAGCACCAGCCACAACTTCAGCAACCACTCCAGCAGAAGAAACCACCTCAACAACACCTACAACCTCAGCATCAACTCCAGTATCTGTTCCTGAAACATCTTCTTCAGCAACTACAGCAGCCCAAACCACTGCGGCTCAAAATACCGAAGATGCTCAAACTACTCAAACAACCACCAGCAAGGCATCTAGCACCAAGAGTAGCAAGGCCTCTTCTACATCTTCAACATCAACCGTTCCCTCTACCACTATCTCTGAAGTTACCATTACCCCATCAGCAACTCAAGTCGTCGTAACCGTCGTTTCAACATCAAGTGGAAGTACTATTACCTCGGAATACACTACTTCTACTACTCCTGCTGCATATACCACGACTACCGCTGTTCCCATTAGTGATTCATCATCATCTTCCAAGGGTATGTCAACCAAGACACGCAATACAGTCATTGGTGTTGTCGTGGGTATTGGTGGTGCCATTCTTCTCGGAGGATTATTCATCGTCGCTTGGAGAATTTGGGGACGCAACAAGAAGGAAGATGAGAATGATGGATTAATGGGAGGTTACGATCCAGTATCTGCAGGTCACGAAATGAAGAATGAAGGTGGTGTTGCTCCAAATCCTTTCCAAACTACTTTGGAAGGTTATCATCAACCTGGAAGAGGAAATGTTTCGGCAAACTTCTAAACGATAATCTCTTGATTTTTAGTTTTTGGGAGGGCATTTTTTTTTTTCAATCATGAAAAATTCTTTCGCTGTACATGTCAGATGGATAAGGGTTTGCATTGCATTGTATGTATGCATGATGGATGGGAGATTGGAGTATATTGGCCAGCGAGTCAGAGATTATTCATCTCTTTTTTTTTACACTTTTTTTTTTTCAATGGGGGTATTAAGGTGGTGTGGCATTGTGGCATTTTAGATGGAATGGGATTCCTCACTGGTAAACACCAACATCATTAGCATTCTTACATTTTTTTTATAGTTACAAAAAGCACCTCTATGCCTTCCATTCCTTTTTTTACGGCCTGATTTATTTACAGCGTTATTATATATTAATGGCATGGTGTCTTTTTCTTGTATGTTTTTTTGGGAGGAATTGAAGTGTTGAATGCATTGAGATACCTTTGATGTATGTATGCGAGCGTGAATTGAGAGGGAGGGAGGAGGGAGAGGGGGAGTAAAAGTGAGAATTAAGGAAATTTAGTTAGATACTGGACAAGTGGTCAGTTGGTTGATTAAGTAGATAGGTTGGTAGGGGACGAAAAGAAAACTTTATATTTATTTATATTGTGATATATTGTTGTGTTGTGTTGTGATATAGTAGAGTAGAGTAGAGTAGAGTAGAGTAGAGTATAATAATAGTGTTTTTAAGGGGGGAGGGAGGGAGAGGAAGAACGAGAGGGGAGAGGAGAAATTAATACAAGACTTTTGGATTAGATATTTGGGAGGATTTATATAGTTTGTGCATATGTGTATATGTGTGAGTGTGTGGGTGTGTATATGTAATGATGATAAGAGAATATGGGAATGAGAAGGAAGGAGAGGAGATAAAAGGGGAGGGAGGAGACGAGAAGAGTTTCATATTTGATACAAGGTGTGCGAGGTGTGATTTGAGTGAGGGGAGAGGAAGGGAGGGGAGGGGAGGGGAGAGGAGAAGAGAAGAGAGGAGAGGTTTGTTAGAAGGAGAGAAATTGGAGATGAAATAAATTGGAGATATGATATGATATGACATGTAGAGAATATATATATATATATGCAGGATATAGCCGTTTGTTATACTCGAGTCTTTATATTTTTTTTAAGATGTATGTTTCTTTCTTTCTTTCTTTCTTTCTTTTTGAGAAAGAATGTTTTGGAGCGTAGCGGAAGAAACTTCTCTCCTGCGTTGGATTTTGTGGAGCTTCTTTTTGTGTGTGTGGTGCACATGTTGGTTATATGTTTATATATATGTGCGTGTGTGTGTGTGTGTGTGTGTGGTGTTTTGATGAGTGTTGACCGAGACAGCAGATGGTAGATGGTAGATGTGAGTTGTGTATCTATCTACTTGGATACTTTTTGGTGGTGTGTGTACAAAGGGAGATTAGATTAGATTAGATTAGATCAGATCAGATCAGATTCAATTGATGGATTGTGTGGTGTGGGTTGGATGCAGATGCAGATGCTAAGTAAGTTAGATGATCAGTTTGAATCAATGGTTTGTGTATTTATTTGTCTAATACGCTGGCGATTTGCTTGTTAGTGTTTTGAGGTTTGATTTGATTGATTGATTGATTGATTGATTGATTGATTGATTGGAAGTTGAGGGGAGCGTTCCGCCGTATACCGTACGAGCAGTATAGATATACATGCAACGGGTACCGTCGCATGAATGTTTTAAAATCAATTAGTTAAAGTGCACTTTTCTGGTTTTAGAGAGAACGGGAGGGAAAAAGCGGGAAGAGGGGGGGAAAGACGGCTGGTTGGTTTGTGGAGGAGGGATGTGGTTGGAAGGGATTACCGATTGCTGATTGGAGGATTGTGAGGATGGCGGTCTCAGGTAAGGGAGGGAAAATGTTTGAGGTTTGAGTTGGAGGTTTGAGTTGGAGGTTAAACCTTTGCTGTGACCTTCCTTGGTGAGGGATTGATGGTGCGGGTAAAGAAGGGGTTTTGTTTGAGAATTTGTGCTGAGCGGTTATTTCTTTTGGTTTTTGAAAAGGGATTGAATAGTTTTGGATAATTCGGGAACTGATTTATTTATTTATTTATTTGTGGATTGAAGTTGGAATTGGGATTCGGATGTCACAACGGCGCAACTGACTTTTATCAACGAACGACCTTTTACGACCTGGGAATTGGAGAGTGAGAGTGAGAGTGAGAGTGAGAGTGAAATTGGCGATTCTAGTGTGCTAATTTTTGTTTTCGACAAAAAAATAAATTATAATTTGAGTTGAAGTAAACAAAAAAAGAAAGTAAAGAAAAGAGGAGGAATTGACTGAGATTTTGAGATTTTGAGATTTTACGACCGATTTTTATACGCGCTCATCGATCCATTTGTTCATTCGATTAGATCAATTCAATAAGATTAATCGAGATACAAATACGAAGAGAAGCCAGATAGTTCTACGGATTTGGGAAGAATCGAATTGAATCGATTGCGCCGGCTCGAAATCGAAATCAAAATCGAAGTTATTCGCTGCATACGCTTTTCTGAGAAAACTATCCTGTTTGCTTTCTTGGAGCTTGATATATATATATCTGAATAAACAGACGCAACACACAACAGAAATATACAAATTCAACACGATGAAATTCAACAATCTAGCTTTGAATTTCAGCTTTTGCTTGGTGGTGTTGTTTGGAGGAGGTGTATATGCGGATGAGATGGGCCATGCGGATGCGAGTTTGGAAGGAGAGTTTGCGAGGGAGTTTAAGGGGGTGTGGGGAAGAGCGTTGAGTAATTTGCAGGTATGTGGTTTTTAGTTTTTGGTTTGTGAGGGAGTCTTAGTTTGGAGGTTTGGGGAGATGGACAAGGAGGGAGAGAAATGGATGAGGGGAGATGAGTATAAGGGAGGGGATAGAAGAGGCGAAAGCAATGGTGCGAAGAGAAGCACAAGATTTAATTAGGGGCAAAAAAATTCATATCTGCGAGTGCTTGATTTGAATTTCTTGAATGGAAAACTCGTGTCTGGAAATATATATATACATTCATGTATGTATAACTACGGATTCTGACTGACTTTTTGGCTTTGGTTTTTTAGATCTTTACGGGTTCTTTGGGTGGTGTATCGGCGGATCCGGTATGTGATTTTTCGTTTTGAGAGGCTCACGTATCTTTCTTTTTCTCGTTTGCTGGTGTGGCTTTTGGGAAGGGGGAGGGAAACAAAGGATGGTGATTGTGATTATCGAAATCTTTTTATAAAAGATTGGGATGGACTTAGGATGGATATTGAGTCATAGGTGAAGTTAAACGAGGGAGTAATGTTTACTGATTTGAATTTGGGACAGATAACTAATTCCGGGGATCATTCGAGACCGTACATGGTTGCGGGAGATACTTTTGTGAGTTGGGATTTCTGATTTCTTTTTAATGGGGGATATATCTTTTCACTTGTTTTGTTGTTGTGATGGTTGTTTATTCTTTCTTTTCTCCTTCTGCTTTCTCGTTTATGTTTCTTCGAACATCTGATTTCCTCTCTTCTGTCCACATCCGTTTTCTCCAAGCAAAAGACAGAAAAAAAGCTAACGTCCCTGCTCCCTCTAGCCAGAATTCACCGACGCCATCTCTCGATCCTGCGCCAATCAAAACAACAAATGTGCAGACGCAGCCAATAATCCTGCAAAAGCAGCAGCGGATTTAAGTGTGGGGGGTTGTCAAACTCAGGAGTGTATGTTTATCCCTTCTAATTCTTCTTCCTCTTCTTCTTCTTCTTCTATACATACATCTTCGCATGTGGTGAAAAGACAAGCGGGTTCTTCTCATGAGGTTTGGGTGGGTAGGTTGTTTGGGGTTTTGAGGGGTGTGGTGTTGTTTTTTCTGGGGAGCTTTGGGTTTGTGAGTTTGTTTTTTGGGGGCTTTTTGGTGGGGATTTGTTAGGGTTATAAGGGGGGAGAATTGTTTGATGTTTGGGTTTGATTTTGTGGATTGAGAGAAGGTGGTAATGGATTGGGTAGGGGAAGTTTGTATAGGATAGATAGATTGAAAGATAGACGAAGGGCTGGTCCCGAATCGTCTATGATAGTGTTTTTATAGAAGAAGCGATATATATATAGGAGACGCAGAAGAAGGGGGGAGGAGAAGAAAGAAAGGGAAGAGAAGATACAAAAGCTGTTTGAACCCAATGGATGATTGTACGGAAAAGAGGATATGGGATATGCAAAGAAAGAAGGAAAGCTAATTTCTTCCACAACCTCAGCTTCGTGTATAGCGGCGGGAGCGACGGCTACACAGACGAACTTTCAGGTGCTAACGAGTTCAAATGCGGAGTTTGATTTTGTTTGTGATTCTTAGGGATGGAGCGGGGTTATTTGGTTTGGTGATGTGGATGGGATGAGGGGTTTGAGGGATGGAAGACAAGAAAGGGGAAAGGAGGGGGACAGCTGGATCGGAGAACTTGGAAGGGAAACAAAGAAAGAATGAGGAAAGAGGGAGAGAGCAGGGATACAGATGATTATTGATGTATGAAGGAGTGAGGAAATGGTATCTGGATATATTCAAACAGACTCGGAGGGAGGAAGAAAACCCTTCCAAAAACGATTTCACAGGAGAAGACGATTTGAAAAATTAACACACTCTACGGAGTGCTCATGACAATTTGTGGAAGCTCGGGAGGAATAGCGTTGGATATCAGAATCCTATTTCGACACATGTGTATACAAACTTTCAAGCACATAGTCAGATAAGATATGGAGTTTGGAGTTGGAACATGTTACTTTCTATCTATTCATCTATCAATCAATCTATCCATCTCAGTCCTCACTTGTGGCAATTAGATCGCCTAGTTCAAACTTCATACCAAATATCCCCATTGTCTCATCAACTCATCAACTCATTAGGAATTTTCCACACGCACTCGAATTGACATTGATATAATGACTTCTCTTTGAAATTCATTTTTTTAATTTTAATTGTGAAATACAATACAAAGATCTTATTCATTGATTCCCTTTATTGCGTTGCATATCTTCGCGGTTGATTACCCCTTTCAATATATCTATCTATCGATATCCTGTGTTTTTTTTTTTTTTGGTTTTGTTTAAGTATTCTACCTATCCATCTATCCGATAGTACGATAGTATGATAGTACGAGGAATAATGGATCTCCCCCTATCAATATAAACCGAAGAGGATGCTTTTAGGTGAGAGTACGTTTTGGGTTTGATGCATCTTTTTTTTTTTTTTTTTTTTTTTTGTAGGATTGAATCTTGGAATTTTGGAATATATATGTTTGGCTGGCTGGATGGATGGATGGGGGAGAGGTGTAAGTTATGTAAGATTTGTTGCATATCGTCGCTTTTTATTTCTAGGGTGATGACTCGTGGATTGAGTGGGATTTGGAAGATGTGGTGGGTGGTGGGGGGGAATGGATGGGCGTGCTGCGCTGTTCGCTATTTGTTGCTGATTGCTGCTATGGTGGGCGAGTCGTGAGTCGTGAGTGTGGGAATCATCTATGTGTACAGAGATAGTAAAGGTTAGGAAATACTAGGTAGCTAGTTTTGTGGATTGATTGAGTATGTAGCTTGCGAGCCTGAGAAAAGCTGGAGGCGAAACTCATTGTTGCATCGTAGCATCATCGGCATCATTTTGATCTCATGGTTTGAGAGGAATTGGCTGGAGTTGATAGTTGATCATTTCTAGGTAGAAGTTTTTTATTGAATTGAAATATAAAATACAATTGCTGTTGAGTTTAGAAATTCTTTATTTATCCGATAAGTTACATTTATCATTGTTAGTAGTTTGTAACTATCTCTAAGGGTCGCGAGGGGCAGTTAAGTATTCTCGTATTGTGCAGAGTAGTCTTCGTTCACCAAGGTAATATGGTTTGGTTGGTTCCTGGATTGAAGTTGAATGCCCTTTGTATGTAGGTACTAAGTTGGCGATGAGTGCTAAATACGAAGTCCCGGAGTTCTAAATGGTCAGGTACATCATAGTCTAGGTAGTAGGTAGGTATGTGCAATGGATAAACTTGGAGATGCATGATTTTATTGACGACATGCTGCATACCTACCTAATGATACCTCGTATAAAATCTAACCAAGATTTTAAGATAGACGAAACATATTGGTGTTCTCACCTAAAAAAAAAATAAAAAATCCTCTCCACTTCACTACGGAATAGAGTATACAAAAACAGATAATCATCCGTCTCCTAGTAAACAACAACTAACCTTCTAAGCTCTTCACGAATCAACAAATCTCGTGTTTCCATTACACGATCAACACATGTAAGTTATCTGCACTTGTTCAAGCCACCTACGAAATATGCACTCCCTTCGTCTCTTCAAAAGGATTCAAAAGCCAGAAATCGGCACATTTTAAGCGAAGGATGTCAAATATCTCCGTACGGCTACTAGCCTCTCACCTCTAGCTTTTCCATTCTTTCTAGCCATCACTATTTTAGTATCCAAACCATGTCGTAGTCTCCGAGCCTCAACCCAACTAAATAATTGCTCGCTTACCTAGTATTTATCGAAGAATTAAGCAAAGCGGGTTCCTGACGGACCTTTAACTGAAAATACCATGCCTAGCGCTCGGATAAGATTTCCCGTGCCGATTGCTACCGCTGCTTTTGCGAATGTGCTTTGGCTATAGTATAGCATGGCTATTTTGAATTTCTGTTTTTACTAGGACCAAAAGTCTCAAAACGGATAAAACGGATAGGATATATGGAGTACAATCGATTTTGCGAAATTAGATAATTAAGCTTCGGATTTAGGTTAGGCACCGGATCATGCAGAGAGTGGGGAAGGGCATCCGGGGCGCTCATTAGTGGTTGATCGTTAAGCTTATTTTGGATTTGCTTTCGAGGTTACAACTCACTTGTCATACGATCGTTTATCTTTCATATAAAGATTAACGGTAAAGAACGTTTGATGTAATTACTAGGTATCTATCATCTTCACCGAGTCTGTAGGTTGGTTTTCTCTGGGAAGGAAGAAATTATTGGATGAGAGAAGATACACACGACGGATAAAGAGTCGAAAATGTCAGATACCACCGTACGCGGACGGGTTTGTGACAGGGCATGTATGCGGATGTGCGGCGCGGCGAGGTACAGGTACAGATGATTGGGGGAAAGGAGGTGGAATATTGAATATTGATGGGTCCTGCCAAAGTTCAGAGACGAGAAGAGGCTCAAATAAATATATCACACGACAGGGCTGCCTAAACTGTGCCGCATTCGAGATGGAGATGCGAATGTTGTGATGGGAGTAGCTAGATGGAAGGGTAAACATTGGGTTGATTGATTGATTGATTGATTGATATATAAGCGAAAGCGAGAGCTTTCTTTCTTTCTGCGCTGTAATTTGAGAAATTTTAAATCTGATACTACTCTCACTTTGACGTGTAAATCGTCCAGCTTCTTGTAGGAGAAAAATCCATAACCAAACCATTACCACTCAATTCTCAAGAGAGTCACTCAAAGATATCAAAATGAAGTTCTCATACACTTCCATCCTCTTCGCTCTCGCAGCTCCTGCACTTGTCTCCGCAGACAAAACCAGTGTCGATATGTATGTCACTCTCCATAGCCCCTCGCAATCCCTCTCCTCTCCCAAATTCCAAATCCCCGAATTAACATCTCCCCAGCGCATCCGTGATTTCCGAATTCTTCACTGCCACCCCCACCATCCCCGGCGGCGCTCTCTCCACCCTTGCCACAGCCCTCGCCTCTGTCGAAAACTCCTGGACTACCCAAGCCGCCTACACATCTTTCATCGAAGCCATTCATTCCGCAGCCCCCTCCGCCGTGGTCAGCTCGATTGCAGACAACGGTTTCTACTACGATGATGTCGTCTCTGCTGATTGGTTCACCAAGAAGGCTCCAAAGGATGTGCAGAAGGCTGTCAGCACTTACTTGAGTAATGTTGACAAGGTTGAGTCGAGTGTTTGGAGTAAGGTGGCAAGTGAGACGAGTAAAGGTGCTGCGGCTGCGGCGACCGGTGGTCCTGCAGTTGGAGTTATGGGAGTTGCCGTTGCGGCTGGATTGGGAGTTGTGGGAATGATGTAATGTGGGGGTGCTTGTGTGATGGTTTGAGATAGAAAGGGGAGAAAGGGAAATATGATGCGATGTGCTTTATGAGATTATGATGCATGGGATGGATGTAATAGGGAGGGAGAGATTCTGTCTGACGTTATGAGAATCAATTGAGATACCCTCTTGGGTTACCTTGACAAACAAACAATGCACTACTATGTTTTGAGATGTGCCCAGTTCATGTTGTGTCTTTGTTGGTTGAAGGCAATGCTTTGCAAAGACAGGACAATGGTGCCGCTTCTAACTCCTGCAATGACGATGATGAAGAGAAATGTAAAAACCACTCACATATTTATTCAATATTAAGAGGCACCATGGAACGATATATATATGTGACAAGTTCATTAAACTTTAAGTTATATCCCAACTACGTGTATATTATGCCCATTCCACTCTCAAATGCACAAGAAAAAAAGAGTGCTTCTCCTCCCAAACCCTCCACCGAATGCCAGTTCGTCGATAGCGAACGTTTAAAAATCAAAAGTCTATATTGCGCGCTCTGTATCGTTTCCATCGTGTTAAATCTTCACTTAGTCATCCCACCAAAGGGGTAATGTCCAAATACAATAATTCTGTGCAAGTCTGCACATTTTATACAAAAAGAATATAAAAACGCCTCATTCGTGCCCACAACATCCTCCCACCATGCATGCATTTACACCATCCCATTTGCGCTGCACCCTTTGCAACAACCTCTACCCAAAAATAAAACGCAAGATAGCTCTAAGGCTTGCTAAGTTGCTCTTTTCTGAAGAATGTGAAAAATCCACCACAAATGACGAGTTGTAAAATCAACCCAATCCAAAACCATGCATTTCCAAGTCCAGCCGCCCCGTCACTAAAATCAGGGAAGACAGGTCCAGGTCCAATGTTATTTGGTGCACATGCTCTGGCTACCATAGTAGCTATTGAACCCAAAACTTGAGCCGCAATGAGAGTGAAAGCAATATGAACACGAGTAAGAGTTTGAAGCAACAGCATACCGAATCCCACACCTTGAAGTGCATCAAGCATACCGAGCCAAAGCCACAATGATCGAGAGAAAAGAGCACTGGCGAGTCCGTTGCCAACCCATGGTACGTATTGTCCTATTGGTGTACAAGACCAGAGCATTTGACACCATCTAGGAGCTCCGAGACCAATGGCGAAAATTGGTAGAACCCAACTATGATCTTTACTCAAGATTGCGAAGAACCAGAGGAAGCCTGCCCATAAAAATCCAAAGAAGAATATGATGAGAAGGATGATGGCCCATGTAGGAGCATGGTTGGAGGAAAATAGATAAAGCCAGTTACGACCATAGAGCGTCGAAAGGAAGAAGTTCTGAATCAGAACCGTGACGAAAAACCACATGACAATCTTACGTCTGAAGAGCGAGGCGTAGAAAGATGGTACTTTTCCAGGCGCTTGTCGATAATATTCTGGCAATCCGAGGAAAGTGACGAGACCAACCACCCACATGAGTATCGCAATAGGAATAACGACTGCAGACATTTTGGGACTAGCAGATGTGAAGGAAGTTCCAAGACCGTCAGCTTGTCGTCTGTTGAGATAAGATCCCCAGAACCAGAGAATGACGACATAAGCTTGTTGCGTTCCTTGAATAATGCAGGCGCGGAAAACCCAGGCTTTGACAGGAGATCCTCCTTCGTCTCCGAAATTCAAAGCGAAGAAGATACTACCCGATGAAGCAGCAACAGCATACAAACCAGTAGCTACATTCTGGACCCAACCCCTTCCATCGGCGCCGTCTACGAAAGGAGCCATACCGAGGAGGAAAAAGGCCAATCCGTAAAAGATGAATGGAATACTGAGGACGTAGATTGATTTGAAGAAGGAGAAGACTTCCCACCACATGATCGAGGTAACAAGATAGATCGTTGCTGTGATGTAAAGTTTCTCTGCACTTTGACCCACAGTACCGGTAAGAAGAGTGATTTGATAAGAGTTAGCTGCGATGATTTGACCGAAGGCAAGTAAGAATGAATAGACAGGCCAATCAAAGAAGCGGTATTGCATGACCAGACGAAGACCAGTAGGTGGTTTATAATCTTTGCCAAGTAAGAATTGATCATTGGCAGTAGATCCGCCAGTGAGTGCCATGTTATCTTGACTAGAGTTTTGCCTTGAGTGGGTAATGGTATCGTTGGTAAAGCTATCCCGACTGGTGGATCGTCCACGGCTATCGTGAGATCTTCGTCCACTTCCAAGGGCAGAGAACGAAGGTGCAACTGAGTTTCTTCCTAATCGTGCATCACGGAATCTGTCGAACCATTTCTTTTCAGATTTGATCAGGTATTCCTCGATACACAATTGTCCTTCACTGTTCTTTCCATCCAGATTATCAAGATTCCTGGCAAATTGTTGATAGTATTCTCCTTGAGTATCAGTGAAGAAAGGATCGACCTTTTGAAGTTTGAAATCTGTCTTGTCTCCGATGACCGAACTCAAACTAAGCATGGAAGCTCTGTTTGCGTTGTCACCACCGGCTCCAAAGATTGATGGAGGAGGAAGCAAAGAATCGTGTGCTCCCGGTGTTCCAGGTGACTCCAAACCAGGAGAACCAGGTATCGAGTGGGTGGAATAAATGTTTGATCCATCCTTGAGACGTGGCAACGACAGTTCGGAATCGTTGATATGCAAACTAGCAGTATTGGCACTTGGACTTCTGCGTGGAGAATCCAAGAATCCTGGTTGTGGTGCGAGGAATGCGCCTCCTGCTGCAGGACTTTCAGCTTGTCCTCTCCATTGCTCTTGTTGTCTCTGGGCTTCTAATTCTTCAGGGGTGAGTACGTATTCTTCGTATATGTCATCACGAACTCGGGCATCTTCATCATCGGTGTCTTCATCCACATCGGTCAGTCCTTCGTCATTTTTGCCTCCAGCACCCGGTGCATTACCGCCATTGAATCGATTTTTCGTTACGCGATGACCCGGGCCAGCTCTGTATCCCAAAGAAAGCTTTCGGCTGAGTCCACCTCCGGCCGGTGGCTGTTCAATACGAGTTGGCGAAGATGGTCTGGTAGAGCCGCCAATGGTACTGGCAACATCAAGTTGTGAGGTACTAGCGAAACTGGTACCGAAACTCGATAGTCTCTTAGCGGAGGAGTAGAAAATATTTCCTCCATCTCTTCCTCTAGATCTTGGTCTACCAGAGTGTTTGGCCTCTTCCTTGTCGTGAATCTTGATCGCTTTACTTTGCAATGTCTCAAGATCGTTGACCCATTGAGCGACTGGGAAACGCTGTTTTGCAGATCGTGCTCTCATGATTTGACGAGTTTCCAATTTGGAGGCCAAGGCTTCCTTGATGGCTTGTTTGAATTGATGAAGCATATGGGTTGTTGTAGTAGATTCGACAGTGAACCACCAACCAGGCATTTGGCCAAGACCACCAACACGAGCACCAATACCCAAAGCTCCTTTTCTACCAAACTCTACAGCGACAAGACCGAAAGGTTCATCTCTAGATGGAATCAAGGCGAATTCGGCTCCCGAGAAAATGAATGGTGGAAGAGCAGTGAACTCAGGCTTACTGAAGACACGGCCCTTGTATTTTGTCATCATGACATCGAGTTTGAGAGCGGCAAATTTTCCATAAAGATCGATAACAGGACCAACGCAAATAAGTTGAACGTTTGGATTCTCCTCCAAAACAGCAGGCATAACATCAGCAATCAAATCAATACCCTTTTGCATCGACCATCTACCGACGAAAACCAAGAGCTCAGCTTTAGGATTTTGCTCGAGACCGGCCCATTCCTGTGCTTGTCTTTTGAGTTCGCCTCTTTGACTTTCAAAATCCTGGTTAACAGTCGTCTTGGCCATTGAATCCTGAGCACCATTCCAGTCTCCAGTATCAGAAGGATCAGGGTTAGGAAGATTACCGATCTTGCTCAATCCCCAGAAAATAGGATATCTTGCCCAGGAACGCTTTCCGTATTTCTTACTGACACCAACAGCACCGAAACCCTTTTGATGAATACGAAGATAAGAACTTCCAGCGTGGAGTAAATTGAACACATCTCCGAATTGAACGTATTTGATGGCGACTTCTTCTGGAATATTGTAGACTTGACAGACTTCGCTTCTCTCTTTCTGATTACGCATAGGCCATAAACCTTGGAACTCGGCGTTGTGGAGGGACAAACAACATGGAATTGTTTCTGGAAGAAGATGGACTGGTGCAACGGCTCCGTGGTAATCGTTGATGTGATACAAATCGACGGGGAAACGCTTGATGGTAAGAGCGATACATTGATTCCAAGCACTGTAGTAAACGGCCGAGTCTAAATCATCCATACGAGCTGGGTATGGCTCAGACTTAGATTGTGCTCTGAAAACTGGTGCATCGAGAAGAACGTAAGTGATGTTTCGTAGAGTATGGTACTGAACTTGAACAGTATAGGAATTTCCAAGAATTGTGACATCCATAGGTTCAGCTTGGTGATCAATAGGATAATCGATACCACCAACACAAGGAACGACCCAAATGAGATCTTGGTGGCCCAAATTCTTTCCCATCAGTTGTGCCATGACACCAAGACCACCAATCTTAATCTTGATAGCCCAATCTTCAATATCATATTCCATAGTAGCAATAAGTACAGTTCGTCGTCCGGTCGCTGCAACATCAGCCTGTAGTCCAAGTTGTGTGGCGTTTTCGTGAAACATTGAGTGTAATCCTCCCATGACGGTCATTTCTTTCTCAGATGGGTCCTCTTTCTTTTCTCTCTTCAGCTTCCTGCGCAAGGCCAATGGGATATAGTTCTTTGACTCCTTGACACCGACACTGTTGAGTTTGACAGCGTAGAAAGATTTCATGAACAGCCAGATACTGAGACCACCACTGAGTACAGGGACAATCCAGAAAAGGACAACCATCAACATTTGGTAGGAACGATTTCCGTAGGGGATTTGATAGTATCTATAATTACCGTCGTCGATTGCAATTTTGTATCCGAGATATGGTGATGGTGGCACGCGTGTGATGTTGATGAGCGCCGTGGACAGAGATGACGGTGGCATACGATCAAGGATATTATCACCGTCGATATCTCCCAATACGATAGTTTCGTCAGGTTGTCCATCAGGATTCATACCCCAAACATTCACTTGCATGACTAGAAATTGTTAGAGTGCCTTGATACATCGGATTGAAGATACAACTTACCGGCTGGCCATTCAGTCATAAACTTATATTCCCAGAGACTGTCTTTCTTGTTCAGAGTGAAACCGTTTTCGATACCAGTATCATATCCATACTGGTTGTATGGACCATTAGCAAACAAGTGTGGAAGGCGACGCGACCATGTGTTCGTTTCTAGATCGGCATGTTGAACTACATCACTGCTACCAGTAAGTTTGCTCCAATATTGCATGATGACGTGATCTCCGTCCCATTTTTGTTTGCTTGTACCCGTCCAAGCCTGTGCTTCAAGTGTGGTATTTCCACCAACATATGGCAACCATTCAGACCACGAACTTCCCCAGTTCAAAGAATATTTGAACTTATCCGCTCCAGCAGCTTTGTGGCTGACATATAATGTGCCGTTGTCATACTTGTGAAGTAATTCTCTTGTGAAGTTTGCGGAACCGGGGAAAGTAATAGGATTATCGACTTGTCCAACACGGAACAAGAATGTATCTGTGGCTCCAGTTGAGGAATTTCCAGAGTTGCTGGTGATGTTGGTGAGGGTAATTGAGTGGACACCATTGGATACATTGGTAAGATTTCCTTTGAAAGTCCACATGGTTGGAATTGATCCAACGTATTCGGTTACATTGACCGGACTTGGAAGCAAAGTACAAGAGTATTCACCGGTGGCATTGGCTAATGTTGCAACCTGTCCGTCTTCTGTTGCTGAGGTAATTACCATTTTTGAAATGATATCAGAGCACTTCATTTCGGCACTGAAACCAAACTCAATTTCAATAATCTCTTGTTCTCCGGGGGCAACTGTTGAAGCAAGTCGTGCATCGTGTCCTGGTGAAAATGAGGTAATCATAGGCGAAGGTCCAACCCAGCTCTTTTTTGGCACATACGCTTTGTACTCGTATGGAACGAGAGTGAGACTATCGAGACAGCCATTGAAGCCAGTTTGATTTGCAATTCCTAGCTGGAAAGGACCTGCTTTCAATGTAACCTCCTCATACGGATAGAACAAATTCTTGACAGTGACACCGTCAAGGAAAGGAGCAACAAGCGCAGTTTCATTGCTACTGCAATCAAAAGAATATGTAACTGTGTCATAATTGTTGTGGTAAACCATCCAAACAGACTGGTTTGCTTGACCGCCAGCTTTAGATAAATCTTGAATACCATCGTATTGGCTTCGCATGGTACTCCACATTCCAGTTTCAGTAGCTGTTCCGTTACTACCTGGCAAGAGAATTTCGACTGTCTGGTTGGAAAGTTGTTGTAAAAACACTCCATCGGTCAAAACTGGATAGTTGTCTCGCATCTGATACATTGCCTTGACAATATTTCGAACTGGATGAGATGGATCTCTATGATCGCGGCTGTTCCAATCATCATTGCAACCTCGGGTGCACGAGTCGTTGGGGAATTGATAGAATGTACCACTGCCAAGGGCGTAGCATCCGTGAGTCTGCCATGCTTGAGAAGGAGACATAGCTTGTCGACCGAAGAGATAATTGTCGGCTGTATTGTCTAAAACATAAAATGCTTGTTCTTCACCCCACAAAAGCAAAGGAATACCAGGCATGTGTATAGTCGTGATGAAGAATCCTAGAAGTTGTTTTTGTGTGCCATTCTGGATAGCTGGCCATCTGAAAACATCCTGATTGCTGACTCCGTACATATGTCTTGGATCGAACACTCCAGTATTGGGGTTGATAAAATCATTCGTTACAAGCATTTCGTTCCACGCATCTACCCAGTTAGTCGGCGTATCATAACCACTTGCCAAGTTTCCGTCCATTCCCAGGAATCTGGTCAGTGTGCGATAAATACTGTAATGGAAAGCAGCAGAGTCGAGCGCGTTTTGATCGGGATCACGGATAAAATATGCCAGACTAGAATTGGAGGTCATTTTAACCGCGTCTGACATGCTAGACGGTAACATGTCAGGCTGACGTCCACGCCCGAGGTAAATACTTCCGAAAGTATTTCCACCGGTAATTTCACCAGTAACCATGAAATTTGTCTTGTTCACATCTCTTGCGCACTCTCTGATTGCGTGACTGAAACTTCCCAATGCATCGACTGTAATTTGTGTCGCCTTGTCCACACGCAGTCCGTCAATGTCTAATTGTTGGATGATCATACAAGTGAAGATCTCGATTTTAGTTCTTACGGATGGAACCCATTCTCTCAAACGATCCTGGACAGAGGCGAACTTGGACAACTGACGTTGCCAATCGGGAAAGACACCAAAAGCTTCGGTATCACCATATTGATCGAATTCGGAATCATAGCACCCATTCATGAGGTCAGTGACATCTTCCTTGACAGTATATCCAGTATCAAGCCAGAATCTAGGGTAGTTGCAGGTCTCATTGTACTTCGAGCCGAAGGCAAAATCCAGATATTGGCGGTTTTCATTACGCCAAAGGACTTCGTGCTCGACCAGGGTGAACGGAGTCGAAGAATTCTCATAACCTTTGAAAGCAATCAAGTCTCCCATGGTTCCCATGGTATTGTCGAGCATCACATACATTCCTCTGTCATGGATGGCAGTGGTGGTTTTCCTCCACAAATCGATATCTCCGAAATGTTGGTCGAGAAGACTGAAATCCAGAGGGGAGTATTGATCAGCGCCCCAAGGCATATTGATCATAGGACTTCCGGCGATATAAATTCCCTTTACTCCCATTCCTTGTATATAGTCCAGACTATCAATGAGACCCTGTAGATCACCTCCATGTCGTAATTGGGTTTGCATGAAATCAGTTTCGAATTTGGTTCCATTGATATCGTCGTTCGTCGGATCTCCATTCACGAATTTATCCAGAAAGAATGAGTAGAAGGGAAAACGCCAATTATCGGGAGATAAATGGAATTCATGCTACGAAAAGATAGGTCAGCCAATGTGCATCTTGATTTTCAAAAATTCACCACTGGAGTTTTTAACGCCCCAAGAGCCACGAATTTTCACGTACATCTTCCCATTTTCCATAGTAATCAAAGGGTGATGTTGCCGTCTGATTTGTATTCAGATTGTAGCCCACAAACTCTTCTTCGTAACGTAAAGCGTCGACCTGTGTACTCAAAAAGACGCTGCACAAGGCAACGAAAGTTCGCGCGAACATCGTGACAAGCGAAACCGACCAGAAACGATATTCAAGTGTCCAAAATCATGAATTTTTCTTCATCAACTATTGCCGGATTGTATGTAGAGTTTTAGGAATTCAAATTGTTTGAGACCAGCAAGATGTTAAGAAGGATTTCTCCAATGTTCCCAGGTATTATGTAGCTTGCTCGTAAGATATCCACAGATAAGTAATCCTAGATTGAGCCCGTTCTTCAACACCAAAAAAATTACAACAAATAGCTTGCGGACAAGAATGAGAAATAACGAGCGTGAAAGTCGACCGCAAATCGCAGATTGACGAAGGAGATGTTTGAAAAAACAAAGTGTAATATGTCTATGATGAGATACTTGAACGAGAGGTAGGAGGCTGAAGTGTGAATGTGTAAAAAGATCACTTAAAGACTAAGGACAACTCGGTGTTGTTGCCCCCTAGAGGTCGATCTTACTATCCTAAGCATACCGGATGCCTAAAGCCTACAGTCCAGGTTAAGATGGAATATTTTTAATCGTAAGCCATCCAGAAATGGAACATAGTGGGACTAATAGGGCAGTAAACTGAATTTTGACACGAGCTGCCATGCTAGTTGAGAGCACGAAAGTCTTGGGAGCCAGGGGTAATCCATACGGGCGTCATTGGACGGGCCAGTAACTCAGAGAGTAAAGTAGTGGGGATCGACTTTGATCCGTTACTTTAGATATCCTTCTCAAATAAATAATCCCCAAACACGAGTTCCACTGTTGTTTTCCGTGCGATTTACGACCAATGATAATAACAAAACTGGAGAGATAACGCCTAATGTGGCATTCTAGATACCACCGTATAAGCATTGATTTGAGTTTTCGTCTAACTCAACTAGATCTAGTATCTATGCCACGCCGCACTAAACTTTACCGAATCACGTAAGGATCTTTAGGAAAAAAACGTGAATGGTCTGGCTCATCCTTCCAATGGTGAGCCATAGCTAGCTGTCCGCATAACTATATTTGCTAGCGATCCGGCTCATTGATTCAATGAAATAGCTTATTTGCCGGTAGATATGAAAGAGTACCAATTGAACACAGGTGTTTGGTGTAATCCAACATCGAAACTGTATACCAAATGTGAGAAATTGGCAAGGGTGAAGAACAGCCACATACCGGGGCTCTGGGAGGCTAATTGGTGAGACATCAGGTTTCCCTGATTAGAAGGCTGAGGACTTCGAGCATGGGTAGCCGTTCCGTGTAAGGATATGGTGTTCAGGGATTGGGAATTGGGCGAGAGGAAGATACGAGATTTCTCACGCTGTTTTCCAAGAGATATATATTATACGTACATGCTAGAGAATAGATACTGCACTAGGCTTGATATGTAATGATTAATAAATGAATGGAATGGCTCTCCTTTGTATGGCAGTTGTACGATTCGTGAGATAAAATCAAGCCAAATAAGCGAGTAGATGGGTGCGACCGATACTCCACAATAATTGGACACAATGTTGAATGAATACGATCCGTCCCTGTGAAAAGTTTTCGCATTGTAAATAAGCTCCAAAGATCAAAAGTTTGTGCCCCTTAACCATTATTCTCATATTTTCCCATATTTACTGATTCACATGCGGTGTAAAGTGTAACGAGACCTCCATTGAAATTTTGGGTATAAATTCAGATGCCGCATGTGTCAATTTTCATTCCTTTTTGGTAGCCATTAATGGGAGATGGGATGAATCTGTTTCTGCACTAACATCTGTGCATCGCTGCATGTAGGTTGGTCATCTATCAACAGCGACGGATAAGTTCTATTATGGTTGTAGTCTGTAGATAAGCATGGGATGCGATAAATTGCAGCAGAATGATACGTTCAATTAAGGTGTGGCGGGAGAATATCGAAAGACAGGGTAAAGCGCACCAACCACGATTCAATCTGAATTCCCAAGTTCTGACCGACTCCCTTGTTTATGAGGCCTGTTTCGGGCATTTGATAAGCAAAAGTAGAGATGTTTAAGAAAAATCGACATTGTGCTCCGAGAAGAGTTCCAGCAAGGCAAAGTCGATGAAGGAGATGGAAACGACGTGCCGGATAATGGAGTTAAGGATAGCCGAGCCTGGTCACCGCAATGCCGCTTTGTAATACTTTCCATACAAATTAAAAAAAATCTCTAGCTCAAGAATACTCACTAGGTAAATGAATCAAGGTAATAGAAACCAGTTGAAAAGCTTCGCCGGCGAATGAAACTCTAAAAGAAGATTTGCTTAAAATTGCCAAGACATAGAATTACTTGAGTACAAGTATAAAATCTTATGTAAATTTTATGCTGCAATGCTGAAAGAAATGAAATGTCATGTCTGCAGGATTCCCGTCCTTTCCTCCTTAGCTCACATTGCTTTTTCTTCTTCTTCTTCTTCTTCTTCCTCCTTCTCCTCCTCCTGCAGCTTCCCTTCCCTGCCTCGATCTGTTTCATTTTCCTCATAATGCCGAAATCCAATGCAACAATGATAAAGATACTTTACCGACGTGCGATCCTTGAATTTCAACCCACTGCATCTCGTATGGAAAACGGATTTGACCGTTGCAGTTGGAATCGTGATGATCAGTTCATCGATCAACAATAAGATTGGAAAGAGACAAACAAACCTAATGTCAAACCTAAACTCAATGATGGAAATCTGAGGCTGTACGGAAGGAAGAGAAGTAAGTATATGTATAGAGTTGGTCCACAGAGGGGCGCCGAAAGTGATGAACACGAGAGCGTGAAATAATGGAGAAGTCGCAAGAAGAGATCGAATTTTGTCCGAGGTTATAGGGAATCTTGGTAGATGGCGGTTTTTGATCCGTGGAACCCCTATCCTGATCAGCACCAAATTATTATGGTCCTTCGGTCCGCACCCTTTAGTACATCGTAGGTACCTACCAAAACTCGTACTGAAGTTAGAACCCTTCGGAATACTTTAGACAGCTTAATGTCCTCTGGTCAATTCTAGCTCAAAGGCTATCTGACGGCTACGATAGCTTTCTCGAATATAGGTACGGGTACTTTATATCGATTCTCTATGCCATTGCCAGCGGCGGTCTGGCTCAATCGATTTCCAGTAACAAATCACCAAAATTAACCCAAAAGTTTAGCAAACAATATTACTAAATTATGCGACTATTGCATTAATCAATTCTAGAAAAAAGCAGTGTTGTATTGTCTGTACACCGAGATTTCCCCCCTCAGTAGTAAAATACCAGACCAGAATGCAATCAATGTGGACTAATTGTACGCAGTAGTCGGTACCTTAGTGGCCACTACCCCTGACTAGAAAATTCCCATCCATGATACCTCCCCTATCTTTTGCACCGCCAAGTCATTATGTGCAGGATTAAGATTAACAAAGGCGGGGATCTATTTACCATCCACGTTGAAATAGGTACAGTGGCTTGTGAAGTGGTTCATATACGAACAGCTAATTTGTCGAATTCATCAAGGACGTGCCAGTCTGCCAGGTCCCCCACGGTGTTCAACGAATTCAACAAGAGCTTTCTTTTACACATGACACCTCAATCTGGGTTCAAATTGCTGAATTGGGAATTTAGAACTTTCGGAAATCTTGAGATTGACATGGCCAAATCGAAGTTTAGAAGCTTAGAACTTAGAGGACCGTTTGCTGGGTAAGAAGGGTAGATCGCGGATATTCATTTCCCGCCATAATTACCCTTAATCCTGCTATTATTGTAGGTAAATACCCAGTAATGTTATGTTGGTGGCACTGCAGTCTGCATCTTGATTATTCTTCCTCCTACTATACCTTTCCCATGTCCCCAAAATTTATTTTTACAACTTCCTACCCGTCCATACTCCCAATTTTAGCCTGATTCCATTGTCCTTCCAAATCAGTTCCTGGAAAAGTCAGCCCGTTTGGTAGTACAATAGGAGGATCTCCTATATACTAGACTGCATCAAGTACAAGCGTCAGGACATCCACCTTGCCAAGAAATTCCTATCTCTATCTATCTCGGGTCGTAGTAGACCACTGACAATTTTTTGCGTCGATTGTCACTCGTTATTGTGTTCTGCGTCAGAGAAAGCAAATTGATTACATTGTCGACGCCAATCTAATCAGCTTCTTCTTTGGGGGTTCAGCCATCTTTGTTTGTATGCGATATTTAAGATAGTTGCGGCATCGCGTTACGAGTTTACGATTTAAAATCATGTTGACCACGTCGGAGAGGAAAACTTCGACGGCATTCGTTACTTGGTCAATGTTGTGGGTGGTGTTGTTGACATCCTTTGTGAAAGATGTTCACGCTGCCACTTCAGACGATTGGAGAAGCCAATCTATATATCAAATTATCACGGACCGATTCGCCAGAACGGATGGCTCGACGACCTATGCGTGTAACAACACAGCACAGCTGTATTGCGGTGGGACCTTTCAAGGAATTATCAACCAGCTAGATTACATCCAGGATATGGGATTTACGGCTGTGAGTTTGTCTATCTCAGCTTCTCCTTACGCTCTTCGCACGAACGATCCTTCTCTCTGTCGTGTCTCGTACGACCGTGGCGACGAAAGATAGGAAAATCCAATAGCCTGGACATCGTGAACTGACTTCATCCCAAACATAGATCTGGATTTCACCGGTGGTACAGAATATCAACGAAACAACAGCATATGGGCAGGGCTATCATGGATTTTGGAGTCAAGATATCACCAAGATCAACGAACATTTCGGAACAGCAGATGATCTCAAGCTCTTGTCGTCAACCTTGCATGATCGTGGCATGGTAAGCTGCATTCACATTCGCGACCCAATTACATGGAACATAAGCTCTAACTCAACCGTGCGCACTATAGTATCTGATGATCGATGCGGTCATTAACGACATGGCCTACGCAGGAAAAGGGAGCGCAGTCGATTATTCCACTCTTGTTCCGTTCAACAAAAAAGAATACTTCCATCCTTTCTGTTACATCACCGATTATTCAAACGCAACAAACTTTCAAAACTGTTGGCTGGGAGACGATACAGTTGCATTGCCAGATCTGGATACTGAATCTGACTTTGTCAAGCAAACATGGGAAACCTGGGTAACAGAAATGGTCGCCAATTATTCTCGTATGTACTCCTGATCATGAATCTTACTCACCCCTTGCTCCTTCTGGAAGTCTTGGCTGTGGGGAAAATCTGGGGAATATTAATGCACAATACATTCCATTGCAACAAGAGTGGGCTAACATAAACTTGAACTCTAGTTGATGGTCTTCGTATCGATGCCGCCAAACACGTCGACAAGCCTTTCTGGCCTGGCTTCCAACAGGCCGCTAATACATTCACTATTGGCGAGGTCTTTGACGAGCTGCCTACCAATGCATGCGAATGGGCCGTCGATGCTCTCTCTTCTGTACTGAATTATCCTGCCTGGTATTACATTACATCTATCCTTTCCAACTCAACGAATGGTATGGGAAGTTTAAGCTACCAATTCGATCAAACCCAGCAATACTGTTACGATACTACACTTCTTGGTACTTTTAGTGAGAATCATGATGTTGCTCGTTTTGGATCCTACACGAGTGACGTGTCTCAAAGGAAAAATGCCCTCACGTTCGACTTCTTTACAGACGGCATTCCCATTGTATATTACGGAGCCGAGCAAGGCCTTGACGGTGAAAACGACCCTCAAAACCGTGGAGCTCTTTGGCTGAATCCAACTGGGTATGATACTACCGCAGTTCTGTATCAACATATCAAAACCATGAATACTGCCCGCAATGCCGTCAACAACTATATGATAGCAACCAATTACTCTAATTGGAGTCCTTACTGGGCATATAAAGCCTCGGTCATTAAACAAACAGATGACGTATTGGTGTTTAGGAAAGGGATGGTCCACTCGATCGTCACAGCTATCACCAATGTCGGTACCGAGGGAGCGACTGTTGGACCTTACTACATCGAAGACACCAATTTTAGCGAAGGGAACCTCCTCATTGAGATCTTGAGCTGTAACAGCACTGTCGCAGGGACCGGTGGAACGTTCACCCTCACCTTGACCAACGGAGAGCCACAGGTATGTCGACATGGCTTCAACGCGTGTGCGCAATGTTTATGAGTGCTAATTTCTAAAACAGGTCTGGATACCTGGGTTCCTTTTGGTTAATACCACGCTCTGTCCAACGCCCATGAAGAATGTCAACAAAACCCAATCCGCCACCAGCACATCTCTCTCATCTCACACATCACCATCATTTGGCCCAATTCTTACCGCCTGTTTACTATCGTCACTGTTTTTCTTCTCTTGATGACCCTTATGTAAAGCATTGGGTTGCGTTTTGGCGTTTGGGATTAAATTATTGGGGAAAGGAATAATTGCATAATTGCATGATTGCAGGTAGTTTGTCACATTGTAAGATCTGAAGGAGATAATTTATCACGGGATATGGGTAGGAGTAGGAGTAGTTGATTCGGCGATGTGTTATGAATGGTTGAACTTCATGGTGGGCGATTAGAAAGAACATCGACCATATTAGGTGGGATGAATTATCGGAGAAATTCGAACTGTATACAGACATGGGAGATGGACATGTCGTTACATATTTCTTGTATATATTTTAAAGAGGAGGACCAAAGTCGGTAAAAAAAAAAGACAAAGAAGGGATATGTATAGATGAATCTATTACAAATGCTATCAATCTTCCAAATTCACATTACCTTTTAACTAGATGTATTTTTGACTTGGTGCGCCTCCCACTGTAATTAAGATTTCCAGCTTCTTGTGAGTTTTTCAAATCTATAAATTGATTCTTATGCGGGAACTGAAAATGGAATCTTCTCTCTTGACAGCACCAAGATTCTGAAAATTTCACTTGCACAAACTTACACAAAATCGCACACCTTAGAGCGTAC
The DNA here is from genome assembly GCA_019395255.1 of Botrytis medusae. Classification (NCBI taxonomy): domain Eukaryota; kingdom Fungi; phylum Ascomycota; class Leotiomycetes; order Helotiales; family Sclerotiniaceae; genus Botrytis; species Botrytis medusae. The sequence continues at coordinate 1,512,402 of JAHXJL010000020.1, forward strand.
AATCCATAACCACCAACAGATTATTCCTATGCATCATCACAAACTACTATGGAAATAATTTTAGGGTGGCTGATAAGGCTGAGAAAATCATTCTGTGTGCAATGCAGTATCAGACTCAAACTGCCAATGGAGATCAAAAGTAAGAGTTCCATCTGTCAAACGCAGGGGAGATATCTCATCTCATGTAAGTCAGACGGATGCAGGGGCATTCTTTTTAGGTTGCGTTGCTGTGCCCCTTGCCGCTATACAGATAGATACGAAGCACCGGCGGTTACGAAATCGCCGGTGATTCGAAATGTAAGAACTATCGTTCAGGGGCGTGAATCTTATTACTTCGATATGAGCCTGAAATCTGTACGAAGATGAGACATTGTATTATTATTACTAATATTAAATAGCTGAAGTCAAGGGAAACTTAAGTATCCATAGGTAATGCTCATGGATTTCAGTAGTTGTTTTACGGATGGAGGATTTAGGGCTGGATCGCGTGGTAGGAGTAACTGTTGTAGTGTAGTACAAGATGAGAAATATCTACCATGTATTGTTTTACGATATTCTACGGCTGAATTTGACGCAAACCATACCTATTTATCAGAAGTCCGAATGAATATCGAACGCAGGAATTTTCGTATACATGCATACAATTGTATTGTGCCTAGAAGACTTTTTACGAGGCCAAGCTGAATATTAAACACCAGCTGACTGCTTAAAACATTGGAGAAGGATAATTGTTGAGATCTAAAGGAAGAATCTGTATGATCTTCTTCAGAACCTACACATCTGCCAAGACTACATGTCAGAATAGGAGTGCCGGAGTTCATGGCCTTTTAGAAGATGATTGGAGCGCATCTCGTCATCCAAGTCCCGGTGACGATGCGGGGTATACTTGTAGAATTTTCCGCATTCTCCATATTACCCCTCATATCATTCTGCAGTATTGGTATCTGATTGATGCGAAAGGTTGAAGATTCCTAGGATGGAAAAATTATAAGTGTAGAAATAGGTTCAATGGTACACTGCAAGCTGCATGGCCGGACGCTTACGAGAGTCCGAGGAAGATGAATGCTAGAAATATCGTAGACAGACTGCAGTTTCCATCTTCGTCTTTTGAAGTTATCGTGATCTGATTTTAAAAATGCGTTCTCTCAATTGTTGTGGGCAGCAATGGCTACTTCTCTCTTTGCTTTCTCAATCCGTCACTGCACTTCCACAAAATCTTAAACCCCGAATCGACAATGGTCTAGCTATCACTCCACCTATGGGGTTGGTATATCCCTTTCTCTCCTGCTTTCATTTTCAACTTTCCTAACCAATGACTAGTTGGAACTCCTATAACCATTATTCTTGTTCCCCCAATGAGACTATTATCCATAGTAACGCACAAGCTCTCGTTTCTCTTGGTCTCTCTGCTCTCGGTTATCATTATGTAACTGTTGATTGTGGATGGACTTTGCCTAATAGAACTTCTGCTGGAAAATTGACTTGGAATCCTGATCGATTCCCAAGTGGATATCCAGCTTTGGGAACTTTTATTCATGGGTTGGGCTTGGGATTTGGAGTTTATTCGGATTCTGGGGTGCAAATGTGTATGACTGGAACTCCGGCACAAGTGGGCAGTCTATGTAAGTTTATTACCAATTGTTAGGGTTGGGATCGTCGAAAGAATCATTGAGAGTACTGGGCCATCTAAGACCATTTCCTCAATTGAAGGATTCGGGTGAGAAGAATGAATACTGACAACCAAAAGTTCACGAACTAACAGATGCACAAACCTTCGCATCATGGGGGGCAGACCTACTGAAATGTACACATAACATCCAAATTAACACAAGTATGATTCAAGCTAACGCTTTCAGATGATAACTGTTATTCCGATGGAGCAACTGGATATCCAAACACCAATTATGCACCTTCGACATCTCCATCTATCAGATATCAGAATATGACCAATGCTCTAGCGACTCTCGGTAAACCCATTCTTTTCCAGATTTGCGATTGGGGTGTTGATTTTCCTTCTACGTGGGCTCCGGCTATGGGGAACACCTGGCGTATCACCAACGATATTATTCCATCCTATCCCACTGTTTCACGGATTCTGAACCAGGCCGTACCACAAACATCTTTCGCTGGTCCTGGGCATTGGCTCGATCTTGACATGTTGGAGGTTGGCAATAATATCTTTACCACTGCTGAAGAACAAACTCATTTTAGTTTATGGGCGATTCTGAAAAGCCCATTGGTCATTGGAGCCGCATTAAAGGACCCATTGACGAGTATTAGCCCTTCCTCTTTGGCTGTTCTTAGTAACAAAGATGTTATAAGTTACAATCAGGATAGCTTGGGCGTTGCAGCAAGTTTCCGAAGGAGATGGACAACAGATGGATATGAAGTATGGGCGGGACCATTGAGTGGAGGTCGCACAGTTGTCGCGGTCATTAATCTTCAAAACACAGCGAAGACACTTACTTTGAATTTTCCAGATGTGGGACTGCAAAAGGCAAGTACTGTCAAGAATGTCTGGGCTAATATTAGTACGACGAACGTCCTGACCTCGTGGTCTGCGGCTGTGGATGCCCATGGAACGATGCTTCTGGAACTCGGGGGGACGACAGCAGCGGGTACATATGTTGCTAATGATGCTACTGTTTCTGGGTACGTTTATTCACCGTAATTCTTTTGTTTTCCTTTGACATTTGACGACTAATTCAATCGTAGTTCAAACATCACATTTTCTAAAATTTACGCCCAAACCTCGAGCTCTAACTACACCGCTACACTACACTTCAATACCACATCCACCTCCTCAAAAACCTTCACTGTCGCCTCAAAAACATACACTCTTCCTGCTGGCTCGACTTCCCTCGCCATAAGCTCCCTCTCATTCACAGCATCCAGCACAAACACTCTATCCATAGCCTCCTCCTCCACTCTCCTCCCATCTTCTATCACCATCACATCTCCTCCCGCCACATTCTATTCCTCATCCAGTATGAGTATCTCTGGCACCGCCACGCACGTAACATGCAGCACCAACTACTGTACTCCAAGCGGAACCAAAATCGGGTATTTAACACCCAGCGGCTCCGCTTCCATTACTGTCAATTCTCCTTCAACATCTACAGCCACCTCTTCTACAAAATACCTCTCTGTCTACTTTTGCAATAATGATATCGCATTCAGTACATCGTGGACTACAGGCACCAATACAAGAAACATGACGATTAGCGTTAATGGCGTAGTAACACGCGCAGAATTTCCACTGAGTGGGAAGAGTTCGGAATTATTTGGGACTTTGGGGTGGCAGGATACGGGTATCTTTGGGGTATTGACTAGTGGATGGAAAGCTGGGAGTAACGTTTTGACATTTAGCAATGCGGCGGGAGGATTGGTGGATTATGCGGTGGATTTGGTGGGAGTGGATGTTTATTGGTGATTTGTTTGAGCTGATGCTACAGAGAAAATGGGTCCGTAAATCATTCGGTGGCAATGGTATACCTCTTGAAAATTGCTTCAAGTACTGATAGAAAGTAATGTATGTATTGAATTCATGAATATATACAGCTCAATTTAATCGTCGGAACTATATAGTATATGTATGTGCACCACAGCTCAATGATTAAAAATATTTACACGCCATACTGTATGTACTCTGCAGATTGTCTCACTCCACTTCGTCGTTTCACGCTTATGTGAAAGTGATGTTCACGCTGTTCTGTCCTTGGATTCTCGGGAAAAACTATATCGGCATTAGTATTGGTTCGGTATGCTCAAACAGGAAGTAAGGTGAATGAAGGGGTAACATGGAAAGGAAAGCGAGGTGTTCTAAAACTCTCTATATCAAAAACTTACTTCAAGTGTTAAAGTGACCTTCTGAGAAGAGCTACTGATAGCAGTCAATCCCGAAACAGGGATGGTCAGTCCAGCACTACTACTCGACCAAGAGCCCCAAGTCCATCGAGCTTGCTGTAATGGTCCCAAATACTGGGTCCAATCATCACCAGAAACCATGTACGAACCATCTGCATTCAAAGCCTTGATAGCTGCGACTTGTGGTAGTCCCGCATAGTTAATTGGGATTGTGAGGTCTGCAGCAGTTTGTTTGGTGAAGGAAGTTTGTGAGAGTGTTGGAGTAGCCCATTGCACAATTTGTAATTGGGAAGGAGCACCGGCAGAGAAGGTTAAAGTTAAGGTAGCTTTAATACCGGCAGCTGTTGTAGCGGAATAGAGGGTTGCGAGATAAGCTTGAGTGAAGGTTAAAACACCGGCTGAGGACATGCTGTACGAGGTGGTTGCTAATGTTGTGCCCGTAGAAGTTTTTATGGATGTCAAGGTATTTCCGTTCAAGAGATAAGGAACAGATTGTGCGACGACAGCATCGCCGACTTTATGGAAGAGATAAGCCGAGGAATTCCAAGATGTAGCTAGATAATCTGTTGAGCTGTCTGCAAGGGAATTGGTGACTCCTTTAACACCATTGAAAAGTATTGACATGGAGATAGGATCGATCCAAGTATTTGTAGGGCGGTCGTAGAAATCGAGTCCATTGTCCCAGAGTACATGAGCAAAATTAAAACTCTTGGCGGTTTTCACAAAAAAGTCTGTATACTTCCATCTAGCGGCTGGCTCAACAAAGTTAGGTGTAGCTTGCCATTCTCCAATCAATGTCGGGATGCCTGTGAAGTTACCTGCAAACTGTTGGAAGTCTGATGTCAAAGTGGCTTTATCGGCATCAGAACCCCAGATGGTATCTCCCCAAGCGTCAAAAATCAACATGTAGGGCGAGTAATAATGAAATTGAAGACCCCAAGGTTGACTTGTGTAAGTTGTGGGTTTGGTGAACCATTGCTGGGTATAAGCCGAATTCATCTGAAGACCCGAAAGAGAAACTACTCTTTGAGGGTTGTAACCTCCAGCCTGGTTGATAGCTGCAAGGAAGAGAGTATTGAGTTTGTTAAGTTCGTTCGCGTTCTCTTGCGTTGTTCCGGGTGGCTCATTGATAGCTTCAAAAAGCAATTTACTAGACTTGCATTTCATTCTCGTTCCGATTTGAGACCAAAGAGCAGAGAATTTCTCTTCGATCATGGTAAGATTGGCTCCACTTGCAGAGACATCTGCCCAAATCCAAGAATCATGATGAACATTGAGAATGACGTACAATCCAGTAGCAAGGGCTTGGTCTACGACGGTTTCAACTCGGTCCATCCAAGTGGTATTGACGGTCCAGCTGGGGGAAGAAGTCACAAAGTGGTATGCCCAAGTTACTATGAATCTTGTCAGTACCGTTTAAACAATAGGTGAGAATGTAATTGAAGTGTATCGTTACCTGGTATTCTGACGCTATTGAACCCCTCAGCTTTCACTGCCGAAAAGGTAGCAGGAGTGACAGCAGGATTATTCCAGGATCCTTCATCTGGGACAGCATCCAATGTATTCCCGAGATTCCACCCTGGGTTTAATGCAGCAAATGCGGCAGAAGCAGTGACTGGGGTGAATGCAGCAGTGCAGGCTGATTGGACCGTTGAGGTTGCCGTCGAACTAGTTTTCGAGGATGAAGTTGTGGATGTGATTGGCTTAGAGGTAGTAGATGTTGTCGGTATAGAGGTAGTGGATGTAGTGCTGGACTTCGTTGTCGTAGTCAGAGTTGTTGGTACTGTAGTAGTAGCAGTACCCGGAATACACTGAGAGTAAACTACAAAAATGAGTGTTTCTTCGTCATATAAAGCTACAACTTGATGGGATTCTTACACGCATTTTGATATTGACAAACATATCCAGTAACGCAGGTAGTCGCCCCAGTCCAACTACTCCCACCACCTATCTTCAAATCAGTAACTAAGTATCAAGTAATGATAATATATATTGGTGAAAATTTACATTGAGTATATCCTGCAGCCTGGGAGTATACTAACTCCACTGCCAAGGACAGCACGCTGAAAATTGCAGCAGTTTTCATGGCGTCAATGAGACCTCTATCAAGACAGGGAGATTAGAGACAACTGGTTCTAATAGATTAATACCAATGGGACAATATCATCTTAAGTACTTTATCACATATTGCCATCACTATCCAAAATGATCCCATAACAATCCCGTCGGGCCATAGAATTCACTTCAATCGCCAGACTGAGTAGGGAATCCGTCCGTAAATTAAAATTTCATATACTAAAAAGTTCAGCATGTAACCCCCGCACACTCGGTAACAGATCTTCCGCCCCTTCATGGCTCGAAAGATATATCACGAGGTGAATTGAAGGGCTATTATGTACGGGGCTCCCGGGAGTGATGTGAAGATATAATTGAAAACGGTTTAAGGCAGATTGCCGAATGTCAGGACAATCGTTATGATAGGGTGGGTAAAATGAATCTTCAATATGGGATATTTGCCGCCAAGAATACTGCCGATATATGTCGGTAGCAGCGGCCCGGAATGTGGGGAAATTGGAACCAAGAGATTGTTCTCGTGATACATGAGTGAGATTTAAGGATGAGGGAAGCAATTTGGGAATAGCTACAGCTTGGATGTAGCAAGCCAGATACGATTGAAGCGGTTCCACTTGAGACCGGCACATTAGATCTGGCCCATCCATTGTATTGAGATTAGAGTTCAGCGAATGTGAATGGAAATGAAAGCAGTATATTGTGGAGCTGTAGATTGAAATAGGACAATCATGAATGTGGGAGCGCAGGGACTCTGAGTACACGTGATCGGGTTTAATAGCCACAACAGCTTGTTCTTTTCGTGTAAATTAAAAACTTCGCTTATAACTTCCTTTTAGATCTTCATTGATAACTACTATTATCAATGGCACCGGTTTTGTGTTGGAAGGCGTGCAATCCTTCGGCTAATTTCAGGCACTTAAATAAACACAAATATATACAAAAACAGTTGGCTCTCGTTCATCCAATAACAGGGCTGCTGGCGCAATGGCAACGCGTTTGACTTCGACTTCTGTTAGAAATAACAGTCCTCTCCATCAAAAGATTGCAGGTTCGACCCCTGCGTAGCCCTTTTTGGGGGGCTTAAGAGCTTCATTTTGCATTTTGCATTTGGGATTGTTAGAACTAGTTGAGATTTGGGGAAGTTGTGGGAGACTGGAATTTTTGGTGGTGGGAAAGAGGGGCAGGGAGAATAGTGAAGATCGATTGAATTTTTATATGCCTCCCACCTAGTCCGGTAAAACCCTGCTACCAAATCCACACTTGGTCCATCCGTATTAACAGACTTCGCAACAACACTCAATCTCATGATATTCATCAACGAATTTAATCCACAAGCCGCAACCGCAACTCTTTGATCACGATTGCAATTTTCAATAATGTTATGAATAATTTGTGAAATATCTGGTCGTTCAGCACGATATCATTCCGCCAAGGGAAAGAAGGAAATATTTGGTTATTGAAATGTCTTCAACGGCTGTTGCTGCTATTTTGGGATCGGTTGTGGGAGGAGTTCTTGCGGAGGTCAATTATAGATAGATTTTCTATTTGGATCTCCCTATTTCGGGGTTTACTAGTCAGTATAATTTGCTTAGTTATTCGTTTGTTCTCAATACTTAATCCTGTCACCCGATCTCAACCTCCAATTTTTCAATTCAAGATATACTGGTCTTTTGCTTTCTATTACAACTCTATCTTCCCATTCCTTTCCAATTCTTGTTCCACTAGGTAATACTGACTTCCGATATTCTAGTGATTATTATGGTTATATTTGTTCGTCTCCATCACGAGCAGAGTGTCCAATAGTCTAGACTACAGTCCAAGAATAAAGATTGTCAAATCTTCAAACCAATTAGAATATTCAAATCACTTGATATATTGGATTTGATTGGGCCATTAAATCATTGTCAGGGTTTTAGTTGCTTTTGGATATTTAAACCCTTATATTGTTGGACTGCAGTCCGGACTATTGGATAGTTTGATCACGAGAAAGAATCTACGTGGACACGAGCACTCCTGCGAATCGACTCGGTGAGAAATGCGCTCCTCATCACCTATCTGTGCTCTTGAATCATCGACCTAATATCTGGTGGAACTGTATTTCCATGGCCCTCCTGGCGAGTAATCATTCCAATCGTGCTGGGTGCACTCGGATGGGCAGGCTTTCATCTGTATGAATGGAGACCACCCAAGTTTTACAAAGAAGTGTCGATACCTCCTCGAATCATCGGGAACCAAAAATCGGCAGCAGGCTTCTACATCGACTTCATGTCTTCGATGCTGCTTCAGAGTATTACAATTCCCATTATCATTTTCAACTCGAAATTTGATCGCTACTCCACGCTTATTGCAGACGCTACTTTTTGTCAACAATTGTCAGGCGGACGTGCATATTAATTTGTGAGTGGCAGGTATATCCGGTCTTTGGATCCGATTGTCCAGCAACAAGTTATCTCTGTCTATCATGAAGCCCTTAAGGACGTCTGGATTGGCGCTGTTGCGTTGGGATGTACAGAGTTTTTTGCAGTTGGGGCAGACAAATATATCCCATTGCGAACAAAACTGGATACACAGCTTGATACTGAAGCCGGAAAGAGTAAAACTGATCAAGAGAAACAGGTACACATATCCGAGAGAGTTATAGAAGCAAATTAAAGACTCCAGATGGAGGAAAGTGAAGTGATCAAGCAGCGATCATTGAGGATGGGTGTGTACGAGGTCAACTGTAAGAAACTGTTAGCAACAATCTTATAAGAGGGCTGGTGGCGCAGTCATTGTGGATAATGAGGATGCTATAGAATTGCAACTTTCCAAAATTAGTATTTCATATTTCAAGCGAAGCTTCTAGAGTTACATGATCACTTCAAGGGCGTCACTTCTCCAGTATAATACATTAGATGGAGCTAGCATACAGTAAGAGGATAGTGTAAGAAGTACACTCAATGGATTTGATCATAACTATATCCTCATCCTAGTACCTGTTCAAGCTTCCCAAGAACCTCCATCATCAACTCCTCCTTCACAGAAAATAACATTCTCCCCCACCCCATTCCAATACCATAAGCCCTCCCTGACCCAATAACAACGCCTTTTTCTTTGATTTTCGCCAACACTGCTGCCTCATCTTCCCACGATTGAGCATTCTTAGCAATGCGTAGATGTATGACCACTCCAGCTTTGACAGGTACATATTCTACACCCCATGCTTCCAACCTGGATGTCAAGAGCTCATATACACTTCTCAAACGTTTATGGCTTAATATTATCAAGTCTGAAAGCTTGGGGGACGTGAGTACTGCGGTAATGTATAGACTACTCAGGCTCGAAACTTGCCATACAGCTTTCCAGCCTACGCTGGCAAGTAAGTCCGAGTTTGCTTGTGATATCAACCATCCCTAATTTCAGATAATTCAGCTGGTTGTAACTGCAATGAGGAACGAGATACTTACAATTCTCATTCCAGGACTTCCAAGATCTTTACTCGCGCTGTACACCACATGTACTCTACTCCTTTGGATTCCGCCCCTACCATCATTCACCAAATTCAAAGCCGATGTGAAAGGTGTATCAGCATCAGTGTTAAATGCCGTGAGAGCAGATACCTCATCAGAGATATAATGAAGGCCCTTATTATGACAGAAATCCATAAGTTTGCGAATAGTATCTGGCGCGTAAACGCCATCACACGGATTATGGGGATTGGCGATTAATAAAGCTTTGATTCGTAATTTCTCCGGGTGCGCATCATACGTCGCCATCAAACGCTGCACGCAATCGACGGAGAGAGATTCTTGAAACACCGGAGAAGGAACTGGAAGAATCGTGGAGCCGGAAGATCTTGAGGCTAAAAGATGAAATCCACCTGCAAAGATAAGCCAACACGTATTTTCCTGGGGTATGCAATAGGTACAAACTCCAGACGGGCGCGAGACTCAAAACAACATCTCCAGGATCGCAAATAGCACAAAGCAGTGCATCTATAATATTTCCTGAGCCTCCTCCAACCACAACGTGGTCTTCGGTCACTGGGAGCGAAGGTTGAAAATACGTGTTTGTGAAAGAAGCTATTGCGGTACGCAAGGGAGATGAACCACCAAATCCGGGAGGATAGCAGAACGTCTTAGGATCGTCGATCAGATCATTAAACTCCCAAGTGTGCCGTTGGAATTCTTACCTCTTCGGTCAATTCTTTGTCAATCGCTGTCTTACAGATTTCCAAGAGCTCTGATCGAAGCACATAATTCTCGGCTTGGTTGAGGTGGATAAGCCCGGGCTGTGGGGCAGCCAGGTATGCGCGTGGAGGCAACAAGGAGAGTTTCTTGGCCGCGTGAACAGAAAGACCACTATCGTGTGTTGAAGACATGATTGGGTTACTTTGGACGATTAACGAACAAGCAAGTAAGAATGTGTTTGTTCGCTCAAGAGGAGGAATCATCGGCATTATTTATATAGAGCATGAATGAAGCAGGGTTAGCCTTCGATTGGCCTTCAATTGGCGATCTTACCCTAGAAAATGGAGAATTGGCCCCCCTTTAACTACTTTGACTTTAATCGTAGCCCAATAACTAGCAGAGCCAGAAAGTTGGGAATTACATCAATCGATTAAGCTCAATTAGTATTTCAACTCCTGGGACATCAAAAAACAATCGAAAAGCTCACAAAACGATACAATTGTAAGACTTACAAAGGATGTTGGCCAGAATTAATAGCTGACAAGCATGTAAAAAGAACCTTTGGAAAGCTCGGTCACTCTTTAGTAGGACGCCGCAATCGTAACCGGGGATGCTCAGCATACAAGATGGTCTAGGCAAAGGAAAACAAGCATTATGGCTTGACTCCTAAGATCTTGAAAAAAATCATCATAAGCACGGATATTACATCGGGCACCCTCTAGCCTGCAAATGCAGTAAGACTGTTGGAATTACTTCATGTAAGTAATTCATTGGTGGAGATTTTCTCCACATGCTGTTTTTATGGACTCTTGCAAATTAACGGAAAACAACCAACTCAAATACCAACACTGATTCCGCGACCAAAAAATCGAGACCCCAAATGAAAACGATGTTAACTCTTGAAATCTACCTGCCAGATGCAGGGGCACCTCCGCGGGAGCATTTTCACTGTAACAACACACAACCTCAATAGGATCTCGCTGCAGAATCGGTGTTCGTCAACTAACAAGGGAATGAAAATGGGGGCACATTCTTTTTGTTTTTCTTTTTTAAGATTATGAGTCGAGCTCTTGTAGAGAAATAGCCAAGAAAGAATAAGAAGTCGATGATTGCTTTGCATATTTATGTGCTAGAGTTTCAAACCGCGAAGTCTTTGCACGCAGGTATGGTCGTTGATATTTGCGGTTAAGCAAGAGGGAACATATCAAGCAGTGATTGACGCCAGCAATAAAAAGATCGATAGCATTCATTAAAAGTGCGCCCTCAAATGCATACTACGGATCGGAACGGTTTCAGTTCAAAAATAATTTCCAAGTGCAATCTTAGTCTCTACGCTTTGCAGTGGCATACATTTGCGCGAATAAACAGCGTGCGGCACAGCGTGGGAAAGAAGTGGCACAGCATATGCCAGCCTACTTTCTTACTCCAGACTTCAAGATAAAGTAATACTCAACTGCCTCCATCTTTCGACAGTAATCTTTCTTGCCTCGTTAGAAATAGCACATTATGCAGATTCCTACAGAAGTAGATTATATAATCGTTGGTGGAGGTCTCACCGGCTGTGCACTTGCAAGCCACCTATCCAAGCGCCTCGGCCCATCTGCATCCATCCTCGTTCTCGAAGCAGGTCCAGATCCTACATCAAATCCCAATTCGACAAGCCTAGGAGGCGGATTCGTCCTTGCTGGATCTGAACTTGACTGGTCTTATAAAACCGCACCTGTCTCTAGCATCTCGAATCGCGTCATCACTCTCAACGCTGGAAAAACGCTGGGTGGAAGTAGTATCTTGAATTATGGTGGCTGGGCACGTGGCGATACGAGTGATTACGATGCTTGGACGAGAATGCTAGATGATAAGCGCTGGAGTTATAATGGTCTCCTGCCATATTTCATAAGGAGCGAGTCATTCAGTGATGCAGGAGCAAACTTAGAGCAGTATGGCTCGAATGGCCCAATGAAGGTGACAAGTATCAGTGGAAGTGATTCCAAAAGGAAATATCCGCTGCGTGAGCCGTTACTAAAAGCTGTAAGTATTGCTCTCTTTTCAATTTGGACGCTCTTTCTTCCCGACCTCAATTTTTAACCCTCAAGTTTCATCAACTGCATTGTCCCTACTTCGACAGCGAGTTAGCTCTCCCCTCTTTCCCCCAATATCAGACCACAAAAAGAAAACCACTGACTCTCTGATCTTCTAGTGGAAGGAAATCGGGGTAGAGCGGGTTCCATCAAATGCTGGCAAGCTTGCTGGTCTATCCGAATTTCTCGAAAACTTCGATGATGGTGTTCGCCAACCATCCCATCTAGCATATGATCTATCTGGTGTTCAAGTCAAGACTGAAGCTCTCGTCCATCGCATAATATTTGAGCAAGTTCCGAACCAAGAGCCACGAGCCATAGGCGTGTTACTAGCGGATGGCCGTCAGATAAAAACTCGCAAAGAGATCATAATCGCAGCTGGTGCCATACGCTCACCACAGTTGCTACAACTCTCAGGAGTAGGTCCCGCCTCGGTACTTTCTCGTCATGGTATTCCAGTAATCCATGATTCTCCAGCTGTCGGCCAGAATCTTTTCGATCACTTTGCACTCTTTCAAGTTTATAAACTACGCGATCCAGAACGCGGACTTTCTCTTGGACATCCGTCCCTTACGGATCCAGCATTCTTCAAGGGTATGCCTGTTGATTGGATTGTTAATGAAGCATTGCCAGCCGATCAGCTTAAGAAAGCTTTAACTGAGGATGGGGACCCATCGGATTCACATGGATTGGGTGATGCCAGTAGGACTCATGTTGAGACCATGGTAGTATACAACCCTCTTGCACCCGGAGTTCCTGTCAATGGCAGTTTCATCGCTACTTCTGTGATGCTAACGCTGCCAACATCTCGAGGCTCACTAGAGTTGGCATCTGCTTCACCAAGCGAACCACCCATCATTCAACCAAACTACTTCTCTACAGCAGTAGACCGAACAGTGTTGGTTCATGGTGTTCGTCGATTATTGCAGGCTCTCACTTTCACTCAGTCTGGGAAAGATGTGGTAGAATCCGAGATGGGCCCTGGTCCTGGTCTGGCATCATTGTCATTGGAAAGCAGCGATAAGGACATAGAAGACCGGATTCGTGCGATCGGAAGCCCACACTACCATATGGCAGGGACATGTGCACTTGGGGCAGTACTCGACACCGAGCTACGCGTAAAAGGTGTTCAAGGACTCAGAGTTGCGGATGCAAGTATTTTTCCAGCGCCACTTGGGGGCCATCCTCAAGCTTCACTATACGCGATTGCGGATCTAGGAGCAGAGATGATTTCTATGGCAAAGGAGTCAAAGGACACAAATTGATATGTGAATCAGACTCTGTAGGCCAGGCATTCTTAACCACGTCATCGGCATCACGTGTCGCTGTATTCAATTGTTAGCTCGCAAGATGAAGGAATTAGAAGCACCTCAGCCTACTATTTGAGATAGGTGCTGCAGAGCTTGTGTCCATGAAGACCAGCGAAACGAAAAGGCAAAACGAAAATTTCATCTTGTAATTTTGCACCTGGTACATATGTTTCACATAGAATTGGATTATAAAGTGTGCTTTCGGATCGTATGGCTCTAGTTCACTCACATAAGTATTATATTTTACTCAAACCCTCTCATGGACGTCGTTCTCAGGCTCATAGTACGTATAGTGAAGTTGCTGCTTTAGCATTATCTTCTCCAATAGTTGATCTTCCAAATGACTGCAGATACCCACGCTAGGTAAATCAACTACTCCACTTTCTAGCCACACCTCTTTCAAACCATCTCAAAAATTTATAATATGTTATATTTAAATGTTAATAACTCAACAAAGGACAACAAAAGCTCAATGTACATACACATCGTATTCCGAGCTCACACTTTATGCGTAGTTGCTTTTTCTGAGCTCCAGTGGGACGGAAAAACCGAGGACTCAAAGATAAATACTCTTTTCAATACTTGATATTATTTTAGACAATCACCGTACTTATAGTCAAGAGTTGAATATTACAAGCCATTATTTACTATGCATTTTATATTATTTGTATTTCTATGTAAACTGATATCATGTTGGAAGGACATGGCACGTGCACCTTAAATGCATATATAATATCTTCCCCTTCTTAAGTTAGATTTAGACCACTACCTTCAACTCTACATAGTCAATAATACATGCATTCCATTGGCCTGCTCTCTTGACTGTGAACAAATCATTATATCATTATATTTCCCTGAGATATACGTGTTTTCAATGGCCTTACTTGAGCGATCGAGTGTGGTAACAAGTCGGCCATTTGAAGAGCCGACTCGGTCATTCGAAGAACCGACTACTACTGCTTTTTTCGCTCAAACATGAGACTAAAATCCACCATCCAATCTTCTCGTGTGTTGCACCCCACAATCTCCTTCCGAGCATAAGTGCTTGAGAACAAGTCAGTCATGAAATACTATTCGAGTACCTCAACACGAAAATCATGCTATGGCTGTGCTGTCAACAAATCGGAGGTTGTGATCGTATAGGGGTTGAATCGAAACAAAGGCGATCCATGGAGTTTCCGCTATGATTTCTTGAGTTGTGGGGAAAATGCTCATGCAATGACCCGTGCCACGTCTGTTCCACCACCTCCTCGGACTCTCAAGCAAGTGTTGACTTCGGACAGCTTTCGAGAATGCGTAATCCGAAGCTATTTTTACTTACAAGTTGTCAATGCATTAGTATCACGGGCATGACATTGAGAGATGTCTAATGTGGAGATCTTCGCCGCCTCGAGTTATATAAAGGACAAGAAAGCCAACCTCGTTGCTCTACAACACACAACCAAATCACTACGAGACGAATCTCATCAAGCCATTCAACCACCTCAGCATTACCAATTTACAATTCAAATCTCTCATAACCGCAATCATGAGCCCTATTTCCAGAGTCGTCACCTTCACCCCCAAGCCAGAAAAGTTGGAGGAAGTAAGTTTACCAATTCTTTCTATCGAATCCCCAAATCATCTTCTTATTGTCTTCGAATATCTACACACATTCTCTAACGCAACACTTTAACAGGCTATCGCTCATGGTGCTAAGTTCGCCAAAGCGGTTGAGGATGCTGAGCCAGGCTGTATTATGTACAAAGTATCGAAGACCAAGCCTTTGTCGGGCGATGGCCCAGAGCAAATTGTTATGGCTATGATGTAAGTAACTTAACCGTCACACGTTCTCCTTTCTCCTTCCCTCCCCTTTCATATGTTTGTGATTTACGGGCTAACCAAATATTACAGATTCAAAGATGAGGCTGCTTTCAACGCTCACGAGGAGAGTCCTCATGTCCAAGCATACAAGACTGATAGCAAGAAAGCCGAGTTTTTGCTGTCGCCACCTGACATTAGAGTTGTCACTCCCGCTGGAGGATTCAGCAGGACTTAATTTAAGGGGTTTGAATAAGGGGTTTAAACTTTTTATCTGTATTGCATTGTTTAGATATCTAATGAAGCGCATGTTATCGGCATACATTTTGACCTTCCGGTGAATGGTTATTGTCGAAGTATTCTTCCATGTGAATCACAGACTCATGAGTTGTCAACCCAATCATAAGTCCACCTTGTTAACTAGAAAATCGTAGAGTCTAACAGTTCTTAGAAATTTCTTACAGGGTAGAATAATCGTGATTGACTCTATGTTTCTTCAATACTAGGTAGCAAAACAATCATATCTGGACATGGGATACATATAGAATGAAGCTCAACAACGACAAGAGATCCTCATTTATGGCAATTGGTGGTCATTTTTGTTCCTATAACCATGATGTGAATGATCTGAATATGGCCTCGATACCTAAAGGCAGGTGGGTGACTACTTTCATCGGACATGACTCATTAGTTCACTCCTGACTTCCAATGATTCGGAATTGCTTTATTGGAAGAGCAAGTTGAAATGTGTCAACAATAGCTTGGAGGGAGTACCCGAATCCAAGATAATTACACCAAAAGCGGTCACCGGCATGATGGGTTTAGGTCTCATAGTACCAATAGCTACACTTCTCCAATGACTTACAAACAGATTTTCAAACCCAGGGTGTCTGATAGTCCAAAATGCAGTCCAACAATCAAAAACTTTAGAACATCCAATCCCTTCTAAAAACATTGAAATCATTTTAGATGTTGAAATAGATTTCATTGTTGGACTAATTTGGAATACCTGTACCAAATTCATGAGATTGATAACAATATCTTCAGAACTTGTCGGCCTAATTGGAAAAGCTGTCGTGAATTCGGATTTCTCAGCCATACATAGGCAGGATAATTAAGAGAGGATGGTATGATATTCGAGAAAGTCTTGAGGAGAAGTAGTTTGTTATCAGGGTGGAAGTAGCATCGGACTCCGCACACACCTAGGTGTTACCCCGCCCCCGCCATATCAAGAACATGCCTTATCAGCACCGCGCAATTGTGTCCATCGCATGAATTAAATACACAACATTGAAGTATCTCGTCACAAAATGGAAAAGCCTCAGTCTTTCAAGTCTCCGGGGAATTGGCTTCAGTCCTCCAGGCGACACGTCGTTGGATTCACTGCATTCGTTATCCTCATCTTTGTCGTACAGCTTCTACCAAACTTCGTGGTAAGCGTCCGCCACCCACAAGCCTCAAAGATACAGTCAATTTTAACTAACAGCACGTAGTCTTGGCAACTGACACCATTGATTGCTGGAGAGATTGGTTTGTCCAAATATGAGAAATTTCGGAGATGCTCTGTAAATACATTTCTCGAGACCGGTTTGCCATGGCTAGAAACTGCGTCACCTATTGTACTCTCAGAATTCGTCCAGCGGAGAGATAACCTAGCTGTCGCTCTTGAGAGTGATGGAATAGATGCATTTATCGTTGAGCCAGGATATACATTTCAGTATTATGCTAATGTCAGTCAAAAGGCCTGGGAAGTTTGGGAGCCTGAAGAGCGACCGTTTCTCATGATCATTACACCTCATTTTGATACAAGTTTGAGGAGAGTTGTTGCAAAGACATCATTTCTGGCACCACATTTCGAGGAAGGGAGGGTAAGAATGCTTGGTATGCCTTTCGAAGAGGACCTGTACATCGTTACTTGGGAGGAACACTGGGATCCTTATTTGACGCTTTTGAAAAATTGGCATATTGTCATCGGCAAGGAAGATGTAGGGCCCACTCAGGTGCCAAAGGTAATGGTCGACGAAGAAATGAGAGACTTCATCCAGAGAGGTCTTGGTGAAGATGGCTTCGAGGTGATGGGACTTGCTGGCAGTGTGAAACGAGTGAAGCAAACGAAAACGGTTGGTGAGGTAAGTATCCTCAGGGCGGTCAATACAGGAACTGTCGAAGCATTGCGAGCTATGAGAAAGTGTATGCTGGCGGGCTTAACTGAAAATGAGGTCATGGATGGACTTGATAGTACAATGCGAGCTGGTGGGATGGATCCATTCTTTGATATTGTGCTTTTTGGTAAGCGTGCAATTAATTTTTTCAGGTTCTTTTACGAGATGGCCTTCGAGTATCTCCCTTCTTACACCTGCCTCTCCACTGTGTGGAACTGGCTTGTGACGCATATCAATTGTGTGCATCTACTAATCACCTCACATTTTTCAATTGGGCGGAAAGGAGTTTAAGCATATTAGAGGATAATATTAATTTTCTCATAGATGAGAATGCTGCAATGCCACATGGTGGGCCAAATGGAAGCAAAATTCTGGAAGAAGAGACCCTCGTGTTAATTGATGTTGGGTGAGCTCTAAGCACTTCACTGCTTGAATGTATCTAAGCTGACGCGATATCTCAATAGTTCGCATCTATATGGATATTCTTCAGACATTTGCAGAACATTCTTTCCACCTTTCTTTTCGAAACCGAAAGATTTTTCGCTTCTTTCACCAATTGCCCAGCACAAAATCGCAATCTGGGATGTAGTGTTCGAGGCACAAACTAAAGCTCTAAATGCATTGAGACCGAATTCGTCATGCGCTTCTGTAGACATAGCGGCTCGAAATGTCATCGCTGATGCCGGCTACGAGAAAGCATTTACACATCGCGTTGGCCATGGAATTGGTATCAAGGCACATGAGAGTCCTTATTTGAACAAAGGAAACATAGGGGAAAACCTAAATGTAGGCATGGCGTTCACATTAGAGCCTGGAGTATACCTCGAAGAGAAGTTTGGGGTGAGGCATGAAGATGTTTTTGTCGTGAGAGAGAATGGTGAAGCAGATATTCTGACGGGTTCCAGGGCGAAAGGCCCATGGGATCCATGATGCAGTGTGGATGGTATTGCAATTGAATCATGAGCATTTGTCCGAAGCCCGAAATATGTTGCAGCAATACACTACAGGGTTGATACCGACCAAACCAATCAGTAGCTTAATGTTCATAATGATCAACCAATAGAAACTATTCCTTGTGATAATTCATGTTTTGTTGCACATCGTAGGGCGAGAGGGCGAGAGGGCGAAGAAAAGGGCGAAGGGCGCGAAAGCCCGAGGCGTCAGTGAAAGGGCGAGGGCCGACAATTTCATGTCATTTTAGCAATTTCATTGGCCAGCTATATTGCTGGAGAAAAAAGGAGAAAACGGTACCATTCTCATAACTGTCTCATTCGCTTCGTTTGTATTGACATTGAAGAGCCTGAATGGCGTTCTGATGTAAAATGTTTCCTGCGTTTGGAATTAGAATTCGGCTTGACATTGACAAAAGGAAACCGACAATTGCGGGGCACAACTAACAAGCTTCATTTTAACTACATTCGGGCAAAATTTCCATCGTTTCCTTATCTCAGATCAACGACGACCCCTTCATTCAACATTCGCCATTCTCGATGCATGAACATCCATTAGCTACGGGAGCTAAAAACAACCGGCCGGTTAAGCTCTTGAGGTATCTGATACAAAGATACCGACCATGCACGTTCCATCTACAGATAGCCATGTCCCCAAACAATCTCTAAAGCGATAGCTAAGACATCTCGATATCTATCATAAATACAATCTGAATTCGAATCCGAAATCCACCCGTATGCCTTTCGTGTCGTGCCCGAGCTGCTCCAAGTGTACCCCTCCTTGGATCTCAGAAAGGAATATCATACCCCGCGCATTTCCTATTTCAGCAATACAGTCCATGGAGTACATTGAGAATACCTCATATGGCAAATGTTCTTGCTACAGTGGGATGGCTCAACAACTTGGTGGTCTTGCATCATCGGGATCTAATAGTAGATGAATATATAAGATGAAGGCATTATGGACGAAGAAAGCGAATCTTTCCAGCTCGACACACACTCTTCTTATCATCTGCAGAATACAAGACATAGCTTGCGATAACTTCATATTCACGAATCAACTACCTTCAAAAACTGTGCAAGTTACTGCGAGAAGATAAGAACTCAAGGTATGAATACGGACATGATCCTTTTCAATATTCCCATTTCTCAATCACACTTATCATCTCTATAACATTTTACTATATCATCTACGCTTCACCCTCATCGCCATCTTTATCTATTCATCAAGACTAACAATGGGTTCTATAATCAGCAAAGCCAAATCATCCAAATCCTCATCAAAAGCTGAAAAGATGTCTTCTCTTCCATTCACATACCACGCCAATGCTCAAACTGAGTTCAAGCCTCCTCTCATTGCCAACGAGAATGCATTCCTCGGCGACGTGTCAGTATCTACTGACGAAGCTGCACCACTATCGGCTGGCTTCTACAGATTAGAAAAGGGCACACCATTGATTTACGAATACACATACCATGAGATGAAGATTATTGTTGATGGAGAGTTTGATATTAGTGATGAAACTGGACAGAAGGTTCATGCCACCAAGGGCGATGTTTTCTACTGTAAGTTTCTCAGGAATACTTTGGAAGCCTATTGTCTAACTTAAATTAGTTCCAAAGGGAAGCAAAATTACTTTTACTACCGAAACTTTCGGGTTGGGATTCTTTGTTGGACAGAGAAAGGTATGCTACATTAAGTCTTCACGCATTTGAATAGGGCTAACTGTTTGACAGACTGGAACCGCATAAGAGCGAGATATCAGTTGACAGGAATTGGATAATGGGATAACGGATTATGGAGTCTACCTGCTGTTTGTAAATACAATTGGCAATGTCATGAATTATGATGCACTACTTGACGATCTCATCTGATAATACTTGACCTTGATTTATGATTTTCTGGCTAGTGCCGAAGATTATAAAAGTCTTTCACTTCCTGGATTGTTTCATTGGTCGTGTTCTCATTAATTAAGTACTATGGCATTAATCATATCTCATCATATGTACGATTGTCCATCAAGTTCAAACACCTGCGTCATGCTGTCACCCCTTCGACCATTCCTCACAAATACACCTCCATCCAATTCTTTAACACTTATTCTCCCTCTCCCCCAAACCATGTCTCCCTCCATCTCTCTCGCGCTTCTTCTACCACTTCGTCTTCCACCCACCACAGGCGTAGCAGCCAATTCCCTAACACTCACTCTTCCTGTCCTCCCAGTAACCGCCCCTGCAATATCTAGCTCCCTCAACTCTCCGTGATCATCATACATCTCATGGACTCCATCAGTTTTTGCAAATGGCTCCATGACTTCTGGGAGATTACTGAAAAAGAAGTTCGTAGGAGTTTCAGCTGCTGGGGTAGTCGATTTGCTCTTTTGCGCTCGTCGGTATTTTCCTATCCAGATGAGAGAGAAGATTAGGAGGAGAAGGAAGACGATGACTCCGAGCACGATGGCGATTAATGTTTTAGGATTATATTTGGGAGGATTTTTGGGGGTTGGAACGGTAGAATCGGAGGGGCTGGGAGAGGAGATTCCGCTGGCGGTGGTGGTAACTAATACTGTGACGCCCACGGTATTTGTTTGGTCGAAAAAGGAGGTGACGAGGGAGCCGGAAACGGTGAATATCGATTCTCCTAAAGTAAGCGAGTTCGACACACCTAGTGCAGAGACCGTGGACTTTTCTGGGAGGGATGACGGGGCTGATGTCGAACGAGACACCGACGATGCTACGGTTTTAGAGTTGGATTCTGAGGTAGATGACTTAATGGCAGAGTTTGATGGCGTATTCGATGCTGGAGTTGACGCTGGCGCTGAAGCCAAAGCTGAGCTTGGGCTAGTATTCGACGGAGCTGAAGGCACTGCCGCTGCAGATGGTGGTGACCATGTAGATAATGGTCCAGCAGCGGTGGTCCTCGCAACAAGCTCAAAGAATTGTGTGGTAGCTTCCACTGCGCACGTCCAAAATGAATACGACTGGTCTGCCCCAGCCACCAGGATAGCATTTAAGCAAAATGGGGCGCTTCCGGAGCTATATATTCTTTTAGCATGTATTTACTCCAGGTGAAGGATATGACACACCATTCCTGAGTAAAGTGGCCGGCAACGTTACTTTCTCCACACCCACTAGAACAGGTTCCTTGATCTTTGCACCGAACTGCGATGTTGCAATCAAGGAGGTCTGTAGTTGCAGTGTCACAAAATCCCCACACCGATTCGTCGGTATCGTAGCGGCAATCCGAGCCTGAAGGTGCAACACGAGGAATATTTGCATTGCCACTCAAAAAGCCACAAGCGCTCGTGAAGCTGGTGGTTTGGCGGGCTTGTATCCGTGGTAGAGTTGACAGGGTGGGAAGTGGAATTCGAGGGGTGATTACTGAGGCCAAGCATGTTGATACGAGAGATAAAAAATACAGGAAATTATACAAATCCATCTCCAAAGCACAAAATGAAATGCACTATCCTGCTATCTCGTCCATTTCGACCAGCGAAAATTACGAGAAGTCCAAGCCGAAATCGAACTTTTTGCAACGAGGAAACCCTCATGATATGATAATTATCATTTACGATAACAGCGGCTATTACTACCACATTAAAGATTTGAAAAATTGCCCGCAGTTCTGTAACACAGGTGGCGTTTTCCATAGGGCTTGAGGTATTGTTGTGGTACCGGCTAGTTGGGTGCTTGGCCAAAATAGTCACCAACCGCCCAACAGTTGGTACTACTTATGCAGGTTCAAAATTGCAATCCACTACCTTCAAATAGTATTTCGGAATTGGAGCTGAACCCTCTAAGCACTGAAATTGTCTCAAATTATCGATCTACCCTTAATTATACTGAATAAGAACTCCGAGGCCCTGCACTTTATAACACTATTCTACATCTTATAAACATCACCATCTTAAATATCGCTCATCATGCGAGATCAATATCCTAATTTAACGACGGAGTTGCGAATTAACCATTCTTCAATGAATTACCGAAAAAACGGCAGTACTCGTTTTCCGTACCATACTCAGGCTCCGAAGCCCAGAGACATGCCTATCAACTTAGCCACCTTGTTATCTCAAAGACTTCGCTTCTAGCTGGCTCATTCTTTGCAACCCTCGGGGTAGACGTATGTCGCCTCTTCAACGTGACGAGCACGATAACTGTAAGAAGAACGAGACTAAGACCCCCGAGAGCCCCGCCAATAATAGCCCCCACTGACATGCTGCTTGATGAGTATTCTGTGCTGACTGAGGCTATACCGGTATTAGATGTGGCTGCTGGACCGAGGGCTGTGGTTGATGATATGGTAGCAGGTGTGGAAGTTGACACTTTAGGATTCGTGGCGAATGACGAAGAAGACACAGCTACTTTTCTTTCCAGAGTTGATATGCTTACCGCCGCTTGTGGCGAGGAAGATGTAGTTATTGGTGAGGGAGATGTTGTAGTGGGAACCGCAAGCCAAATAGCTGAGCCGGGAGCATTTACACACGTCATGTACGTATAGGTCTGGTAGTTAGACACCAGCAGTTCCGGAAGCAACAGGACTGGCTAGGTGAATAATTCAGTACCATCTCATAGCTAGTGCTAGAGTAATACATACCAAGTCGTAGAAATCAAACCGGAAACCCCGCAAGCAGCAAAGCATGCTCCTTTATCAAAGCAGTACCCGTATAGTTCACAATCGGCAACAGTAACAGCGTCTGAACAGAAGCCCCATAAACTGTTCTGAGTGTCTTTGCCGCAAAAAATATCCAGGTGCTGCGGATCAAGGAAATATTGCGTTTCCATTGGCGTACCCACATGTCTCCGCAGAAGTAGTTGTTTGGCGTTTCTTCAGTATGATTGGCACTTTGGGTGTCGTAGTTGGAATGGGTGGTGGTGATACGTCCAGTGAAGCATTGATACTATTAATTAGAGCCCAAAAACCAGTGAAATCATTTTTACCTGTTGATCGCCAGGGAGTGCAATTCAAATCCAGAAGTTACCATGACAATAGAAAAAAGAAGGATAGTGAGAAGACCTGGTTCTACAGATATGAAGAGAGAATGTTCTCATTCTTGCGGGAGCCCGTTGATGTTACATTTGAAACATCTTTCGATCAGATTTCGTGTAGTGTAATGCTTACTTCCATAGGAACAACGGACTGCTGTCTCTGGGTAAGATACTTGAGCCTTCCGGGAGCTAACATTCAAGTTCAGAGTAACAATTATCGATCCTGAAAAAATGAAATCGTCATGGTATCACATTTTCTTATCTTCAGAGGTCACATGAAACAAAAAAATATTTTCACGATCTTGGTCGGAGAAAATGCTTAATTTAGTAATCATCTCCTGGCGCCTACGACGTAGCCATATTCTCGGTTCCAAACTACCGGGACAAATTCGTCACAGAAACTTACTTTAGGATGAGACTCATTGGATGATGGACGCTGCAAGATATAAATCATTATGGGATTTTAAGCATAACCCCGTGTTAATTGCGCTTGAGGGCGGCACAAATGGGTTTCAAGCTGTAGCCGCCATTTCATGCAATGCGTCAAAATTCCATCACGCACCCTACGCTCAGCGTCAATCATCTTCAATTCATGTACATATATCAGGCTGGATCTGTCGGGATTCTTGCAATGTCATCTCCAGTTTGATGCCACTAAAATGCTTCTCAAGCCATCGCGATTTATTGCCGCAGTTTTTATCTTAATCCTCGTCATCACGCACTGCCTGATTGCATATCGATATTTCGTCCGACCAAGTGCGAGTCAATACTCAGAACGTACTCCTACGGTTCTCGAGACATTTCACCAGCTACTTTTCAAATTTCAACCCAGTATCAATCATTCCACTTCCTGAAACTGGAAATTCCACTTGGAGCAACCAGACACCGCACGAACCTAAAACGCTGCGATCGCAGAGCAGAGGGTGTATTCGCAGAGGGTCATGTATTGGTAGAAAGGTATGTACCATAATTCATCCGCATATACTGTGGTTACTGTACGATTTCCGTCAATATTGTGCAACTGGCTCACTCGTCATCGCAGTAAACTTGGACCTTGTCAAAGCTCTCCCATATCAATCTGATTATGATTTAGGTCTCAGTTGGAATCTACTGCAGCAGTTTCCTTTTCGAGTGAAATACTCATCTCTTTCTGCTCGTAGAAAACGCATTCGAGATTATGCATCAGCAGTGCAACTAGAAGAGCTGGATAGATGGCTTGACTAAAGCGCCTACTATCTTTAGAAGATTGTTTGAGGAAGCAGCACTTGTAGGAACGAGACAAGACAGACGTTCGTTCGGGTTCTTCAAAGTAGTTGTCAGTTGGAAGTATGCAGGGCTTGGTCTGTGTTCATAAGGTATTGCGGGTGTTGAAGAAAAGAGAGGAAACTTCTTATTTTTGGCGTTGTAGCTGGTAGGAAGAAAGGTTGGGGGGAGGGAGGTCCGGGAAGGTATTTCAAGAAAATATTAAATAGGGAATGAGATCTACAGTATAGGTGGTGATAGAAGTTGATTCACTGTTGACTCTTGCTTTTGTGCTCTAATTTTTGGGCCACGAGTTTTTTGTTTGTTTTACCGTTAGTTAATCTTTGTTAGAGAATTGGAAAATTTGTTTCTTTGTGCTTCGGGTAGCAGTGAATTCAAGGATGTGAGCCTTGACAGACATCTGATGTTGAAAGGGGAGATGAAGGCTGCATTTTATCTTCGACTTAATGTTACTTAACAATAGAGCCACAGTTTTATTGTCTTGAGATGAGTAAGAGTAGACAAACAGGAATTGAGTGGGTAAAAGAGAGTATGTTCGATTATATACTGAAACTTTCCTCAACTTGTGCTTTGTTATTTGATGTCAGTAGGAAGCTGTTTTATCTGGTTCGAAAGTCTCTGCTCTGAATGTGATGCTTCTTGAAAGCCCAAGAAGGTTTCTTTACATAATTTGAAGAGAATGAGTACTCATCTAGATTTCTCTTTAAATGTTCTCGTCTAAACGTTGTCTCCATCGGTAATGTAATTTCCGATCACTTCGAACCAACTGTTGGTATTCAACCCATATCTACCTATTGGTCAGCCACAACAATAACATATGAGAAAGCTCTCCGAAGTGAATAATTGTTATTACAACTATCAGAGATCGTTTTTGCACAGTAGTGTCTTCATTTCCTTCACCTTGTCAACATCCTCGACCTTTAAAGATGTCCGAATAACATCTCCACACCACAACCCCAAATTGAAGAGATGTCTCGAAATATTTTGATCCTTCTTCTCATCATTGCCATTTGTTTTGCAGACAACGTTACCTCCAAAAAGATTGCGCTTACTGGCTTCAAGCTTAAGAATCCTTCTCCAACCAGAACTTCCATATCGACAAGCATCAAAGTCTCCACGAGAGCACCTGCGCCAACCACTCCTCCAAAAAAATTGGGGTTTCCAAAAAATCAAGTCGCCAAACGAATAACAGTGGTCGAATCATGCGGAAACTACCAAATTCCAAATTTTGATCTCGAGTTATATGCCGGAGATACTTGTCAGGTCGACGAAAATGGATTAATGTTTGGAGTCTGCCTTTCTGGTATGTCAAATCCGACTGAGTGTGGTTGGCCAGGGGTCTGCGTCGATAGCCATGCTTGTACAAGTAGTTGTGGAAGGACAACAGTTCCAAATATTGATGCTACAACTTGGTATGTAAGCTTTCTATGGGTTTATCATTTTCCAAATTGGTAAATCCGAAGGTCGAATAAAAGGAGAAAGAATTTAAGGATTGAGATGGGCTCTAGAACGAACCATACTGACAATCTAAATCTGACAGCGGTCAAAACAAAGATGGAAACGATTATTGCGCGATGTGGTATCTCGTATCGGATACATATGTCTACACATCCATCACATGTAGTGATAAACAAAGCTGGCAAACTTGGGACGCCACTTTTGTCACACCAATTTCTGTAGATCTTGCCACCAATTTTCCTACCACTTCAACAACGTCAACAACGTCAGCAACGCCGACACCTACATTGCCATCAAAAAGTTCAAGCACACTGACCATCTCAATTGGAAGCCCAAGCGACGAAGGTAATAACACTGTCAATACAGATTCTCCAGATAGTAATCACTCCTTGGGTGCCATCATTGGTGGAATTGTCGGTGGAATCGGTGCTGTCTCAATTTTGGGGGTTCTTGCCTGGTTCTTACATCGTCGCAGAGAGTCGAAGAAAAGAGCCAGTAGAGCACTTGCATACGATCCTGGACATTCTTCTTCCGAAGATCATGTCCCACCCAATGCAATGAGTGCTACTCAAGCGGAGTCTGTTCATCACTCCATCAGGTCGTCCAAGCCCCCCGGAAGCCTTGGCCAAGCATATGACCCGACGGGATATGTGGATAGTCCACTTGGTAGTCCGAACATTGATGATGGTAGTATACATACCGGTGGAATATTGACTCCAAGCGCCATGAGTCCAAGCATGAGTCCGAGTCTCATGGTACCGGGTGACGCACCAAGTATACATAGCGCCTATGCTGATCAGCCTGTTTTTGAAATGCATGCTGATCAAGTCGTTCATGAGATGCCTGCCGACCCTATCGGACCTAAAGAGTTACCAGCATAAAGGTCAAGCGTTTTTGACAATGCATCTTCTGCGGAGTTGGGGACCATTGGAAGGGGCGATTTCCTTGAAGGTTGAGGTTGCACTGCACATATGGAGTTTTTCGGAAGTTGGAGATTGTTAATGGGTCGAGTCTTTCGAAGGTTCATATTTGGAGTTTTATAGGGCTGCTTATTTCATGGCTGGATGGAAATGGACACACGGTTTCGTTTCGACATGGTTTCGAAGATAGGGGATAATGGATTCGTAGGTAATTCTCGGAATTTATTCAGAATTCAGAGTCTTCTTCTTGGAGTCGCCTCGTTGGGTAATCCTATGATATAGATCTCAGATTTCCTAGCTAATTAGATGGTACAAAACGACGAATAATTAGAGTTTATAAACTCAAATGATAGGTTAATAACTTCACGTGCAATTCCAAGCTCACTTGTTCCGAGAGTAAAGAGATGAGCATATGAGTGGTTGAAGGAGAATAGTATGCCACTGTGAGATCTTAAAAAGGCATGATGTTGAACTCGCTCTCGAACCGCTGTCATGAAGAAAACGCGTGCACATGTATAAGACATCATAATCTTCTCCACCCACCTCACTGATCCCAACTCCCTCTCGCCCTACACGTGATGATAGCTAGCATACCCCGCTTTTAGCCAGTCTTCAAGTCCTTATCTTTTCAACCTCACATTAACTCTACAATTGATGTTTCTTGCACTCACCCTATCGTCACATGTGTAACTATCAATTTTCAATCTTTTGCTGAATTCTAGACCGGTGAAAACTTTGAATCGTACTAATGGAAAGGTTTGCAGAGCTAAAAAAAGCTGACATGTGCACTATTCCCACCCGAATCCACTGATTTGCGGAGTATCAGGCTTGTGATGGCCTTGCGCTTTTATAGTCATTTTCTAGTGCGTTGAAAAAAGTCGAATCGAACTCAAAGGGAACGCAAAACCAACTAGACGGGTCCGAACGGGTAAGAATCAGACCACTTGTAGATTAACCACGAATCAGCAAGTGAATATTGACTGGAGTATCCGGAGAGTGTTTATGCTAGACTAATGAATGCAAGCTTTCTTCTAGCTTCCTTTTATGGTTCAATTCAAAATTATTAATGTGGACTGGGGGACTTTTGCCAAGAAGGGGCATTCTTCGAGGTTACATTTGACTTGTACAACAAGAACAACAGAAACGATTGAATTGTAACATCGCACAGATTCGAGGAAAGGGGAAACGAATTAAAGCCAAAGGGAAATCGGAACTGAGATTGTGAGAATTGGATTGGTTCATTTTTTTGTCACGCACACAGACAATAGACCAAGGAGAACAAAGAATCTTGGAACCAAATTTCCAACCTTTGCTGCAATTCAGGATATCGACGATATCTTTCCAGCGAGACTTTGGACAAATACCAACTTGGTTGATATACTGGTGTGAAGAGCATTGGACGGCCTTCCAACTTCAAGGTATCAAATTATGATAGGAGCACCGACACCGAACCCCGTCGTCATCATATTTTCCCAGATTTGCAAACGATAAGCAGTATTTATCGTACACACGACACCGACACTTACGCCTCCTCACAATTCAATTTTGTGACTAATTTGATATCAAGACAGTGATTCCAGAAGCGCCACCACTCGATGAGGCACGAGACCATTCAAAAACAACAATTCGTTGCTGAGAATTGATTTTGCGAACAAAGAAACTTTTCACAGCACTTATCAACCCACCTTTCGATCATTCCAACGAATCTCGATAAACAAACTTTCAATCTGCTGGTATCCTTGACATCCTCACATTCAAATCAAAACCCAAAAGCAACAACACCCCAAGCATCCACTCAGTCTGTTCGACAATTGAAACAAAGTCGTCCTCGGACCCCTGACTTTGAATATCTAGAGCACCGTACCCGAAACTTTGCAATCTACGCCAAAGCCGCCATTACTTATTCATCCTCCCAATCCTGCAACAAGTTTGTTCGAACGATTCCTCTATAAATATAACCCTCATATGCCCGCCTGATCGAGGGTTCACGCCTGAAAAAGATGTTTCTGCAGAAACTTCGATCTTTTTCCTTTCTATCAAACTTCAAGACTCCTCTAGAGGACGATAAAAAGCACCATCAACATCGCAAATCACCCAGAACTCCTAACTCTGAACACAAAAACCCTCTGTCACCGTCCACAACTATTTCTACAAATGGTTCCCATAGGTCTCCGCGTAAAACAAGCATATGTGCAGAAGTTAAAGAGACATCCGAAATAAACAATGGGACGGAGGAGAATCTAGAAGGACGAGAATTCGAAGAATATCTGGAAAAGTGTAGAAAGGCACAAGATGCAGAAGAAAGAAAGAGGAAGAAGATGGCCGAAAAAAGGGAGGTTAATCTAAGTCCGTGGGCCAGGAGGATGTGAAGTTACAAAAAGGAGAAAGGTGAATTGTAGACTCACGTTCTCACTCTGTTTACGGAATGGAGGAAAAGAAAGCCGGCCTTTTTGGAACCCTTGATACACGAAGACACGACACCACATACAAATAAATTGAGGAAACAACGACACAATACGCATATGCGCAACTTGCCAGAATTTCCTCAGTACATTTCGAAGAGTACAAGATACAATGTGGAAGGAGAACGCGAACACTTCTTGCCACTCCAATTTTACCCTCTAGCTTTGGTCGTTGCATGAACAACACAAGGACAACTCGGCGGACTTGTCTCACACGAGATTAAGAAAGGCGAAAGATTTCACGAACCTCAAATCCAACCAACAACTCGTATTATTCCCATCCGAGTGTAGTATTCGAGCTTGAAGCTCTACCTCCTCGACTTACCTGCATCCACAACGAATAATGCATACTATAACGCTATTTTACTACCGCACGATATCCAAATTCCTCTTTCCTTAGCCAGCGCCCTTTTCACCTCAGTAGATACCCTCGAACCATTTCCATAGCTTGATTCTTGTTATTTCCCACTTTGTTGCGATCTAGGAATTATTTTCGCGTCAAGTATTTCGATATTCGGAATGAAGAATATCTTTTTTGTAATTTCTAGTAAATGAATTTTTTTGGCCAATATATTGCACCCAATCTAAATTAGATCTGTTTGATTTTATCACATACAACATCTATCATTTTTGGTACATAAGTTAAGCTTATATATATTTGCTGTGTTCTGTACTCCAGAATATGTCGAATATCTTGTGCATATTGCGTGCTTCTTCAGCCCGTTCATTCCATACTTAACTATGCTGGTTTGCATAAGTATGTCTTGCTGAGTACCTATGCTTATGTATTTGATAGCCTTGATATGCAACTATCAACGAGTGCAGCTTCTGCAAGACATACATGTATATCTATCATGGAATATCTAATCTGAATATCTGCGATGTTCACCCACCCACTTTCTACCTGACCGCCATCAAGAGGTATACTGAACACACTTGGGCACCAGTGAATAAAGTGATCGATTCCGTTATCAAAAGCTAACATTTGGTTCCTCCTACTTGAATATAGCAACATACTAGATCTGTTCAGTTCCGTAAAATCCCATTCGTCAAAAAGCCAAAGTACATTCCAAGCATTTTTATTTCTGTTTTCTGTTTTCTGTTTTTGGCTGGTTTACTGTAAATGTTGTTGTCCATACGAACATTTATGCGAACCCATAGGTGTGAATTACAACCAACCTTTTACAGGTTTCTTGGTACTTTGAAACGACAGCTCAGCTAACACGATGTGAGGATGCGATAGAATAAATCATGGCACGGTGGAATGGTAAGACATGTACATCAGAGTGCAAGAACGATATAGTTTGTTACACCAG
Source organism: Botrytis medusae (assembly GCA_019395255.1). NCBI lineage: Eukaryota > Fungi > Ascomycota > Leotiomycetes > Helotiales > Sclerotiniaceae > Botrytis > Botrytis medusae. Next base: position 1,543,219 of record JAHXJL010000020.1, read on the forward strand.
TCGACTGTACGGGTTGAGATTAGACATTCTCAATTCTACCATTTCGTCTCCAGATTGTCGGCATCACCGATCCCTTCCCTTTAATAAGGCATTACATGAATCTCTCCAATTCACTTGACTCGAAAACAATGTCCTTATCCTTATCTTATCACCCCTCCAAGAGATTCCCCACCATACATTTCAAAAATTCATTCTCTTCGCCTCCACCATGAATCCACTTTTCCGATTATACCCCAGAAAATCACAGCTGGGTGAACTCCGGCATATCCCGTGTTCTCCCTCTAGATCCCAGATCGTCATCCCCCAGGTTTCGGGATACTCAATGGAGTTAGCTTCCGGACGTTTATAGGAAACCCGAGAAGGTTTGGCGGATCAGGGACTGGTTGCGCAAATCTGCATCAGATCTGGGGTGATCATTCATGATTTCATGTTCGATTATTCAACAGAGGGTTAGGAAGGGGAGGGTTAATTACTCGCGAAGAAGCGTTTACCGATAGAATATAACATCATAGACCGCAGGAGCCAAGAGAGTAGAGAACAAGAATGAAGGATCCAGTGATTCGATCAGCAAGTTTACCAAAACAGTGGAAACGGTGTACACAAAGATCCGATGGGGAGACTCGTAAACAAGATCTATATCAGAAACACACACATACACTCTGACTAGCACCGTCTCATTCTCCACTCCCACAATACCCGCCTTATCCCATCTATATTCTCCACGTGAAACCTAGTATATATATATACCCATTCATTTCGATTGTACATAAATAGTCTCATCTCTCCGTCCTACATCCTCATTTTATATTCTCCGACTCCATCTCTGCATTCCAGCTTCAGAGACACAGACACATACACATACACACATCCACGCAAACCTTACGCAATACCAGCACAGCCCGACTCCCAGTTTCCTCGAGCTACCTACCTACATAGTCATCTATCAGATCCGACACCGTAGCACTCGAACACACAATTCTCCCACATCACTCACCCGTCTTCGATCCAGAAACTACACGAAATTCAAACCCTCCGCTTCTTGATCGAGACTTCCTACGATCCTCGAGACAGTCTAGCTATATCCATCGAGAAGTTACACGATACCGTTGAACACTCTGTATAAAATAAAATCCGTCTCCATCTCATCTTTGCTCTACATCGACCGACCTAATCCGAGATCAGATCGAAATCCATCGTCGTAACACGCAAATTCCTCAGGTGTTATCAACTTCTTCGAATTCTGTCAAGCAGTCACTGGTTGTAGATCTCATCGCGTCTTTATCTCCCCGCACCACATCGCATTCTCGCCAATTCCCATCGTCGAGCACCATACCATACCATCTTTGCGTTGCACACATTACGCACATCTATCATTACCATTGCAAAGAAGTTCAAGGGAAGGCATCATCTCAACACAAGAATCACTTTCGATTAAAATAGACCTATCGACTTGATCTCCATCCTTGATTCGTTATTCAAGACCTCGTTTCAGGTTCTGTCTTTTGCAGCACCTACATCATATAATTCACGTTACTCTCCTCACGTCTTTACTCCATTCAAGCAAGATTCTCTGTTACACTCATTACAATCCATTACGTGGTTTCTGGCTCCAGTAGCAAGATAGCTATCGCTTTCATATCTTGCTTGGCTGATATTTCTTTCTATATATGTAAATATCAAGTTAATCTGATATCTCATCTCAAACTTCATCAACATCTGTCCAAAGCAACCATATAAATCCAATACCGATATCTATATAGGAGAAACCCAATTAACAAAGTTACGGCTTCCAAAAGCAATAAATAAAACGCCATTTATCTCCTCGACCCCCAAAAAGCCACCCAGACGCCTCGCTAAAGAATACATTTTCACGCCCTATCATCAATCACATTGCGATTCACAGGTCAAGCCACATAGGACCCGAGTACAAAACATCCCCTCACAGAAACCGGGCCTTAAAACATACCGAACCAAAATCAGCTACTTAACCTCACATCCTCAATCTCACCCGTTCATTCACACACAATGATTTCCAATATCAAAAGAAAGATTACCTCGTCCTCGGCTTCATCCTCATCATCATGGCGAGAAAGAGGACAGAACACCCCATCAAGTAACAACAAGCGTCATCAATCTTCCTCTCGGACGCCCCAATCTCAACGACAATATCAGCAATCCAATTCGGAACAAACTAGTCATTGTCCTCGTCATCGCAACTCCTCTGTGACGAATTGGTCCATCACATCTACACTTCTTAACGAAGTAACTTCATATCAACAACCCTCCAGAAGCCAGCAAGTAAACAACCACCCACATCCAGATTCCTACGAAGCCTTTATGCAAAATGCATTGGAAGAGGAGGATAGACGGGAAAGACACAAGCGAGCTGTGCGCAAAGCAAACGACGCATGGCAGCAAGGATTCCGAAGATCAGACGCTGCTGGAACGAGAAGTTGGTTGCAGAATTGTGGGTTAGCCAAGTAGGACTGTTTGTTTCAATGTCATTCATTAGCATTATATCATACATATCATACCGATAAAGATTTCCTTTGTTACAAGATGGACGTGGGGAGGGTGAGGGGAAATATGGATGGGAGTTTGATGAAGATATACCCAGTATGGAAAGGATGGTGGACATATAGGAGAGAGTTAAATAAACCAAATGAAAGAAATTAGACTTACTTTCCCACTCCCAATCCTTCATGACACCCACCCAATGCAACTTCCCTCTAACCGTCAGCTCCTGGTCCATCTCCTCCGTAATAAGACCGGCGGCTTGTCTCTGGGCCATGAGTTCTCCAAATGATCCTTGAGACGGCCCCGAAATGCTGTGTCTCTGTCTGTTTCCTACCGGTGAAGCCCTTCTACTTTGCCCCCTACTTCCCATTTCATTGAGATTCAACAGATCCGAAAATGAAATCTCTTCGTTACCAATCCCATTCTCCATTCCTTCTTCGAACCTTCTCATATTATCGCTAGGCCCGCCATGCATCCCAGACATTCCCATTCTACTGCCATTCTTCCTCATCAATTCCTGTTCTTTTTTCCTGGCAACTTCGTCTCTTCTTCTCCACACTTCTTGCATGACTTCCCAACAGCGATCGATATTCCCAATCCACATTCTTCTTCCCATACTGGCCCATCTTTCGTCAACCCATGCCCTATCTTCGGCATCCTTTGCTTCGCAGCCTGCTGCTAGGAGTGGATATATCTGAACGATAACGAGGCGGCTGCTAAGCGGTACCGTAGCTAGAAAAACTAGGACTTTCTTGGCAAGTTCTGCACATGTCAAAGATGGGATTTCAGGGACAGCTTGATGTAAATGAAGAAGAGTAGCGTAACGATAGGCTTCGGCAGTTTGAAGGGCGTGTTGAATTTCAGAAGTCGGATCTTCAGGAGTTGAGAACGCTGTTGAAGGCTGCCACTGCTCGATTTCTTGCTTGAGTTCCATGGCTTGTGATACTATGGCTATAGAGTTTGATTTTGATTTTTGCACTTTGCGACACAAATTCGCAGCGCGACCAATCAAAGGAAATAGTGTTGCTGCGCTGCCCATTAGTGGGTCGATTTCTGACATTGGAGTGATGTTGGCGGAAGAAGAAGAAGAAGCAGAAGAAAAGGAATTGGTAGAGAGATTATTAAGTGGCGAAAGAATGTTCTCAAAGTCTGTAGAATCTTCATCATCAATCGATGTCAACCTAGCAATAACATCCATGTAAACCCAAGTATTGCAAAGGAATTTTAATCTGGCCAGATCATCACCCACAAGACTCCTCTTATTGTGCTTTATGAGTGCTTGATTAACCAAGATTTTTGCACCTCTGAGATGTTCGATCCCAGTTGAGATATGCTGATCCCAAGATTCAGCAAATGCAAGGACAAGTGTTGTGGCGAGTGCAGTATCGGTGCGCATTTTTTCAATCCCTGTCGCGAGAGATCGAATACTACGACGCATGTGTTCCATGCCGTCGACGCGGAGGGCGGGCTTCTCTTTGGATGTATGAAAGGCGGTCATGGATGCGATAGCATGATACAATGCGGGGGAATCCCGTGCAAGAGGCCAAACTAATGTTCTCCATGGATTCTCTGTAGGACCATCTTTGACAGACAAAATGCCACATGTCTGCTTATCAAATCTAAGCATTAGCATCTCTGGACTACCGGCTGGCACATCTGGCTGTCGATACATTGGACTAAAACTCCTAGGAGATACACTCGGAGATCTTGACTGAGGTTGAAAGGGACTCATGGCCAACCACATATCAGCATCAGATATGGAAGGCTCTCGAATGATTTCCTCAATATCATCTTCAAGAGATGAATCATTCGTCATTTGAAATTGAGTCATATTAGGGCTTGACATTGGCATACCCATCATTGCTGATGTCATAGAAATGGACGAAGCCATGGAGATAGATGGTGTCCTTGTATTCAGATCCGATCCAGATTGTAATAGATGTGTTAATCTTGGTGACTGACCAGAGAAATTCGATCTTGTTGGTGTGACTAGACCAGTGTCTTCAAACATGCTACTTAGACTGCTTGTGACCGAATCCGGCTCGATCCGGGAACGTTGAGAGTCATCCTGACTAAAAGTCGGCGTGCTCATATCAAACATAGGAGAAAACCCCGAATGAAGCTCCGGAAGCGAAGTCGAGACATCAAAAGTAGGCGGAGAAGGCACTGCGGCATTGAAAAATGAGTCTTGCATCTGCGTATCCTCTCCGCCGGGGGTAGAAGCCGTGCCATCAGAAGCTACTGGACTTGCAGCTGTAGAGTGATCTGGTGCTTTGTCCAGAGCTATTGAACCTAGAGATATTAGAGCCAGTCTATAGAGTTTGAAGTCATTGTAGTACCTCTTTTCTTAGCGGCCGGTGGCGGTGGCGGTTTGTTTGTAAATGTAGCCTCCTCGAATGGCCTCCATTTGAAATCTTTCTTATATCCTCCACAGGAAACACCCCTCTTATGACATTGCTGACAAGAAGGTTTTGTTTCATCGCATTTTAATCGTTTTGCTTTGCAAGTTATGCAACCTAACAAGTTGTGAGAAGTTTCAATTAGCATGTGAAGCTTAATGCGGGGCACAGAAGCTCTTATCAATCACGAAGATAAGAGATATGAAAATGAAGGTATCCAAAGCTTACCATTCCGACTTTTTGATTGCTTAGGTTTGTTGATGCTATGTTCTTTCTTTGAAGATTGAGCAGCGGATGGCTTGGAAGTAGATTGCTTTCGTTTTTTGGGTGGTGGAGGTGGTTCTGGTGCTGGCTTGAGAACAGGGGAGGAAAGAAATGCCGATGGAGAAGGTATTGTTATCGTCTCCATCTCAAAGAGTTCTTAGGAAGATACATCGGTGAACATGAAAGTGATATTGGAATATTGATTCACAATTTCCCACGGAGATCAAGTTGGAATCTGGAATCAAGCTCGCTGCAACCACAACTGATCTTGCTGCTGGTGATGATGATCTTCTTGATGTGTTGTTCAAAAATATGACAGGAGATACATTCCATGGTTGATTCGGAAGTCTAGGACTCCTTCAAAAGGGTGGAGGAGAATCCGAGAATCGAATTCATAGATTAATTGTTATATTGATTGGTGAGTTAGGTGTGTCAGTTTGTGGAGAAGCCGAGCGAAGTCGCCCGAGAGGATCAAGTAGCGTATCACTACAGGGGTAAATAGCAGATGATATGATAGCGAGTGATACCCAACCAAGATGTAGATGTAACCATCGGACGTGAATTGCCGTCAATGATTGGAGAAGAAATTTGGGACATGGTGAAAAAAAAAAGAAACATTTCGAGAGTTGACATGATTGCTTCTTGATTAATAATAAGGTTCACCTACTCGTACTCAAACATGGTACATGCTATACACACACTTTGTACAGAGCTTTGATAGAGAAACTGTAAATCCCATATGCTTTTCCGTTCTATGGACTCTTTCAAGGTTTACAATTCTATCCAGCTCGTATCTACGTTAATTGAATCATCATCATCGTCATTATCACAACACCCACCGTCCAATCTCTTCTTTTCTGTTACATAACCTTCACTTTGTGTATCTTGTATTTTGAAAAAGAAGTGTGTAGGGCTAGACGGGGATTCGTATTGTAGTGTCATGCTGATAAGTCTGATAGGTTAATGCAGCGGGCAGTTTCCGAGGGTCGAATAGATAAGTTGATAACGGTAGGAGGGGAGTTCGTGTGATCGTAGCTAGTGGGAAAAGCTGGATTCTGGAACGTTTATCTATAGAACGGATTGGTTTCGTTCGGAACTTCCCAAGTGGTCAAACACGCATGATGGAAAATTGTAAGGTGTGAAAGCAAATGGTGGAAAAGATGAGGTTATCGTGAAGCATTGAGCCTACTAGAGAAAATATAGCGGAGAGAACCGATACTTATGATGGACCGGTATCTTCGACAGTAAATGCACAAAGATTAGTGGTGGTAACACGATAGACGACGCCTGACTGTAACGTGAGAAGCTGAGATTATAAATGCTGGCGATAACCTGGAGTAGAAAACGCTGGGAATCTGGGAAAGTTGCATTGTGCCGCTGCAGCGCAATGCGTTCTCATGCATTGAAGGCATTTATGTTACCGAATGCCTAGAAGCTCTCAGTTGGTCAAAACCATGCAGGCTTCTAGTGCCAATATACATCTTGTGACTTAACGCGTGGTTTGGTTTGACGGTACTTCCATATTGTGCTGTGCTCAAATCCATACTGGGTAGAGATTATGCATGCAAGCAGTGAATATTTTTCCGCTGCCAGATCATCCTTTCTATGAGCCGAATTGTCATTCTTGTACTTTCTTGGGTACGGCGGCTTATTAGTAGAGCGCGCCTGAAGTCTTGTACAAGCAGAAGGATTCGTGGTTGTTTAATTCATTCCAGGGGAAGATGGCTGCTGGCTAGATCTGCAGGTTGTTAGGATTTGACAAGATCCTCCAACAGGAACGCTGTTGTCGAATGGTTGTCGGTACCGAGTATGATGTTGGTTCAAACGTGAGCTTAAATAATTGGCATAAACAACGTGGCGTGTTGTTTATAGAAATAGGACGGCTCCTACGACAAACATTCTCACGAAAGCTGAAATTCAAATTGGGGCACCATTCAGTTAATCGTGATTCGGGCTGTTATCATTCTTGAGATGGTATTTCGAGATCGTGTTTCGAAACGCCGCAGCACCGTTGAGCTGTTGCTTCACTGTACGCAGTTGTGGAGATTGTGACGTTAATGTTTCTGATAGAATTTTAATTCATTTGGAAGCTGATGATTCCCTGAGATTTGCCAAAGAATCAAAATTAATTCTGGCCGAAGAAAATTTCCCGATGATCTAGCTTTTCGTCTCATGTCGCAAAATGGTCGATTCAGCGTAGTTAAGGGTAACCAAGCTAGATATCTGCACTAGTGTTTGATGGTACAATTTCAACATACAAGAAGATCAGGGAGGTAGATAGGAAAATGCCCTCTAGATGAATTCATAATTCCATATAGCTCGGCGCAAATTGTTGAGAGGGCTATTGTTTACATTCTATGTAGCTCTAGGTGTTGGTTTTCGCTTAGTTTCATGCAGATTGGGACGAGGATGAAGGGGTTCATAATCAAATCTCAAACAAATTTGGTTGCCGGCTTACATTACCATGCTCTCGATTGCGTATTCATATGTTCTTTCTAGCTTTAGTGATTCAGGTTCATGAATATCATTTGACAGTCGAGAAGGACCACGGTTGATCTATCGTATGTATCATTCATAGTTCCATAGAACGACATTTGACAGCCAGCCACGGTCGATCTATTGTGTATATCATTCATGGTTCCATGGAACCACGTTTGGCCCGGAAAATGCCCAAAAGTTTGCGTAGTCTCAAATATAGCCTGGCTCAAGTGCTATGGTGCCAACTACGGAGTTGATCTCCGTACTATTGAAGAACGTCAGATCTGGCTATGATATGCGTATCAAGATAGATGGAGTTTCGCGTTCAAACAGATTCTTGATGAGACTCGATTTGTGTCTCATCTCGTGTTCTACACGGTGAGTATCGAAATTAGTTAGGGGTGATTTGTTCTTCTTCTTCTTCTTTACCCATCATGATTGAGGGACGATAAGAGTAGAAACAATCCTATGCGCGCGACAGAATACAAAAGGGCATCAGGAGCATAATATTCCCAGGCAGTCAATAAGTAACAGTATATTTGACAAACAAGATAGGTGCTCCGCCACAAGGATCTCATCGTGATCAAGGAGTCTGAAAATAGCAAATTAGTGGATCTGATCACAATTTCAATGAGCGTCTTCAAGCTTTCGAAAGTGGAATGAACAAACTTCCACTTGTGCACGCACATACGATTAAAATTTCAAGACGAAGTTATACACTCCACTTGATAATTTTTTGACGCGCCATGGGGGATGATTAGAGCCTCAGCCACTACCAGCGGGGCCAACCTCTTTAATTATCTTGAATCCTTGAATGAAAGTTAAACATTGTTATTGAAGAAGGAAAATGCCACCAAATCTTATGCCGCCCGCTAATGCAAATGCATCAGCCAAGCCGATCTTTTCTATCCGTTTGGAGATTAGAAGGTTCCAATTGGATGTATCTCCACATTACCCTACTATAGCCTGTCGTGGCCTTCGAATCCTTGAGAACAACAACCAAGTATTTGCCGCTCTTGAGAACGAGGCTTGATGTTTGAGAGTGTTGGTGTGTGAGGGTGGTGGTAGTGGTGAAGGACGACGGTAAAGGACGACGGTAAAGGACGACGGTAAAGGACGACGGTAAGGGGCGACGGTGAAGGACGACGGGAGGATGATGAAAAAGCAAATGAGAGTCGTGGATCTACGGAGATTTCGTGATATTGGGGAAGACCGATAGAGATCAAACAAGTCACCATTTGAAAGCTATTGTGAAAAGAGAGACAGAAAGAAGAGAGAGAGGAAATGGCGTGATGGCTTCATTCAGTGGCAGTACGGCACGGCACTGTATCTGTTGATTTAATATATGCTTGCTACTTGGTATAGGTAGCTTACGCTATCGCCGTGCATACATCGCTGCAATGCCAATGAATGGTACATGCTTCTCTGATATTAAAAACGATGATGTAAATATTAATTTGTTGGATATCATAAAGGACCATATAATAATGTTTCATGCGTATAACGAAAGTGGTCTTTTTCCCCATGCTTGTTAAAGCTTTCATTACTTCGTAAAACTTGGACGCATTATCGTGAGCCGTGACATCTATCATCGTATCCCTAGACTTCACTCTTTTTGCCTTCACGCCAGCCACTCAAAAACCAAGAATCCAGATACATCATACCATACACAACAGAACGCATCCTTCATCCCGCTGCTCAGATCGTCGTCAGCTTGGACGCATTTTGGTGATGTAGACCAAGCCAACAATAATTGAGTTTTCACATACCGCAAGTGTCACCTAATGGTTCTGGGCTGCGGGTACTCGCACAAGAAATTCCCATACCTCGTACAAATTAGTTATGTTGCATCTTTTTTCTGCATCCTTTGAAACACCATTCAAGCGCATTTTTCAAGCGCATTTGAACAAAATCCATGCATAAGTTGGATGGCGCATAATTCATACATTCACTTAATCCTAAAGGAGCAATTTTCACATTCATTCCTGTTTCTGTCCTGATTGTCCTCAGTGTCCTGCTTTCTAATTGGCAGTGGCAGCATCTAACCTCCTCACTTATCCTTGATATCCTTCAAAGCTACCCCGTTTCTATTTACATGGTATGAGCTACGAAACCTTGTCAAGGCTTCTATCCAACATTAATCCTTGAATAAGCCCCTGTACTACTCTCCAATGAACATCGCGCCTTCTCTTCCCTTCGTATCAAGAGTTGATATATACAAGAGGCATATCACCATTCATGTCGAAACTCTCGGCCTCCTCTCCTTCCTCCTCCACCTTCTCGACCTCATCCACCTCCTCCTAATATACCGACATTAAACCTCGTTCTCCAATCTGCCCTATATTACATACTTTCATAAGATCTTCATTAATTCAAGATTTTGGTAAAGTATAATCTGAGCGAAATGGAAGCAATATAATATACATCGCCAGATGTATAATAATTAAGCTTCAGCCTTCTCGTCTTTCGATTATCATTCTTCTGCATCAAATATGGGGAACAGCCAATCAGCACAGGGCCCAAGACGAGGCAAGAAGTTATCGAAACCAAAAACCAAGCCTACCGGGCCACCGCTATCGACCTCCAACAGCCCAAATCCGAGTCGTCGAAACTCCGTTACTGGAAAGGGGATTGTCACTGCAGCAGCTTCAGTTCTTCCCCATGGCACACTTGTTAGTGTTCTTGAGACTGAGTCTCTTGAACATGTACCAGAGCCAACACCCACGAAGAAGAAGAGAATGAGTATATTCAGGTCAAGGAATTCAAAGAAGGATATGGGGAAGTCTCAATTGGATGCCAGTGTTGATGTGGTACCGAGTGTTTCTCCACCAGTAAACACTGGCAGATTTACAAGAAGTAATTCTGTAAATTCTGATGCTGTTGAGGCGACAGAGGAAAAGCCATGGACTGCTCAAAGCCCTAGGTAAGTCACTTCAGATGTTCCCTATGTAGAGTACGTACTCATTAAATGCCAGACCAACGTTCCACCGTTCACGAAAATCACTTCCGCATGTACCGTTTTCATCGAATAATAATAACAATCGCCTTTCCCTCGTATCAGAAGGCCTTCCTCCGAGACCAGATTCAATAAATATCGCAGCAAATTTGACTGGACAACATGGTGGAGAGATGGATTGGCAGTTATCAGACCCATTCTGCCAGAGAACTCAATCAGACCCTGCAATATATGCACCTATTCGTCGAAAATCTCTTCTTCAACACGGTGTAGCGACAAGACATAGCGCCATATCAAATCCTCAATCTTTTCAAAATCAAATACCAGTTTCGTACCACAATGTTGGAAAATGGTCTGTGGCACCTTTGACATTGAGAACAAATGTGGATAACGAAAATCACGGTGCACGTACTTCTACTCCTAATGACCTTGGCCATATTGGTTCATTTCAGCTTGGTTCGCTGAGAATTACAAATGGGTCGGCAAGTCCTACGCCTAGTGCCGACGAAAGAAGAGCTAGTCTCCCATCTAATGATCAACATATTGCTACTTTGCAAGCAAGCTCCAGAATTCAAGGTATCGCCAATCGAAGCTATACAATTTCAGTCCCCGCTGAAGCCATGAAACGTCCTTGGGCGCCAACGTCTTTCTCACAATCTCCTATTGAAAATGATTCTCACGATTCTTTAACTATTAAAATCCCGAGTACTACATCTACTCTTAATTCGCCGTTATCTCCTACTAATACTCATTCTTTGACTCTTCCTCCTCAATTAAGTCCATTTTCTTTCGTTGCAAGTCCCATCGGGTCTCCATTAGAAGCTACGAGCAAGAACACTGCTGTAGATGATGAACTGTTTGAGGCTGAAATGACTACACCTACGCTCGATTCTTCTTACAGCAATGATAATCGTTCATTTGACTCTGGTTACGGCCCATCACCTGCTACACCAGAACAACAAACTTTAGGCCGGATCCAAAGTCAACAAGATATGATCTCAAAACAGCTGGCAACAACTGACAGTGGATACAACTCATCTGCATCCAGAAGGAATTCAACAGCGCGAGTTTCACCGACGAGAATATCCCTCAAGACAACAGAAGCGCCACCTCTTGCAAACCATGCAATTCCGATGGTTAGCATAGAATCTCAAAAGATGACCAGATTTAGCAATGTCTCTCTGCCAAGTTCGAGCTATCAATCCCAAGTTCAACAGTCAAAGTCCATGTGTTATAGACAGAGCATGCCAACGGCCCCACGCCAACATCAAAATTTTAGTGCTGGTGAGACTTCAAGCTCACAGTGGGGAGTCCAGAGACAACGCCCACAATCTTTCTACCCTGGCGCTTCAAGATTCACAGCGCAATCTCGATCACGGAGTGAGATGCATCTACCTTCTGCGTCCTCATTTCAAAATATCGACAGTGTGGATGAAATCATGGAATACAAAGCAATGCGAAGGGTCAGTTCAAAAGAGACCATAACTACCATAACATCTCTGGAGCCCGGGGAAGTAGAGTCCACATATAATAGGCTACACAATGCAATCCCTCCTATTCCTTCATCCATCCCAGAAGAGGACTATCATACTGGTTGGAAACCACCAAACGCACGAAGACATTCGTATGCCCCATCAACTCCGTCTACACCCAAGAATCGATATACACTACAACCGTATCACGCCCCGACTTCTTTGAATGCATATCCACAGGAGGACCAAACAGATTTCGAGAACCATCTCACATCTTTTGACAATATCAAGAATAGTTTGGGAGGATCTCCCTATGATTTGGCACTTACGGCAATGGAAAAGACGCCTCCACGAGCTACACCAAGGGGTGCACTTACTCCTAAGATGAAGAGTGCGGCTGCGCAACTTCAATCTACGCACACCAACTTAATTCGATCTCAATCCGAGGAACCTCCATTATCAAGGCCGGATATCAATGGCCGCCAGGACTCTTATAACAAGCTTGTGGGTGGTAATCCATTTGACCACAGTAGTACTGGAGCAAGCTCAAGAGCTACTTCATCAAGCTCCACATTCACTCTTCGGGATTTACCATCGCAGAGACGAACGGCTGAAGAGGATGCGAAGAGGTTATCCATAGCAAGAACCAATAGGGTCAATAGTCCCCCACCTGTCTCTTTCCAGAATCAGCGAAAATCTGCTCCAGTTGCTGCTCCAGTTGCTGCTTCAGGGCAATTGGCTTTGCCAAAATTGAGATCTACATCAGTGGCACAATCTCCTCTTTCACAGCCATTATCGCCAGAAATAATGACTTCTTCATATCAAAAATCAGTCACTCCACCTCCAAGATCGTTAACCTCTCCTCCCATCCGAGCGGTACCAAGTCAGGGATCCATGGTGTCAGGACAAGAAGTCTGGTTTGATTCAAAAGAGCAAGTCATCCCTGCACAACTTCAAATTGGTCATGCTGAAAGGCCATCCAAGATAAGATCTCAAAGCGCTAGACCAGCTACACAATACCATCGACCTATCCCTCTTCATCACTTTAGTTTCGATGTTCAGGAAAAGTCTGGGAACAATTCCAGAGCTGCGAGTCTTTATAGTGAAAAGGAGTGGGAGATTCATGCTGGGGCTTATGATCACACCTATGGTTCTTCTACTAATCTTCATGACCTATCCGGTGAATTTCTAGCCAGCGAATATGATAATCCGTCTTTTGAAGAGCCTCAGCCAATTCCAGAGATGGGGAGTTCAACGCAGGATATGTTAGTACTGGACCGATATGCGGGAGGTCTGGGATATGGATTTGAGCCCGATTACGGTCTAAACGGGAGTGCGGGAACGAGAAACAGCGGGGTGATGAATAAGGGAGGAAGAAAAGGAGTCGACGTGTCCAAGCAGTGGGGGCTGGATTTTAGTGACGTGCCTGTTATTATGCAGAGAGTGCCAGTTGGAGCTGGTATCTAAACGAGCAACATACTTTCAGCCTGATTGGCATTAGCGAGTAACAAATGACACCTCATACGACACAGCGACAGACATATTTTTAAGTTACCAAGTTTTGACATTAGATTGGACCTGGGACGGCAATGAAACATACACACGGAACGGCGTTAACTTGGCATTTACTATTTCTTCTACGATTTTTTTTTTCTTTTGTAAGGAATTCCATTTGGATCTGGGCTTCGGGGGCTTCGGCGGCTTTGGGGGATACAATACATTTGGATGACGGATGGATACCCAGTTTTTTCTTTCTCCTTGCTTTTTTTGGAGGAGGCTACTTTTTCCAGCACAGTGAGCGTGGAATCGGTTTGCTTTATGTCGCATTGCATTGCATTATTCGGGAATAGAAGGTGTGCATGTACCAGGACATGATTGATGGAGGAAAAGGGCCTTGGAAAAGAATTGAAAAGAAAGATTGTACATATTTGATCGACAAGGAGTGTAGATGCTTGTAAATATTACTGGTCGATAGACCGGGTTACTATCATTGATAGTAGGTAACGCAAATAGATTTGGCGGTGACTTCTACTCTGTGTCTACTGTGTCTTGGTGAATTTGAATATGAATAATGGATTGCATTTAGCTCGTGGGGATTTATCACCCGCGTGGTGATCTATGTTTCTACTATCGTTTGCTTTCATGATTACCTGTGACTTGGGGATGATGGCTGAATCACAGAGAAATTATTTTTTAATATTCTTGAGTTACTGCTTTGACTTGATCTTGCTACTGAATTTTTCCATTACCCTACGATTAGTGAGATGAGGAGGTTTTACTGGAACATAGGCATAAAACTGGATAATCACAGAAGCTCGTGACAATTTCATCACAAAAAATTACTATATTAATGATATGGTGGTACCCTACGAGGAAGCAGTTTTCACAATCTTCTCAGCCATCTCCGGCAGAGTATCAGCCATAACATCCATCTCCGTATTAAAGATATCCAAACACGGTTCTTTCTCATACTCTGTGCAATAAGCACCCTTGAATCCAACCTTCTTTGCAGCCGAAACATCCCACATATGGGCCGCTGCAAACCACGTCTCATCATCCGCAGCAAACTTATCCAACGCCGTTCTATACGCTGCCAACGCCGGCTTGGCAACTCCAGAGCTATCGCACGAGATGAAGTTCTCTGCAGGCATTTCAACACCTCCCTTTGAGAAATACCCCTGCACGCGCTTCAAATCGGCCGTGGTCAATAACCACACCTTAAAACCACCTTTCTGCAATATCTCAAAACACTCCTTGGCGCCTGGTCTCAATTGTAGCTCAGAGTACCCTTGAACACACGCGTTGAGTTCTTCATCAGTGCATAGAGCTCGTGGGTCCTCGACTCCTGCAAACCACAGTGTGCGGTAGAATGTTGACTCTAGGATGCCTTTGTAGGGCTTGTATCGCTCGGAAATGGATAGGAATGTGAATTCGAGCTCGGCAGCGGTCATCCAGCTGTAGCCGAAGAATTTCGCGGTGATGTTGTGGGCGCGCAGTTTTTCGCCAATGGCTCGGTCGATTTGCGCGTGGTATTCGTCGAATGAGACGAGGGTGCCGACGATGTCGAAGACGACTTGTTTCTGGCCGCCCATCTTTGTGTTTATTTTGTTATTTGGTTATTTGGCTATTGTGTTTCAGTGTTCAATTGCTTGCTGGCTAATGAAAATCGGACGATTTATTTTGGTCAAATGTCACAATGCAGAGAGATTGGATTTGGTGATCTAGAGACTCAGGTACAGATTGAAATAATTGGTGGGATATCTACTTTGCACTTTGAGCGACTAAACTTGTGCTCTTTACCTCCCAGCGATATGTGATTCCAACTCAATTATTGCTTTTGTGATACAAATGTATGTGTCATTCAAAATGCGATATATAGTTGTTAACAGAGCTCCTATCTCAATATTTGTTCGATCCCACCTACGGGTTCCTGATTGCGGAAGCCCCATGATGTACATGATGTGATTCGCAATAGTAGATTCCCCGCATTGGCACCGTCTCCGTATTGTATGTAACCTTGCTACGACTGCAATCTAATAGCATGTCCGATCTCGCCCGAAGTTCTAACATCTCCTGATTCCTGAAGATAGCTCTTGAAGTTTATCTTATGTTGGCGGCTTATCTGGTAGGTTTCACTTTGATGCACACCTCTCCTTCCTTGCCCCGTATTCGGCTTCTAAACCAGCATTAGAGTTGAAACCCCGAGAACGAGTATCCCACCCAAGATATCTTCTTATCTGCAGTATCTTCCCATTATAGCATCCCCTATTTATAATACTTCATCTATGTATGGTCGCTTCTTATCGCAACTTTGCGAGACTACAGGCGTCGGCTTCAGGGGTTGGTGTCGGATAAGCTTCGGGTATGGCACTTATCTACGGGGTTCCTTTCCCGCAAGCTCTACATTACGTTGTATCCAGGTATCTCGTTATCTACATATCTGTTGAAAATCAGTTTGAGTATTTCATCATTTTAGTGGCCATGGGGAGGAAGATTCGGAATGGTCGTCGCCATTGCTTGCCAATTTTGGAAGTTGTGTCGTCTGTTGTCGAGTGGGTGGCGATATAGAATTGCGTTGAAATTGAGATTCTTAAATCATGATAGGCAAAGTTCGAAACCAGAGTCAAAGGATTGCAGATTTATTGGGTGAACAACATTGCTATAAATACACGCCATAACACATGCCTGTCTTGTTTAGCAGGAATCTAAATCTATAATGCAAAAAACATAGATTTTTAATTAAAATCTTGTTCAAGTAACTATGCAATAATAATGCTAAACATGCTATGTGACAAAATTGCTGCAGAAGGTCTCAAGACCACAAAATGTTCAATCTTCCAAGCCCCTTCTTGGGCTCCTCCTCTGGCTCTGGATTCTGCTGGTAAATCTCAATGAATCCTCGAATAGGCATTTCTTCTAAGGAAATCATTTTTGACTTGGCATAAAATTTATAACCAAAGAACAGAATCAGGAAGAGAGGAATGTTCAAATATGACGAGATGAATGTCTCAGTGTCCCATTCGCCATGAATGAAAGTCACGTATCCTCCGGTAAAGAGGAGAATGATAAAGAGGGTCAGAGAGGCCCACGTCGTGTATGGCTGAAATGGTGCGGCCCATGGAAGTTCAGTGTGGCGATTAATTCCTTGCTTTTTGCAGCCAGCTTGAAACCTAAGGTAGACGAGCAAGATGGATATCCAATTAACCAATGTTGCGATTGAGACAAGATCTTGAAGCCAAGTGAAAACTGTACTAGCAGTACTCGACAAGGTCATGTAGCCCAAACACATGAAAAGAGCATAGAAAGACGCTGCAATATAAGGAACACCAGCACGGTTCACTCTAGTGAAGAATTTAGGAGCATGTCCATGCATAGCCATACCAAAGAGAATTCGTGTTCCGCCGAGCATACTGGAGTTTCCGGAAGACCAAGCGGAGGTAAGTACAACAGCATTGATGATCGATGGAATAACCTTGATACCGGCATTCTTCGCAGCAATAACGAATGGTGATTCTGAGGCAGTACCACTAGACTGAAGAAGGCTGGGATCATTGGATGGAACCACAAGGCCGACCATGAAGATTGTGAGAACATAGAACAAAAGAATTCGGATGAAGATGCGCTTAGCAGCCATAGGGATTGCTCGTCTTGGATTTTTCGTCTCGGCAGCAGCCACAGTGATATTCTCAATTCCAGAATATGCATACAGAGCATTGTTAAGTGTTGTCCAGAACCCAAGGAAGCGACCCAAACTGCCACCAATACCCAAATACTGGACGAAAGCTCCAGGGTCTCTCCAGTAACGAAAGCCTATCGATTCATGGTTCGGACCTCCTCCACAGGTAATAACGAGAGCCATAATATTGATTCCGATGACAAGCATAATTTTCAACATAGAGAATGTAAACTCCAATTCACCATAGACCCTGATAAAAGTGACTGCGGTCATGACCATGAGAACGGCAAAAACCGTGATCCAGACTGCATTATTGATTGTTGTCCAGAATTCTATCAAAACTGCGGCGGCGACAATCTCGGAGGGAATAGAGACGATATATGAGTAGACTTGGTTCCAGCCGTTGGCGAAAGACATGGCAGGGTCGAAGAAGTGCTGAGCATAACGAACTTGTCCTCCGGTGAGAGGAATCAAGGCACCCATTTCTCCAACAGCAAACACTACACTCGAAACAGCGAGGCCAACCACCGAATAACCAAGAAATGCACCTAGAGGACCGGATCTTGCAATTGCTCGTCCAGAACCAAGGAATAGACCAGTACCAATCGTTCCGGCAAGCGCGATCATCTGAATATGGCGTTGATGAAGGCCTTGCTTGACAGCTTGTACCTCCTGAAATTCTACTACCATTTCACTCTCATATTGACCAGAGTGAACTTCGATATCCCCTTGTTCGATAGCCTCGTTTTTGGAGCCTCCATGGCCGAGCTCGTAATCGTCTGATTTGTGATCTGAGGACATCTTTAAGAGATCCCAATATCAATCAAGAGGGATGAAAGATAAATTTTCCTGTGCGAGAATAATGGATCTTGACACAGCGTATTTCTGGTCTATCTTGTACTCTTTCAAGATCACAGAATCCTCTACCCTGCATTGGTAGGGAAGCCACATCAAGCTAGCTGTGGATAAATTATATCAAGTAGAAGTCTCTTATCATGATAACTGTTATCTCTCGTTCATCTCGAAGCAGTTTGCATCATAGCTTTTCCTGAACTGAGGAAGAGTATACCCGCAATTGGATGCTACCCCGCTAAGTTAATGATACCCAAATACCCCTTCGGCTCTGTCCCCTGCTTAATCCACATAATGATAACATCTCTTCAGCCAAACCAACTCGTTGTAGCTGTGAACTATCCAATTGCTTGCTAAGCTTCCAGGGTCCTCTGCCTGCAGAGCTGATAAGCATGAAACCCTTGTGCGCACTCTTTACATACTTCAGATGATGTTTTGTATTGAATGATGTGTTGGAAGTTTGACATTATTTAAAACTTACATTAGAATCACGTCCTTCAAACCTTGTAGTATAGCCTCCTCGTGGTTCATCTAAATGACAACTTAGCTAGATATTGACTTGTTCAGTTCTTTTGTGGGATGATCAATCTCAGATTACGAGAATGAAGATCGTGTTATTTCACCTTTGCTAGGTCAAATTATGGGACAGCCGTCCGGAAAACAAGTAAATGTCGTGGGATACGTCGTAATGCTTGTACTTGCGATTGACCAATGGCTTTGAGCTCAGCCGGATCTGGAATGTACTGCCTGTAGGGTAGCTGAGTAGTATATGAGTTCATTTGGATAAAAGAACCAAATACAGAAATACTCTTTCGGAATCCCTATTCGAGACGGCGGAAGATAATAAAATTGAGGCGGCTAATTTATTTGCGCCACTTTACTACGCAAGCTCGCAAGTTTACAATTCCGTCTGCAAATGCCACGAAATTCTTGGCCAAACTTCGTAACCTTGTGCCAGAAATATGTGATTTAGACATGAAAGGTGTCACGCAATAATACCATAATGTCAAAGAACTTGAAATCAGTCCGATTCGAGAAGGTCGAAAACTCCGTTGACTAAGTGAAATTGCTGAGATAAATATCGGTAGTTATAGTGGGATGATAAGATCGTCCGATGGCACAATTGATAAGGTTGGAGGACAGGGGCCGAGCAACGTCGAGATCTGATAAGAACGTGGAGAGACCAGGAGATGTCACGTTTCATCATCATCAAGACATCTCCTTTATACTATAAGCCTGCCTTGACTAGCACTGCAAGCTGTCAATTACATTCACAGTTAATCATTTTACTATCGTGTAACCAGAAACGTGTCCCGACAATTCACTTTTATATAGTACCTGGACAACCACTTGCGGAATCACACAGCCAAATAAAGCCTCACCAACCTGCCTAACGATTAAGAGAATTTCTTAAGATTCTATATACGCATACTGGTATTCCATTAGAGCCTCTAAGTCAAAGCTGAGAAACAAACACTGCTATCAACACCATGAAGACTGTTTCCGAAACCTTGAATGACCTCTCGATTTCGGTCGCGCCATCAAAATCAAACTCAGCAGTGTCTAAGTGCCTACCGGTTTCTAACCCAGGAGAGTGTTTCTGGCAATCTGAAAAGCATAGGTTGCATGATCACCGCTCTACAGAAGATCTCCCAACACACAGCGACGTAGTCATTGTCGGTGCGGGGTATGCTGGAGTTAGCACCGCATATCATCTAGTTAAGGAGGGCGGCGACTCGGTCAAATCAATCACTATTATAGAGGCACGAGGCGCATGTTCGGGTGCAACTGGTAGAAATGGAGGGCATTTGAGACCAGATTTGTATGGCCATATTCCAACTTATGTTGAGCGAGGAGGACCACGTGCAGGAGCTGAGATTGCCGAGTTTGAAATTGCTCATGTCAAGGAGATCAAGAAACTTATCGAAAAAGAGAAGATAGATTGCGACTTTAGCCTTTGCCGGACAGTTGATGTGTGGTGTAATGAGGAGATGGCAAAGAAAGCCAAGGCAGTGTATGACCAGATGGTAAAGAACGATTTTGAGTACATGGATGATGTCATCTTCTATACAGGGAAAGAAGTTGAGGGTGTAAGTGAGATTCAGTGTATTAGAATGATCCATCTAACTTTCTCTTAGATATGTGGAGTTAAGGGTGCTAAGGCTTGTGCTTCATACACAGCCGGAAGTATGTGGCCTTATAAGTTTATTCTGGGGCTTCTCGAAATAATCTTGCCAACTGGAAAAGTTAACTTGCAAACCAACACGCCAGTAACTAGTATAACTAGTGTTGCCAGTGGAGGCTTCACTGTCGAGACAAGCAGAGGAAACACGCATGCTAGCAAGATAATATATGCCAACAATGCATACATTTCTGCGCTTCTTCCTGAATACGATCAAAATATAATTCCTTGCAAAGGTATCTGTTGCCGTATAACTGTACCTGAAGGCAAGACGGCACCACTTCTCAACAACACTTATATCAACCGAACAGAAGACAATACCCTCTCATATCTTATACCCAGAGCAGATGGCAGCATCATCGTCGGTGGTGCCGCGTCGAAATTCAGATCTCACAAAGATCAATGGTACAATAATGTTGATGACAGTATTCTGATCGAGTCAGCAAAAGATTATTATGACAACTACATGCAGGAAACCTATAATGGCTGGGAGGACTCTGGTGCTAAAGTTGACAATATCTGGAGTGGAGTTATGGGGTATTCTTACGACTCAAACCCTCACGTTGGTGAGGTACCTGGAAAGCCCAATCAGTTTGTAGTTGCCGGGTTCAACGGTCATGGTATGCCAGTCATTTGGCTTTCGGGTAAAGCTGTTGCCAAGATGGTCTCAGAAGACGTACCTTTCGAGAAGACTGGTGTGCCACGATTATTCAAGACGACTCAAGAGAGGATAGATCGGGCCAAGAATGGAAGCGAAGAGCAGGGCGATATCCTTGGCACCGGTAATCAGAAAGCCACCAAGCAATGAGAGACCCTTCGCTTTCTCTTACTTCTCTGTCGCTGTACCATCTCTCTTGCAATGGGGGGCGCGGCTGCACATAGCTAGCTAAAGCAATACGGGTGGATAAAAACACATTGCTTCCTGGAAGTAGCCTGTAGTTAAAAATCACCAGCTTAGCATTGGCTTTTAGTTGTTAAAATAATTTGGTAACACAACCCGCAGCTGGAAAATATGGGGTCTGTTTTCCAATTCATCAATATCGCTACTTTGGATGAATGGGGTTATGGAGTAGACACAAAAATTGTTACTCTTATTCACTCTTTATATACGCGCTACTGGTTCTCTGTATCTGAGGTCACTCCTCACACCTTCTATATTGCACAATTAGTATTTGCAAGGCAGTCTCGCTTGATGACCTGCAAACAAGAAAAATATAACATTGTTACCTGAAGTTCTATAATTTGTTGCTGTCATATTGAAGTCTCACAAGCTATTGTCAAATCTTTAAGTAAGATCGAAAATTCACAGTCTCTTCATTTTCATACTGGTATTGTCGATAGCTCGATCGCCATCGTCGTCGCAACTTTACAATTGATAACAAACTTAATCCACTAACATATGCCGACTTTCCATTTCTTCTCATTGAATCTATTACGACGATGTTCTCCAGCCCATCTGAACTCTTCATTCCTTCAAGCAAGTCCAGACTTTGGCTCATAGCTCATTGTGGCGATAATAGCCGATAGTGCTGTGCTATGAACGACACCATTAGCGTAGAAGGCGTATAAACCGAGAATTGTACGAAGACAATTGAAGAAAGTTGCGATGCCGTGTGATAGATAAAAATATTTCGGAGAATACGAGAAGACGTTGATAGAATGCGTCAAAGTAACTGGGACATTCGTTGCGTTTGGTTTGCTAAAGTGAAGTTAGCTCCTAGATACTTCATATTGTTAAACTTGACGTCGCGGTGAACTTACAGAAGTTTAGGTTCACTGAATAAGCTGATGGTAATATTTGCAGCCAAATCTTCGATACCTCTCGCCAGACTATGATTACGACAAGCTGACGCAGGTTTTGTGAAGCATTCTGTCGAATTATAGATATTAGTCGACCGGCTGATATTGAAAGCCGTGTATGCATGAAGTTATGCGCAATAACCTATGGTTCCCCTTATAGCGGCAAACAATCTGTATTTCTTACCAGAGAATTATCATTCCAATATGCGTTAAGGAAGTCATCACAACCCGCTAAACCTGTGGAAAGAACACGACTTGGTAGGCTGAATCGGAGAGCATTCAGAGCTAAGGAACTCATATCTGATGTACCGATTTGGGCGGTTATGTTTCCACTTAGCATTGAAATCATTGATTGATAGAGAGATACATAGGGAGCGATATCGCGATGGCGTGTGTTTCCCAAACTTCTAGGGTAGCCGGGAACATTAGTCCATACATAGCATGTTGACATCTTCCACGTCATAAAGCATACCGTAGCTTATATGCTGTGTGCCATGGATAAATTAAAATGGACGTTTCTTGTGGCGTTGACTAGCCCGCACACAAAACTATCATCAGCCATCAAAACCGATAGCTTAGGTTGAACCGAAAATAATTTGTCGTTGGTATTACTGAGATCTTCTGATATATTGCGCCTGATACTGAAATCCCAATTATTGAATTGATCGGGAGATGGGGCATCTAATTCACCGATTTTCAACCATCCCAAGCCGTCGTTACCGGGGTAATTTCACGAATCAAAAGCAGATAGATAGATCATAGACGGCCAAGGAGAAACAAGAGAGTCGGAAAGGGTAGAAGCATTTTGGTAATGTGTGGTCCAGCTGGTCGAAGTAAAGATGTTGTTCTGAGCAAGATCCTCTATATATATTGATCAAAGTAAACTTTCTCGGTATCATTAGGTGCTATGCATTGAACATAAGGGCCTCTAATATTGACAGAGTAAGATGAATCAGGCGCTGGTCTTCCAATTGGAACAATATCAGAGCTCTCGGCAGCTTTTGTGCCAATATTTATAACAACAGTGCCAGGTACAGTTGAAACGCTATCCTCTTAAAAAGCGTCGACAATAGACCAATTGATGGTAGACATGAAAACGCTAGAGGTTTTATCCACAAGGCTATTAACAATTGTCAATGTACCAGGAGGTAGTATTGCTGCAAGACTCGTTATCCTAAACTTAGTTAGTCAGCGAGCTTCTATATTACAATGGAATTTCATATCATTTACCAATAGACCAATGCGAGAAGGGCCACGGCTGTTGCATGTCTGATTATCTCTACGCTCATAAACTCCATCGGATCCAACGTCAATGCGAACATCTTATCCAATGTACTTAACGTAAATGCTTTCTTGCGTATGGACATCCAGAGATATTGTGTATAAGCAGCAGAATTTCCTGGAAGAAACGATGAGACCACAGAAAAAGCAAGGAGACTTCCAAGTATTACCGAAAATTGTTTCTGAAAATTGTTGGTCCCTTGTCTGCCATCCAGATATGAATAATAACCATGATGAGTGCATGCTAAGGCGATTCCTAGAAGGGCGAAGAGAACCATATAAGTAGGCTGTTTGTTCCAGGAAACAACTTGCTGAACGGATCCGCGACTCTCTGTAACGGCAGCTGCTGGGGTGGAGTAAAATTTATGACAGCTGACATCCATGGCTTTGTAGGGGGTGGCCTTCGGGTTCATGGTATTTTTCGAAACGGCCAGCATGGGTATATCTTCGGGAGACGCCGAGAGCATTCCACGGCAAGTGCTTTAATCAAGGATTGCCCGGAAAGGAAAATTTTGTTAGAAGATCTACAAGAAACAAAGCGCGTTGATAGAATGATGCATTTCCTGAGGAAGAAGATTCTCACGCTTCTGTCAGCATCAAGAGATACATTCGATAAAGCTCTAAGTTAGCATGTCTTTTTCCTTACAACACAGTTCTCAACTTTATATCGTATTACCCTGCTGTGGGAAAGCAAAGTCCACGATCGTCGCGCAAAGAAAAAAAAAATGAATAGCTAGCTTGACCACAGTGAATAACATCAACAAATGATAAGCAGATAGGCTAATGAGAATATTCACGGTTCTTTGAGGGACAAAAATGCCAGTGAATACATTCATTTCAGATGGAGCGAGTAAAACAGCCAGTATAAAAGAGCACACAAAAGAGGATGTCAGCTACTCTCCATCACAATTTCTTTTTTAAGAAAAAGTCTGATACAAGCAGTCCACTTGAGACCACGGTTATGCAGAATCACCAATGCATTGCCAAGAGGCTACAAACCCTTAATCGATATAAATGTATTTCTAATATATGTATGGCATCTAAAAGAACACTATGAACGCCTGTAAAATAGTATGAGATGACATTCGTTAATAAATTTTCCAAACTATTGCCAAGTCAAGTCGCACACGGAATCTATACAGGAGCTACTTTGACAGCCTCAAGATCGCTGTTACTGCCACTGACCCCTTCGCTGGTCCCCTCTCCTGACTTCTTCATCTTCTTCTTTGTACCTAAACCACCCAACCCAGTCATCGCTTCCTTGAAGGTAATGGCAGGGTTAAATAGGTTTAGCGCGAAACAGGCCACAATAACCATAACCCCTTCGAATCCGATAAATAGATTTTGTTTCTTGATAAGATTTCCAGTCCACCCTTCTGCCAATTCTGCGACTCTGTATACAGATCTCCAGAAGATACAAATCGTAGCAAGGGTAAGAGCGATCAAAAATCCCTTAAAACCTTTAGAAGAGCGAAGTGTTATGAAAGCGGGATTTTGATCGAATGCGGCGGTACCGAGGGAGCGGTATCGGGAGCGTGTTCGTATTGCAAAATCGACACAGAGGATCATGAAAATGAATAGCGTGAAAACTTGGAACGCGAGACCAGCTACCATGATGTTATCACCGGTATCTGGAGATTTGCCTGAGTGTGAGGCTGCGGATGCCAAACCACCACCTGCAGCTTGCAGGAGAAGTGACATAAGATCACATGGAATAAACTATGGAATAATTAGCATTGTCTATGGAAGGATAAATGGTGAAGATGTGTCAAGAACATACAATTCTGGTATAAGCTTCAGGACTAATCCTTGAGTTTTCCGGTCCAAAAGCATATACGATTCTTCTCAAGCACAAATAAATTCCTCCCGCCATAAATGCCGGTGCGATTGTCAAGCAAACGATCTGCATTAAGAATCCATCTTGTTTCCATTGATTCTCCCAACTCATTATACGACCCGCATAGCCGATTACTTCAAGTATAACACCGGCGCACATAGCGAATGTGAAGGCGGTTGCGCGACGAGTGAATGCATATGTAAAGACAAACCCAAGGAACGAAATGCTAAAAAGAGCGAGAAACGTCGCGTTTGCGCCGATTGATACACGGTAAAAATAATAGGATGTAGAGATCGGACATATGTCAACTGTGCAATCCGCAAATCTATCGAGTTTGTTGCGAGGGAGAAGCATCAGAACGGAATTCATGGTGGCGATGGTGCGAGGATGAAATATCGATAAAGGTTGTCCCTCAGTTTATGAGATAATAGAAAGCCAGATGATAAAGAGTGTCCGGAGACTGACTCACCAAGTAAAAGGCTGAAAATATCGAGATACGAGGGAAAAAGTAAGACGTAAGGGTGCGGCGAAAGTAATAAGCAAGAAAATCTTACACGGCGTGAAAACGATTCCCGTTCCAGTTTGTAGGCAAAAATGATATCAGATACGTGAAAGAGACGAATTTACCTTAAATTGCAAGAAAGACGGTAAAAGAGAAAAGAGACTTACGTAGGAATTGTCAGCATTTTTTACGTATTAATTGGATTGTAGACAGCACTGCAGTCGCTTTGTTGAGGGAACAAGCCCATGTTTGTAAGTGGAGGAATGAGATGGGCTTTCGGAGCAAGCATGGGTCTGATCGTCAAGTTTTACTTAGTACTGACTAGCGCAATGGGAATAGCGGCATCTAGGCATCTACTCCGTATGTATCTTTTTGTTGGAGGGAGTGGTAGAATCTTCACTGATTCAAAATTGAAGGAAATCTCAGCGAAGATAACGTTTAATATTTTCTAAGGCTGACGATCAGTTTTTATAAAGCTATTTCGCTCACTCAAATCTTAACTGTTACACGACGCTACAAGGCATAAATCAAAACAAAAACTTCAAGTTTCGCCTTGTCGGGCTTGCGAGCAAGCTCGGCCAGCAAATTTCATTTCTCACATCTAAGCGGTTCCAAGTATCCGTTCTTTCTCTTATCTCAACCTATCAGCAAGCTCGCTAAACGAATCCGAGCCGTTCTGCTCAGCACGTGAAGAGATCGGAACGTCGCTTACATTTGTGCTGGCTAGACCTCGTTTGACGTTTCGTATTTTCAACCAACCGGAGTTAGTTGTATCCGAGTCCTTGTTTTTAATTTTTGCCTGCGAAAACGAAAGCTTTGATGAACGATAATGTTTTGTAATACATTGCTTCTGAAAACTACCCTAGATCTTGAAAAGGCTTCTAGAATTTTTTTACTTTCGTAGACTTTCTTAGCACGTCCAATGTCTATAAGATCGTCTCATCTATAACGTCCTCTCTTTCTAGCCAATAACTGGGGCACGCTATTTGACCACCGTGGGGTATCACCTTGTCTTGTAACCGTTCTAAACGGGAATCTGTAGGCTTTGGAATCCATTCAAACTAGAGATTCACATTTTCTTTCGAATAATTGCATTCGTTTTATGTTTAAATTGTAGTCAAGTATTGTATAGCCTATCGTTCAAGGTCTTGCGTGATCGATTCAATGTCCGATGACACCTGCTGATTTTTGACTACAAGTTCACAAGGAGGTTTAGTGAGACTGGATGTATTTTGAGGGATTTCTTATCAGTGGCAAACATTCTTAATATTCAAGGTTTCAATTCGTGAACCTTTCGTCACAACAACAGATGTTAGTACATATGGCAGCAGTGATACAAGTAGTACACACGCTCATCTAGCGATTCTGAGTTCGAAAAGTACCCGCTTACTTTACCAGAAACTGTTGTAAATCATACTTGAGAATTCTTTAGGCAATTGAAGATTAGTACTTCTAAAATTAGCCTGAGTGTCAGAGGTCTTCATTCATAAAACTTTTCAGAACTACTGGTGTTCCCTCGTGCCATTTCCACGCCATCCAAAGAAATGATTCAAAATTGACGCAAAATCGCTGAAGTACGCGTAAAAATCCCAAATCTTCATATCCGCATATGCTAGGCATGTGCACGAGAAAAATGACTGAAAATACAGAGTTCTGTTTATATGTACCTCACTTCTTCCTGCGCGAGTGTTAAGCCAATGGTGGGAAGCAGATATCGGACGGGTTTTGCCCGCCAGTGGATATGACGATTTAGAGAATGTCTTCAAAGCTCTTACGAAGGCAGTTGAGACCCGGTCCCAAATTTATGACGACGTTCAGCACAAATAATCTTGCAGCGGTACGAATACTCACTAGGTTCAGGAAGAATTCGTCCATGTAAGTTATAGAGCGCTCTCGCTAGCTTGTAGGAACTACTACACTAATCCATATAAATAGTCATTCGCGCCTGTCTATTCGAGGTTACCTCGGAAATAGTCGAAGCACAGCGAAAGAAGGGCTCTCCAACTACTGTTAACGTGTCCATCGAATACAAATAGTTCGAACCTGAAGTACGTAAACAATTCATGATATTTGCCGTTTTCCGTACCAATTTTATTTGTCGATGTGAAACTCTACCCTTCCTCTTGCTCGTCCTCCAGTCAACGTAAATTTTTAAGGTTACAAGACAATCTCAATCATTCAAAGTTTATTTGATTCCAATATCTTGCTTTGGTAGACAATACTGACCCCTCCATTTACAACAGTTTGTGATGATCGATTGGGAGCAGGTTTTTGACCAACTCGAAGAATGGCAGATGGAAAAGATGAAGGACTACGTTAAGGATGATACCATCGAGATTCCAGTTTGATCTGTTAATCCAAACAGAAACCTTGTTTATAAATCAAGGTTTAACAATTTAATATTGAGAGTATTTATGTTTCTCATCATCGTTAACATACTCGGCACCCGCTCCAAAAATGTATCAATGATAATTTATGGATGCAAAACAGTAAATACACCTAAGCATTTTTATGTATCTGTGTGTAGGATTGAAATTGAATTTGATGTCAGCGTGGTTGTATCGTAGATCTCATCTTGCTCTCAATTGACGATTTGCACCTTCCTCATCAGCCTCACTTCACAGCTGTCAAAATTCGTCGAGGCGGAATTGCCAATTGGACAATCAAACAATCAAATAACCAGCAATACACTCTATTCTACCACTTAATCGAGGCAAGATTTAGAGCAAGGTGTAATAATGGGATGCAATGATTCTACGGGACTGTGTATATTGACTCATACTGAATGTCTTTATTCTTCTGAAGCTGGCATATCTTATATGTATACATCATAGACCTTGTACAACAAACAATTATGGCTGAAATTATCATCTCACCGACCCAAATTGGGCTGCATGTAGGAAGTACTCAGTTCAAGTTGTACCACACCAGGTTGGATTTTCATAGTCTTTCTCTCATACTCTTTCCACCAAAAGAAATGAAGCTTGAATGTTTCCTTTCTATCTGTTCCGGATTGAACCATAAAGTCCAACTAGGGAAAGCCTTCTGCTTCGTTATGCAAAGAACCGATATTGGCGGGGCGCATAGAAGTTCGGATCTGGCTTAGAGCTTGGCTGGTTTTTTCTCTGCTACCCTTTGAAGTTCCGAGTGAATCGTACCAATAGAGCAATTCTCTCTGTTCTTCTGTCGGTTCAGAGGTTTCGTATGCAAGTCTCAAAGTCACAGAATTTTGGCCTTTTCCATAATCCTCTATACATCGAGAGGCACCACTCTACAAAATCGGAAACGGAGAAGTTGGTGCTCTTTCTATGAATAGGATCACATACTGCCGAAAATTCTGACCCCTGGGGTCTCGACAAGTGTAATGAATAATCTTTTGGCTCTGTTCAGATGGGTATTTGCATAAAACGTCAGCAAAGAATCTCCGTTGACTGTCTTTTTAGAATGGTCGTAGCTCAGGGTAACGTTTTAATACATCAGTGTATATTTTCGGTCCTGTGATAATCATTCCAGACCGTGGAAAACGGATCGTCGAATCAAACATCTGACCCTTGTCATAGATGTCAAAGTGGTAAATAGGTCGCAAACAAGGCAAGGCAAGGCAAGGAGAGGCTGAGTGCTTGGTAAAAGTCCTCAAAGGTAGCGCTTGCTGGGCAGGACATAGTACAACCAGGCTGATTGTTGTGATGTTTCTGGAGGTACATATCGATGCTCAAAACATAATCAAGGCGCTCGCAAGTAAGTTTGTGTTCCGGTCAATGTCTCTCTGCGCATATGGGACCTAAAAATGTTCAGCTTCGGTGGTGGCTGGTCATGAAAATGCATACCGCAATACATCTGCAGCTGGCATTCCTTGCAGTTGAAACCGTCTTGTTTGAACCGATTGGGACACGCTATAAGGCAACACTGCCTTTTATAGACATCTTCATCAATCTTATCCTCACCTGTACCATCATTCATCATGCCGCTAGAACCTAATTGAGCCTGCAATTCTTTTGCGGTAGAAGCAGATGTGGTATTACCGCCTACCATCGTACATAGCCCATCTTCTGCAAGATCCATGACTTTTGAGATGTTATTCCTGTGTTGGAAGGATGCACTGTCCAGAATTTGACATTAAATATAGTACAGTCGAGCTCAAATCCTTCAAATTTTGATAGTGAAATCAATATGCATGTGTGAAAGCTATTGTAAGAATGAATGAATTTAGGGCGGAAGATCGGTATTTCTGAAGTCTTTCCAACGTTGTAGGGAAAGAATCGAAAGATGCAAGCGCCTTTTTATCTGACCCCATTGAAAAAAAACTCCTTCTCAGGTAGCGACCTAGCTGGTTCCGTTCATTTCATATAGAAGCTGGTCGAACTTTCACTGAGAATAGGTGCCGAGAATGAAGATTCGTGCCTTCCGTTCTCACGGCGACAAGATTTGGGGAGCAAAAATGATAAAAACTCCGCTAAAAAAAATCATGGTAATCTCAGTCCAAGATGGTGTAGAATCCACATTTCCGTAGTTGTTTGCAGTAATCATTTCGTTTCACTAGTTTCCCTACCCCATACTCAAGCATTTCTTCCTCTCAACCCTCCTCTTCCAATGCACATTATTGAAATGCCATGCCAAATCCTCCACTCCGTACTCCCCCATAAATTCTCTACCGCATTCAGGACACTCCAATTCCTCCATTTCTAGAATTTTCCCCATCGGCACTGACTGATAAGGATTATGTATACGCAATGGTACCTCAACTGTAATCACGAAATTTGACGTATCAATTTTTACCTCGACCATCGAATCTTTATGATTCAACAACGACATTGCGAAAACAAGCGCAAAGTCTTTAGGTGGATTGTAAAAACTCTTGACACGACGTAAAGTTGGTGTGTACCTATCTCCGCAGTTCCCGCGCTGAGATTCGATGTATAGCTGGCGTAGCGATGAGCATGGCGATGCTCTCCGAAGCTCCTTAAATCCCATACTCGTGTCATGATTTTGCCATATCGTCGTCGTCGGTGCTGTCGCGAAATGGTTGACTCCTGGAATCATGCCCATGGGATGAGTGGATTGTCAAGATGGTGAATCATGTGCGGGGAAAATATGTGAGTAAGTTCCGTGCATCCCTTGCCTGTCAGGTGTTCTTTCCCCGCACTTCTGGATCTGAGAGCGAACATCGTGGAATTTATGAGTTGTATTCGTCATGATTTAACACTTAAGAGATGAACTTTTGATAGCTGAGAAGAATGCATTGTGTCGAAATTGTTGTCGCACAGTTTCAGTTTTCTAGACGATTTTCTTGCAAGGGGATGCTGTTTATATACGTGGTCCACTCGCTAAAGAAAGGGACCCAGTGAATAAACGGTGATTGGACTAGAGCGTTAAGAAGCTTGGGTGCCTAGCCGTTAATTGGCTCCTGATGAAATATGAATTATTTGCATGCTGTACAAATAACAACGCACAGGGTACAGCTTGCAAAATATTTCGACTGTGTTCATCTGACAGCTGATCTCCGATTATCTCTTTTCACATAGTTGATTTCTATCAACTATCAATTTATCATGCAGGAGTGCCAAAATTTAGTACAAACTGTATTCACACCATGCATGACGCTCAAGTTGGACGATCATTGTATGTATGTTTGACAATTTCCTCCGAGGGTATTGCTTGGACTAATCCTTAACTACGTTGCTGTTTCGTGTAACACACGCTGTTACGCCCCGCCGCTCCGCCTCCCAAGACCAATCTCAAGTAGTTGCTCTGTAATTTACCATGCTATTGAAGATAGTACAAGTAGGTACTACAACCAGCTGAGACTCTTAATTGCCACCCCATCCAAGCCACCATCTCCATGCCCCAGGACATTTGCAAAAACTTCTACAACACGGACATCCCTTTTGTACAGGTGATTCGTCGAGTTCCTCCCGTGGTTTATGCCAGATATCGTATGCAAATTGATCCCCCGCCAGCCGTCGCTCTTTTGTTCTTACAAAATTTAGCAAATGCATGAATAGAGAACTAGAAATCAATACTTTGACCAATGAAGATGTGGAAATTTTGCAAGAATGAGGCACAAGCACCCAGTCGTATGTTCCTCATGGGTTTGTTTGGCTTCACGCTCCCGGGACCTCAAGAAGGATTGTTCGCTTAGTCGTGAGCTTTGGGTTAGCCGTTGTATGCTACCATGCTTTGGGGGTATTTGTGAGGCTCCCGAGTTTGGACTTTTGTTGGTATGTTCTGAGTTTTGCTGTTGCCTGAGCTTTAAATGATCGGGTTCAGGCATCTTTGTGCTGGCAATGCAAACGTCTTTCATTGCAATTTTCGTACGATTGTAGCTAGGATATCCTGGAAGTTAAAAAGGTAATTATGTAGCCTTGGTGTTATGAACCGTACTGCAAATCAGGGTCGTAATGTTAACTAATAACCGTATTGTTGAAAAAACAGTCATGGCCCCAGTCTAACTACAATCCTTGAATAGTTTCCTGGCAATTCTGTGTTCGTATATGAGACTAGACGGAAATAAGAGCATAGAGGAATGTTCAATTTCTCAAACTTGAAGTCTCATACCCAGCAGGAATGGCCCATTTCTCACTATTTCTTCCAACATTTGATAGGTACGGATTCTGTATTCCATCAAGTTCTCCCATCGGCCTTCTTCTCGTCCGTGCTCTGCATTCTGCATTCTGCATGTCTTGTCTCTCAGCCCTCTTTCATCTCATGTATGCGATCGTGTAGAATTCACAATGGTCTAGAGCCTTGTAGAACTTGGAAGTTCGGAGATTGACATGTGACGGTTCTGTAATATTTGCGAGAATCAACAGGAAGTTGATGCAGCGATCTTCAAAGCCCGTCAGAGGCAAGTAGATGGCGGTTTGTCAACCGCCGGTCTGTATTGACCTGCATTCGCAGTGAAGCACAACCAGCATGATAGCAACCATTTCCCCCTTAACTTGACACTCTACACTCCTCGTGGTTTTAATAGATTCCCGCCATTTCCATCATTTATCGCAACTGGAAGACTCACCTTTCTAGCTATGGACTCTCGGATTCAAAGAATACTCCAGTCCGTACTCCGCACTGATACATAACTCAGTCTTGCTTCCACTACCAGAGCATAAATATTACGAGGACCAATGGACAGATTCTGGTAATTGTAAGATATCGTATCGTAGAGGGCTTGTAGAGCGAGAAGGATTTGAAGTAAGGTTTAGAATGGGAGTCGCGAGCGCACAGACCATCAATCTAACCATCAATGACGTAGCACAAATAATTTGTTTGTGCGACAAAAGGCTGCGTATTCAATGCAAAATACAATCACCAAGAAAAACACCCGTATACTATAACCGCAAGCATGTCGCCCTCAAGGGGCAATACAATTGATGAACCTACACCCCCATCTACTTCACCCCAATCTCAGTCCCTCACTGCAACTGAGCGAACCGCTCAACTCCGCAGTTCCAGCGCTCTCACCTCTATCACCCAAAACATCCAATACCTTATCTCTCCCAGTTCCCCTACCTCCCCAAAACCCGTTCGATTCCGTACCCGTGCTCTTCTTCGGACCCTCCACTCGATAACTGTCTTTATATTCTGGCGTGTTATCCGGTATGCCAAGTATGCAGTTGTGGGTTCCATCATCGCGGCGCTATCTGCTACTACCATTGGAAGTTTTGCGACGGGGATAGGATGGGTTGTTGCGCCTACGGGGCTCATAGGAGTCTTGGGAATGAGTAGTCTGTGGTGGGTAGGGAAATGGGGGTTTAGTAAGACGAAAATGGGAAAAAGGTGGGAGAGAAAAGTGGAGGAGGAGGCAGATAGGCTTGAGAGGGAAGACAGGGAGACGAGGAAGGAGCAGGTAAAGACGGATGGGCAGTGGCGGGATGTTACGGGACCAAAAGCTGTGCCATGGTAGGTTGTATCGAGCATTCATAGCCGGAATGCTCTATCTAACGCCGAGAACGAAGACGTGGATGGGAAGATGAATGTACAAAATGCAATATTACAATTCTTTGAGGATGGAATGCATCGCGAACCATATAGAAAAAGCCCTCTGTATTCCATAAGTTCTATTTTGCCTAGTACCATACACCTTATTTTTCACGCAACTCACCAGCTGAGAAACCTTGGGTTGTAGTCAAACACAAATCAGCTCCATTATAATGACAGTGTTGTAATCCCAATGCTAACCCAAAACTCCTGTTACGTTTCCATTATATTCTGGCGCTCAAATTCACCACATAAATCAAGGATCATCTTCCAACTTAATCCAACCCAAATCGATACCCTGTCTTTCCCTCTCCTTCTTTTCCATTTCCCGTGAAATGGCTTCTTCCTTTTCTTTTTCTTTGTTTGCTCGTGCCATGTTGGCTTTGCGTTTACAAATCCAGAAAATCATTGCTAAAAGAGAAATAAAAGTTGTGGCGCTACCGACTGAGATTCCTATGATTTGCGCAGTAGGTAGTCTCGTGTTGGAAGAAGAAGACGAAGAGGATGGGACAGGGGACTGAGGCGAGGAGAATGATGACGAGGAAAGGTCTAGAGGGGTGGTGAGGGGCGTCCAATGGGACGACCAGGTGTCTTTCCATACAGTAGTTGAGGCATCGAGGGAAGTAGAATCAGGTTGAAGGTTGACTAAGCTCTCATCGGGCACATCAGGACCCGGCGCTTGAGCTAGAAAAAATGCAGTACCTTGCGAAGAAGTCATATTGGATGAATCAGTCCAGATGGTTCCTAAGAAAGCAGCTTGGAGAAATGCACGACCGAGGGCCCAAGAACCGGAGGGGAGAGAGGATGGTTGGCAGGGAAAGTAAGGGACGGAATCAGAGGTGTTGGACAGGGGGGATGTTAACGAAAGTGAAAGGAGGGAAAAGGGAATTTTGATTGAGGTTTGAGTATTCTGATTGTCTGAGTCTGCATTAGAGAATGTGAAGGCGAGGTAGGTAGGTGATGAGATGATAGGCTGGTAGAGTGGGGACGAGGTATTCCAGAGGTAGAGGTCTAGATTTTCGCTGTATGTTATGGGGAGGTGAGAGGCAAGTATATCGCAAGTTGATGTTGGGAGGTAAATATATGGAACTGAAGGATCGACATCCACTTCTAGTAAGCCATTAGACGCGGCGGAAGTTGCACTGTTAAAAAGAAGTCCAGATTTAGTGGTATTGAAGTTTAAAGGTGAATATCCATCAACAGTACCGATTGATATGTCAACTAGTGACACTGAGAATGTACCATTATAGCCTTTTTGAGTAGTGACAGGCGTCAAAACTCGAGATTGATCGTACCCTCCGAGTACCAAACTTCCACGAATACCCATCGAAGCAGAACCAACGTGTAAGCCGAATGAATTTGATGGGATCTTAGCCTGGGAGTATAAGCCAGAGGAGAGAAACTGCCCGGTAAGATTTGAAGAGAATGTCTGATTAATGTTTGGGGAACCTAGGGCAAGGGTCCCGACTTGAGGTGCGTAATTTGTTCCATTTGATAAAGTTTGGTCAGCATTCTCAATGACAAGCAGTTCAAAATTCTCGATAGTGTTGCTATCGGTTCCGTTGGAAATTGTCAGGGTATCAAGTCCCACGTGAGCGGCGCCAGTCAAAACGGGTAATGCACCGGCCCGGTTTGTGAATGTAGCATTGGCAATGACACCAGTATTGTTGATTTGGGTGTAAGAAGTGGAAGCATGCATATCAAAAAGTCCAGCATTCAATGATGGGCAAGCCGAGGAATTAGAACAAATCGAAGTACTTAGGATATTAGCTGTCCATGATCCACCTGGAAGAAGGTCAATAGCTTGAGTAGGTGTGCCGATACCGACGGAAACTGCTTGCCATGGTCCGTCAGGGCCATAATTTCTGCTTGACCATTGAAGAGATATTGCATTAGAACCTGCTGATACAAGAGGAATAAAAAGGGATGCTAAGATCAGTGATACTGCTTTTGACTTTAACGATATTGATGCAACCATCATGAAACACAGCAAATTTGCTAGAATGAACGAATAAAAAACCAAGCCTAATAAAAGAAAGAAATAACACGGAAGACCACAGTGTGTTTATGATAGGATGAGAAGCTTGCGCCGCCCATGCCGCCTTCAAACTCGCATTGCGGTACACCAACAACAGCAATTGTTGTCTTGTTGGGAGTTTCAGCCTCGAATCACAGGGACTCCAATCCTCCAGTCCTAAATCAAACCTGAACTACATCATATCATCTGGGTTCCGCGCTTGAGCTCTCGAAATTGGCTTTCAAAAAGCGAAGCAATTACTTTAACAAAGGGAGTTTATGTTGGTCCACGCAGCAGAAATACTAAACCGACAAGTGGCCAACTATAGCACTGAGGTAATGTAAGCGAAGGCCACCCCTTCATCGTTAGAGTTAGCCATACCATGACCCGGCAAGGCCCAATGGTTGGTTGCATTGAGAAGCTGCGGAATTTTCACATCGGGTGCAGGTGTGAGGGAGGCGACGATTTTCCAACCATAATTGGATCTATTTTTATTGTGTATTCTCAGTTCTGGTATCAATTTGATGGCACTTCGAGAGACAAGATAGTATGATAAATGTGGTATGGATATTGTGTATAGATACTCTGAAGGTAAAAGATGAATCGAATAGGATCATTTTAGGTTACGGCACAGCCACAGCCTCGGTGGCGCATGAGGAGGCTGCGAGGCTACCACCTATGATAAGGTTCATCAATTCTACTACCTTTTTCCTTGCTTGGGCATCGTCGATAATTCCATTCACCCAATATGTTCAGCAGAGGTTGTAGTAATGGATTGGCTTGCCTCCAGACTACTATTAGCTGTAAAGTACAAAGGTCGTACCCCGTATGCATAAAATCACCTTGAAATCCTCAATTACACCACTCATCCTCAAAAGGCTATTTCCGACGTTCTCTAGATTCCATTACAGAGGGTACCAAACTAAAGCTATCAGAATGTCTACTTTCCAAATCAAAAACAGTAACGTAGAAGTTACACTTTGTGAAGGTATCACCAAGGATGAATTATTGAATTTTCCAGCCTTTAAAGTACACATCACTGCCCCCCTCTTTCCGTTACCCTCCTTGCGATATTTACTAACATTGTCTCTTTCACAGTCATGGCATAATCGCCTAACTGAATCACTCGCTCTACAAGGCAAAACCTCTGATCATCCCTTTCATTCCGATCCCTATCAGCTCCGCTCTGTTAAAGTTCAATCACTCGACCGCTGGGGCAAGCGTATCGGTTTCATCAAGATCAGCAGTAAAATCACAAATGAAGCAGGCGAGTCTCTGCCCGGGGATATCTTCCTCCGAGGCCCAAGTGTTGGAATGATGGTCATTGTTCAACCTGAAGACGCCGAGAAACCTGATGAGGAAAGATGGGTTGTGATGACTGTTCAACCTCGACCTGCCTCAGGGAGTTTGGCATTTATTGAGTTACCAGCCGGTATGGTTGATGATGGAACATTCAAAGGTGCAGCTGCAAATGAAATTGAAGAGGAACTGGGCTGGACAATACCGGCAGATCAATTGATTAACTTGAGCGAGCTGGCTATTGGTGATGGAGCAAACAAAGAGGGAGAAGTATTGCCGAGAGCAATGTTTCCTAGTGCCGGGGGCTGTGATGAGTATATCCAAATCTTCTTGCATGAGAAGAAGCTTTCAAGGCAGGAGCTGAAGGAGACTACAGGAAAGCTTACGGGGTTAAGGGACCAGGGTGAGAGGATTACACTCAAGCTCGTGAAGTTGGAGGATTTGTGGAAGGAAGGCGCGAGGGACAGTAAGGCTTTGACTGCTTGGGCTCTCTATGACGGGCTGAAGCGAACAGGAAAGCTATGAGACTTTAGAATCACATGCACGAAATTATAGCTTCTGAATCAAATGACTTCACCTTGAATACCTAAGCCGCATTACTACATATAGATATTCACTACGTGTATCGTGCATTAATCATTATATCCATCTATTTATCGCAACATCGTGCTCGTACCTTATTTTGAGAATAAATTCAGCGTCCTAGCAACTTCAATGCCTTCAGCTAAAGTTCCTACTCGGGCATCTATTGCATATCCTTCTTTCTCCCATTTTTTACATGTCTCCCATAAATCCTTCAGAGGTAAAGTGAATACTTCTATAAATTCGTTCTCTTCGAGTTCTGGCACTAGATTTTGGTTGGCTGGATTAGACATATCAACCGTAACATGCACCATTTTGAGGTTTGTGTTGCAAAATCCTGGATCTGTGAGGGCACATGTTAGTGGAAATTTCTATGCAAGTGAACGCAAGAGGAGAAGGGTTTACCATTAAACATTATGGGCGTACTCTCGCTCAAAACTCCGACATAACCAGTCTCTTCTTTCAACTCCCTTAGAGCTGCTTCCTCTGCAGTTTCTCCCTCATCAATAAGTCCGGCGGGCACCTCAATTACTATTTTATCTATTGGTGGGCGGTATTGCTTCTGTAATACTAATTCCGGGCCTGAGTTCCACTGATATTAACATTGTTTTCGTTTACCCAAGTGTAGTTTCATCCAGATATCTTTGCATACCGGTCTCTTTTTGTATTATGGCAACAATTCCAACACCGTCTATCTTAGATGACTTCGGTCGAGTAGATCGTTCCGCATGTTCCCAATCACGAACTTTTCCTCGAGGGTCGCGATACGTTGATCTAAATGTTCGCAAAAGTATCAGCTGCAATGGTTCTGGCAGCTTAAATTGAGCAGATCAACACGTACAAAACAAGTTTTGTCCATTTTGCTTTGGCAGGGTCCTGCTATGGAGTCAATATTTCAAATGATTTTAGGCATTTGGAGTGCATGAAAGGAATACTCTACCAATGGCTCTGTTCTCAAGACTTTTGCGCTGTCAATTGACATTCTGATATTGGAATCGGGAACTGAAGGTAAATGTGCAAAATTTAAAAGTCCAAAAACAGAGACGGGAGGTTGTCTTGGATCAAATACTTTTTAATGTAAAAGTCCTAATGTAGATCTTGACGTCGTTGATTGTATGTAGCTGTGATGCGGGATGCTTGGTCGAAGCTTTAGCGTTGGATAGTTTATGAAGAGCATTCTTTTATTTTTCTTCCTCTTCACCATTTTCACCTATCAATGGATGAAATCTCACGCTCATGCATTTCTTCTCCCTCTGATAGTCTATCAAGTTGTTCATGGCAGACTCGTACAATGAGAAGAACCATTTTTGTTGTGTTGTCACCGTTAGTTGTAGCATTTATCGGACGGTATTTGCGAGACAAGATCAAATGTGTTGGCACCTTTCATTGTCAACTCACGGTTCATTCAAGCAATCAAGAAAGACTTCATTCATCTATCACATTAGCAGATGGTTGCAATTTCTGAATGTTCTGATGATGAGAAATTCCCCAATGAAAACCCCTCTGTCGACAACTTTGCCCTCATCAAGCTCAAGTTCTCCCATTCTAGCAACTGTTTGCTCTGG
This sequence comes from Botrytis medusae, assembly GCA_019395255.1. Lineage (NCBI taxonomy): Eukaryota > Fungi > Ascomycota > Leotiomycetes > Helotiales > Sclerotiniaceae > Botrytis > Botrytis medusae. Next base: position 1,582,372 of record JAHXJL010000020.1, read on the forward strand.
CACCTTAATACCCAAAACCAACGTGGTAAATCCTTCTACTTCTTCGTTTTTGTGCTACTAAATTGAATCTGTGCCCTTGTGTCGTTGCAACAAGAGGTAAAGGCAACACATGAACGCCTTGCCAAGCATTTTCGAGCTAGTGCATCCCGAAAAAGCGATCATTCTTCTTAAAATTTTATATCAGGCGGTGCAACTATCAAAGCCCTATCAAAAACAGTCTTTTCCAACAAGTGATCACCAACATGCGACAGAAGCATGAGACTAGTTTGTGCACTCTCGTGCATTTCTCTCAAGCGCGAACTTTCTATACTGTCCCGAAAGAGTAAGGAGGGGCAAGGTAGTATCCATCTAGCAAGCGCTGGCCTTGAATAGAGCCCAGAACCCCGAAAATGCAACCTTATCTCACACATGCTTATCAGTTTCGGCGGATCTTGTGGAAACAGCTCGGCTTAGTCAGTCATGCCGTTCAGTTTGTTTGTTCTATTCAGTATCTAAACCTCGATATTTGGATATGGGTGCAATCTTTGATGACCAAAGGAAGACTTGGTAAAACCTGTTTTCTTCCTCATGGCTCAATTTAAGTTTCCATTTGTGCGATGAAATCTGTAGGAAGTATTCTACGGAAGTCATTTGATGATTTTTATATTTAACATTTCATTCTGTCGGTGGAGGGGATGGGTTTCTGTCTATTTTCCTACGCGCTTATACAACGACAGAGCCGGCGATGTACAGATACCAATAAACGGTGTCAGTCACAGGGGTCACTCACGAGCCTTGCTCAATGCTACTGCAGAATTAAACCAACATGTTTGCAAGAAGTATCACTTGGTAAACATGAAGGCATTCTTAAAGGTTGAAGATTTCCTCGATTAATTGAATGGCTTGACATGATATCACCCGGCCTTCAAGATGAAGTTTCCTAATCTCCTTTTCGTTTCACTCTTGCCCCTAATTCAAGCGATTCCAATCGAGCCACTAGCTGCTCAGAACTCTACCAGTAATGTAGCCACAACTCCACGGCTCGCTGTCTACGTTCAAACGTATCACGACGAATACAACAGAGATACGAATCTATCTCTCTTACCACTGTTGGGTGAGGATATCCTCCCAACCCATGTCATCCTCGCGGCCTTGCATGTCATGAGCACGCCAGGAGTTATTCATTTGAATGACGATCCCCCTGACGCTCCGATG